>CM072156.1:1472657-1491286 GCA_036850595.1 Rhyacichthys aspro | reverse complement strand
CGCAGCTCCTGGAGGAACAGATGCTCCGAGCGGGGATCCTGGCCTCTCTGCAGGACGCTCCGGACACTTCTGACGCTAAAGTGGAGGTGTCCAAGTCTTCGGTCTCCGCTCTCAGGTCAGAGCAAAGTCTTATCAGGGATTTCACTCAAATAGTTACCAATAAAAGAGGGGAAAAAGAAGTGAGATTTACTAGTATACTTTAATAAGTTGAAAAGTAAATCAATGACCCTTTGTCAAAAACATTGGTTAGACGAGAAAAGTAATAAGAGACGAGTAAGTTAACAGATTAGAGTAGGATTTATGGATAAACCCGGAGTGAACAGTGATAAACTATTGAGTTATTGTCTTTCTTTTTTCCTAAATACTGTCTAATCACCCTCAGTCACAATAAAGCACTTCAGGGCTATTCTAATATGGACCTATTATAATATTCACCAGAGATGTTTCATTCAGTATTCTTTCCTGATATTGCTCAGATTTTATTTATATATTTATATAATTTAACCTGTTTGGCATATACACTTTATTTTAGAGCAGCTTTATAAAAATATGAGTCTGAATGAGTCTGAAAAAGAAAACTTTAAATATAAAACCTAAACACTCTTCTGTGATAAATACTTAATTAAATAAATACTTAAAGGATGGCTATTATCAACAGTGTCGAGTGCTGTAAACTGTACCACTATATATAAATGTATATATATAAACTTCATTTTATGGACATTTTACTGTATGTCTCCAACAAAGTTCTTGTATTTATTAAATTAGTGGCATGTTCCAAACCTGATTTGAATCCTGAACTCCTCTGCTAACTTTTTTAAACCACTTTTATTTAGCTTGAGTCAATATCTTTAAATGAGATTCTGATTATTGCTTCTTTAAATATGCATCTCTGCTCTGGAGTTGGTGGTTTTCTGTATATATTTGTTTTTTCTGACAGACTGCAGCAGCTGCAGCGGATGGGCTTCCCCACAGAGAAGGCTGTAGTGGCACTGGCAGCTTCCAGACAGCTAGAGGGCGCTGTGTCGCTGCTCATCGACGACAGAGTGGGCGAACAGACGGTGGTGGTCGCAGGAAAAGCCCCTGCGTTGCCCCAGAGCAGCTGAGGACTGGAGCCTCAGAGAGAAACTACAGCCTCCTCCAACGTCCCTTTAACTCTGAAGCAAACGAAGGCCGAGGAGGAACAGTCTTTAGCTCAGTTTGACGAAGCAGAAGAAGAAAAGGAAGAAGAGTTCAACTGTGAGACACTTACTGCTGCTGCTTTAATGCTGCTCCGTTAAAATAAAGACACAGAAACGAGGCTGGGATCATTTTGTGTCTGAATAAAGCAGCACTCTGTCACTTTTCAGGCTGTTTACTCATTAAAATGTGTATATCTTTGTTGAAATGTAAAGTTGTGTTGATGAGTATTTATCAAACCAGCTGCACTTCTCTGTAAACGAGGACTAGTCTTAATCTTCTGTCAAGAAACCATCAAAATGACTTTAAAGGTATTGTTATGATTTTTAAACATAATGTTTTATGGTAAAAGTTACATAGTGTTCTCAAATCTCAAACAAACAGTATTGACACTGAAAATAACTAATGCACAAAAGATGTAAAAGACAGACGATAAATGACTATTATTAAATATCTTGATCTTGAATCCTTATTTCACCTGACGTCACTTCACTTCAGTCTGAAATCTTGTCACAGCCCTGTTTTCTGTTAAAGCTAAATATCTTCTAGTGGTTAATAAAGTTGATTAATCTGATAAAACATTATTAGTAGCAATAGCAGTAACATGTGTGTTTTTCCACTTCATTTGTTATAATATAATGATATAACTAGTAACATGTCCTGAAGTGAACTTGTGCAGCAGCTGGAGGATTCTTGAGTTCAAAACCTACAAAAATCCATCTTAAACTGCTCTAATCACAGCATCTGTGTCTGGCCCAGCTGTTTTTGACCAATTAAATGGCAGAACTGACAGTTTTGGACATGATTTAGATCTAATAATAATAATAATAATGACCTCCACTCTGGAGACAGATGTAGGTAACTGATATAATACTTGTTCTTTTTTGAAAATCCATTAAAACCTCAACATCTCAGCTCCTAAACAACAGCTCATTGAAAAGTACATAAACTGAAGTCATATCTGACTAATATTGGAAAGAAACATCACTCATAATTTCTCTAATAAAACAAAAATAAAGGACGACTTCAAAACATTGAACATTTTATTCCATCAATCATCAAGACAATATTATTTTAAAACAATAACACATTTATTAAAAAAAAGTATGAAATGGTTACAGGACGGATTACAAAATAAACTACAGTCGATCATTTTAAATACATTTGATGAACGCAGTCTTTGTTTACAGCTCTTCAGCGGAAAATATCTTCAAGTTCATGGAGTTTTCAGTGAATTCATCCAGGTTTTTGCATAGAGTCTTTAGATCTGGTCTGGTTTTGACTCACAGACTGCTTTTTCAGACGTTTATTTTCTTTGTTAAATAATAAAATGTAAAATTGTATATAGCAGAGAAGACACCAGAACACTGCACATCACTGAGATGACTTCATATTCTTAGTGCACGACAAAACATGGAACGAAACGATACGATAAAGAGTAAAAAGGGAGAAGAGAAGACTGTGGAGACTGTACAAGCTCAGCAAAATTAAATAACAGCACCTCTGTAGATTACATGAAAAAAGATTCAACCCAGCGTCTTTCTCGCTCACAATTTCTTCCTTTTTAATTCTTTACATTAAAAAAAACCTGCTTATTTAAATCTACAATAACCCTTTAAATATTCCAGTTAGAGCTGGTCCTGGAAAAGCTGGAAGACTGTCTCCACGTAAATTATTATTATATTAAGGGAAATTATCTTTGTCCACGTTATGCGTCGGTTTATTTTTGTGTGCATTATTCTTTTTATTTTTTAATTAAAAAGACCATTCGTTGATGGAGCTGTGGTGCATTCACTGACAGTAGAAGTCTGTAGGAGTTTTGGACTGCAACAAAAGCAAAGACTATTTCAAATCTTTGTCTGAACAGAACTTAATGTGACTTGTTCAAATTTCTTGATCAGGTTTACTTCATTTATTACGTTTGCAAAGAGCAGGTTTTAAGATTTTTAATGATTGTGTTTTGTTTTGTGTACAGTGGCTTTAACTTCTTAACACTCGTCTTAAACTAGTTTGAACTCTTGTTTGGTTAAATGCACATCCATATTTATTATCCATATTGTACTGTATAAAGATATTTAGACAGAACATCTTAAACCTTAATCGAAACTCTTTTGGACCTCAGTATTTCTAAAAGTCCTGTGTACGGCCCTGACCCTGCTGCTAAAGCTAAAGTCTGTGGATGTTGGACTTTCAAGTGAGTAAACGAAACCCCCGGGTCTTTTCTGGACCCTTACCCTCCTCCTGACTCATCTCTCGTGGCGTTAACGCGAGGGTCTGCCATCTTTAGAACCAAAAATGGTGTAAGTAGCTGATTAATAGAGAAAGAAAATCATCTAAAATCTCACACATATTCAACTTATTAATTCACTGATTACCCGAGTCGCTCTTGCATAATTAATGTAAGTGCCCTAAAAACATCTAAATAACCACTGTCCACCAAATAGATTCAACTGGATAAGAAACAGTCGCTCTGCAGCAAACACCAGTGACTTTCATTGGACTCGACGGCAGCAAACATCAGATTAAACATTATTTGTCATTTCCACATTGTTCTCTCTGGATTCACGACTCTAACAACGGATAAAAGACCTGTTTATTAAAGAGAGGCAGTACTTGCTGCATTTGTTTTATATTTATCCAGATTCTTCAGTAAAGCAGTGCAGTCCATTCAGAGCGTGAGCTGTGGTGCATTCACTGACACTAGACTATTCTGCCTCTGAGATGTTAGTGGACTGTGCCCTGTCTGAGGAGGTCAGCTCTATTCCTTAAACCCTCCACAGTGAGTCTGGTGCATGCTTACGTTTTGTCCTCATCATTGAAAACTCTTGGACAAATGAAGTTCTGCGTTCTTCATGGAGCATAAAGTTGTCAAACTAGACATTTAATATTGTCATGCATATAATAAAAACTCCTTTTTTCAGATTATTTTATTGCCTCTTGTGCATTTAGTTAAAACTGAGCTGAGCTGAGCTAAAACTGTCATAAGTCGATAAGGTCTTCTTCAAAATGTAGAATGTACCTCAAAAACAAAAGGAAACACTTAATCTGTTTGGACTAATTTCAATATTACAACACATTTAATTGTTATTGTGAATCCTTTAGAGTCCAGACGTGTGCAGCACCAGGAGCACCACAAACAAACGAATGAGAGTCTTCCTTTTTTGAAAACAGTAACATCTTGAGGCTTCCCTTAATTCTCCAGAGTCGCAGGAATGGAAGTGTGTTATTGCTTATTTTATGTTAAACAAAGGGTGGTTCTGTTGGAAGTAAAGGGGGTTTTCAGTTTCCCTGAGGCGTCCCCTTTTAGACGTAAAGGTGAGGTACAGGGTTCCCACAAAGTCCTGGAAAACCTGGGACGAACTGGACCGGCTCCAGTCGAGGAAGAGTGGTGGGAAACGGAGGAGGGGGTCTTCGGGGAAAGACTACTTCCCTCGGACCTTGTTGTTGTCAGACGTCAGGAGAGAAGAGAGTCGATGTGGAAGTGCACCTGCTCGTTTATCTCTGTAGAAACTAGGGGGCGCTGTTCCAAAGGGGCCGTCTCCAGACCCTAGATCAGGCTCTGTCAAAGAGAGACACACGTTGGAAAAGAGCGTCGCACTCACTGGACTCAGAGGAGTTTTATTACCTTTCATTGATTTGTAACTCTCTCATTTTTGTTGTAAACATCATAAACTGTGAAAGTATCGTCTGAGACTAGTTTCTGGCAAAAGTAACAACGCTGCTTTTGAAACTCCACAGAACTGTGCAGTTTGTCCAACACAAGGTCACTTTTCTGTAAAGTTCTCTGTGGTTTGTGCCAGATTCAGTTTTAAGAATGAATCCTGATCCTATCATTTGTCATGTAACAGTGAATAACAGTGTTTCTGATGTGTGTCAATGTCCGGAGGATAAGGCTCATATAAACATGTAAAGTACATGTGAACACACTCAGTGTTTCCCAAACACTGGGCTGGGACCCAAAGGTTTGACTTTTCAGTTTGCTTCATTTTGAATTAAATGTGTTTATTAAAGTTTAGTGAAAGTAAACCCAGTTTATTGAGTTTGGCTGATGTGATAGAAGCAACATTAAAATGAAGTAAATGTCTGTTTAATATCAGTTTTATTCTCCATTCTCTGTTTACAGCTTTGGTTTGTAACAGATGAGTTCAGAGTAAACTCAGAAGAGCGTCTACAGACACTAGAAATATAAAACTGATCTCAAAAAGAATTAACTGAAAGATTAAACTGCTCCAGAGTCTGTTCAAACCTAGATCAGTTTAAAATGTAGTTTAGAATTTTGGTGAAACAGGATTCATTTTATTTCAGTTTAAAGTAAATGTTTTTAAAACATGTTTTAAATTGATGCTCCAAGTTAAACCTTGATGCAGTTGTCTCTAAGTATTTTTTGTTGAAGATATGGAGATGTTTTGTCAAATAAAGTGTCAAATAAAGACTGTTATAGTCAACTCTGTTCTGTTCAGAGGAGTGTCTCTGTCAGACCGGTGTTGTGTGTCTCTGTCAGACCAGTGTTGTGTGTTGTGTGTGTCTGTCAGACCGGTGTTGTGTGTCTCTGTGTGTCTCTGTGTGTGTCTGTCAGACCGGTGTTGTGTGTCTCTGTGTGTCTCTGTCAGACCAGTGTTGTGTGTCTCTGTCAGACCGGTGTTGTGTGTTGTGTGTTGTGTGTCTCTGTCAGACCAGTGTTGTGTGTTGTGTGTCTCTGTGTGTGTCTGTCAGACCGGTGTTGTGTGTCTGTCACCCCGGTGTTGTGTGTTGTGTGTCTGTCACCCCGGTGTTGTGTGTTGTGTCTCTGTCACCCCGGTGTTGTGTGTTGTGTGTTGTGCGTCTCTGTCAGACCGGTGTTGTGTCTCTGTCACCCCGGTGTTGTGCGTTGTGTCTCTGTCACCCCGGTGTTGTGTGTTGTGTGTCTGTCAGACCGGTGTTGTGTGTTGTGTCTCTGTCAGACCGGTGTTGTGTGTTGTGTGTGTCTGTCAGACCGGTGTTGTGTGTTGTGTGTCTCTGTCAGACCGGTGTTGTGTGTTGTGTGTCTGTCAGACCGGTGTTGTGTGTTGTGTGTCTGTCACCCCGGTGTTGTGTGTTGTGTGTCTGTCAGACCGGTGTTGTGCGTCTGTCACCCCGTGTTGTGTTGTGTGTCTGTCACCCCGGTGTTGTGTGTTGTGTGTCTGTCACCCCGGTGTTGTGCGTTGTGTGTCTGTCACCCCGGTGTTGTGTGTCTGTCACCCCGGTGTTGTGTGTTGTGTGTCTGTCACCCCGGTGTTGTGTGTTGTGTGTCTCTGTCAGACCGGTGTTGTGTGTTGTGCGTTGTGTCTGTCACCCCGGTGTTGTGCGTTGTGTGTCTCTGTGTGTCTCTGTCAGACCGGTGTTGCGTGTTGTGTGTTGTGTGTCTCTGTCAGACCGATGTTGTGTGTTGTGTGTCTGTCAGACCGGTGTTGTGTGTTGTGTGTCTCTGTCACCCCGGTGTTGTGTGTGTCAGACCGGTGTTGTGTGTCTGTCACCCCGGTGTTGTGTGTCTCTGTGTCTGTCACCCCGGTGTTGTGTGTTGTGTGTCTGTCACCCCGGTGTTGTGTGTTGTGTGTCTGTCACCCCGGTGTTGTGCGTTGTGTCTCTGTCACCCCGGTGTTGTGTGTGTCAGACCGGTGTTGTGTGTCTGTCACCCCGGTGTTGTGTGTCTCTGTGTCTGTCACCCCGGTGTTGTGTGTGTGTGTCTGTCACCCCGGTGTTGTGTGTTGTGTGTCTGTCACCCCGGTGTTGTGCGTTGTGTGTCTGTCACCCCGGTGTTGTGTGTCTCTGTGTCCCTGTCACCCCGGTGTTGTGCGTCTGTCACCCCGGTGTTGTGTGTTGTGTGTCTGTCACCCCGGTGTTGTGTGTTGTGTGTCTGTCACCCCGGTGTTGTGCGTTGTGTGTCTGTCACCCCGGTGTTGTGCGTCTCGGCGTTACCTGGCCAGATGATGGCCTCCAGCAGCGTCACCCTGCGAGCCAGAAGCTCCAGGTCCGCCTGCAGGTCCTGGAACATCTGCAAGCTAACGTCCTATCAGAGAGCAGGGACAGGGACCGTGAGGCCTGGGAGAACCGGCCGTGTCCCGGGCCCGCCCCCTGTCTCCGGGCCACCCCCGACCTTTAACCCCCGCCTAAAGCTGACCTGCCTCGGCTCTCCTACTCACCATGAATACCGATCATAGTCTCGAGGATTAAAACCCTCTCGGCTAAGATCTTCAGCGCCTCTCTGATCTGATGTATGCCGTCGCCCTGTGAACATAGATACAGCTGTCAAGGCCGAACGGGCACGAGCCAATCACGATGCACCGGACTCAGCCGTTAGAGGGTTAACATCTGGAACATCTGCCCAGCGCTCTCCTCTCATCGTCTCATATCATCATTCTGTGGCCATGCTGCTGCTGCTGGAGCACAGTCTGTTCATGCTGAGCTTCAACATCATGCACATTAAAGACCAGCCTCAGGTCACATGACACGTCCAGAAGGTTTAAAGTCCCTTTGTGCTGAGGCCAAACAGTCTCATGATACAGAAAACAGAGGTATGTACAGTCTGTGAGTATAAAGGGCCTCATTCACCACAGTCCTCTCTTTTCTTTAACGCAAAAGCACCTTTGATCCATGTTATATATTTGGAAACACAGCTGCTGTTGACTAATGCAAGTTTCTGTTCTCAGAGGCAGGACTTGTTGTGTAAGCACTAAATATTTTACTTTGACTGCTTAGATTAAAGACTGGGGGCTGTTGACTCCAAAACGCAAACACTGATCTACATCTTTACACGAGTAGAAGTAATACTATTAACAGAAGTTATGATTCTACATAAACTACGCTCAGTGTGGATTTAAACTTGAATTACAAACAGTATATCATCAGAATGTGTTTTCAAAAAGAACATAACCATTGAATTTCACCATTGTTGTTCCACTTGTTGTGTGTTGCCAGCAGCCAATTGTGTTTATTTTAAAGGGGAACGCAGTCTAGGGACCTCTCCTGCTTCTCTTTTATTAAAAGATAAAACCAGACCAGTTTTTCCTCCAAAATACTAATCCATTTGACCAAACTGAAGTGTAGAGTTTAGCGTTAGCTTAGCTGTGACTTCAGCGTCAGGACGACAATTATCTCCTCCTCGTTAAACATTACGTGATTGAATTGACAGTATTTATCTGTGTTTTACGTTGTCTCCCTTTTCTCTGTTGATGCTTTTCTTTTTTCAGCTGTTTCTCTGTTAAAAGACATATTCAGCTGAAAATACACTTTATCTGCAGCTATTAAACTTCCTGGAACGTCATGTGACAAGTGTCGACCAATGGGAGCGCTCCTTTTGAATAGAGGTTCTCATCTATTACAATCCCTTAGAATAAACACTAGATGGATCAGAAAGACTGTTTTTTCACAAATGATTTAAACCATTTTCACAACCAGAAAAAATCTCCAAATATTAACCACGTGGCCTGAAGAAAAGTCTTCAGAAGAACCTTGGTGAATGAGGCCCACTGTCATTATTTCTTTTTGTTAAAACTGCAGTAAACATCACAATAGAGTAACATTCATAAACATAAACAGAGACATGTTAGACAGACAGAGCTGAAGCATGCAGAGGATATTAGACAAACATAACAATAAAATGCAAAACAAACAAGTGTAATAAAAGTTCATGCAGGGTTACGAGATGATTAAAAGAGAAGCTGTATCCACTCCACTCAGATCGGAGCACAGTCAGAACCCGACAGACCCACATCTAACGACACACGAGGAGCTCTTTGGCAGAAACACGCACTTTCATCAAGAGTTACACCAAAAACTTACAATTATTAAAGAATCAGAGCCATTATTAATGTACTTTTTGATATAATCTGTTGAATTTGGATATTGTTTCACATGAATATGCCAAAGTGATGGTGAAAGGTGGCCATGGGGCAGAGCAGAGGGAGTCAGACAGCTTTGGGGCCGGGACAGGGCACATCCCGAGGACCAACAACAACATTAACTACACACAATCCATAAACCATGATAAAAATCAACAATTACAACAACCTGAGACAGTTTATGGTGAAATGGTGCGTGGAGCCCAAGAGGGAGTTGGAAATGATGGTTTAACAACACAACGTAAATGAGAGTCTCTTACATTTAGATTGCTCTTGTGAAAATGAGGAGGAGGTAAAAAGAAAAGCGAGGATTAGACAAACACAGACCTGTCTGTGATTATGAACCGTCTGTGACCAGAGTCTTACCGGTAAACCCTTCTCTCCGGGCTCTCCTTTAGGGCCTGGTGCTCCCTGAGGAACATTAACAGAAAACATGGCACATCAGTCTTTGTTTCAACTGCGTTTAAAGATGTCAAGTGGTTTTCTACACATTGAACGAGTGTGTCCTGACGTGGTCTAATGTGCTCCGCCATAATCTCAAAATAAACCCCAAATACTGTAGCTACGCTTTTATTGTGAAATGTAAATGTGTTGGATTTATATTGAATATTGACATAGGTCATAAAATGTATTCCATTAAAGTCATGAGTAAATGAAATGAATGAATTTATTTTTGAAAACTTTACTGGTTCAGTAAAAAGTTGGTTTCATAAAAAGCCACTTCAGGACTCGACCTTTCAACTCTGGAAGTGACTCAAGAAATTCTATGTACCTTCTCTTTGTTTTACAAATGTACAGTTGAAATCCTGGTCTTGGTCCAGTGTGTCTTAAAACATTAACAGTAACTGGTCTGGGACTGGTCTGTGACTGGTCTGAGACTGGTCTGAGACTGGGACTGGTCTGAGACTGGTCTGGGACTGGGACTGGTCTGGGACTGGTCTGAGACTGGTCTGAGACTGGTCTGAGACTGGTTTGGGTCTGGTTTGTGACTGGTCTAGGACTGGTCTGAGACTGGTCTGGGACTGGTCTGAGACTGGTCTGAGACTGGTCTGAGACTGGTCTGAGACTGGTCTGAGACTGGTTTGGGTCTGGTTTGTGACTGGTCTAGGACTGGTCTGAGACTGGTCTGAGACTGGTCTGAGACTGGTCTGAGACTGGTCTGGGACTGGTCTGGGTCTGGTCTGGGACAGGTCTGTGAGAGTCTTACCGGCTCGCCCCTGAAGCCCCTCTCTCCTGGGTGACCCAACGGCCCCTGAAAGACAGAGCACATGTTACAGACGACCCTGACCCCTGACCCTGACGATGACCCTGACCCCTGACCCCTGATGATGACCCTGACCCTGATGATGACCCTGACCCTGTGTCTGGGTCATACTCACTCTCTCGCCGCGCTCTCCCTTCGGCCCCCCGGGCCCCCCGGGCCCCTGGGCTCCTGGAGCTCCAGGTCGACCCTGCACCAGAGACACACATGTCACAACTCACAGCAGTGGATTTAAACATGTCCTAAGAGTGATTATTCTTACGTTCTGTCCCGGGGGCCCGGGGGGCCCGGGGGGTCCCACTGGGCCTTTGGGGCCTGCTGGACCTGTTTATCACAGTGGATAAATACATTAAATCATGAGAATGTCACATGTTTATGACAAGACCTTAATCAAAAACAAAATTTATATAAAAGGCAGATTCCTTGATGCAGACTCACCCATGGGCCCCTGAGGCCCCTGAGGCCCCTGAGGACCGGGGACAGGGGACCCTCTGGAGTCATGGAACGTGTTGGTGAAGAATGGGTCTTTACCTCGAGCTGTAAAAACAAACACATCAGGTTTAATCTGTATTTGTCTCGACTCGAGTTAAATAAATGTGACCAGGTTAAACTGATCCATTGAATGGATTCCACAGGATCAGAACGGGTCGGGTCAGTACGGGTCGGATCAGTACGGGTCGGGTCGGGTCGGATCGGTACGGGTCAGATCAGTACAGGTCGGATCAGTACGGGTCGGATCAGAGCGGGTCAGTTTACACCAAAAGTGTCTGGAGTAACTAAGTGCACTGTTCTACTTCGTGAACACTTTCAGCTCCACTTCATAAAAGCTTTGACTCTGTCTCTGTTTCTCTCTGGACACAGTTCACTGGAAACACAAACCTGAACTGAACCAAAATGGTGGAAACATGAGTTCATTTTGTTTTAGATTCAGATTCACTATGTCCTGTGCTTCTCAGGTAAATGTTCCAAACCTAACGTAATGATTCCTGGAGCTCATCTTTTTATTTGACCAAGAAATGCACTGCTGTGACATCAGATTAAATGACTCCTTCCACTTTTCCTACTTTTCAATCTGTTTTTGTGCTGAATAACCAGTGTAATGAAGTGCTGTAGTTTGTAGTAATAGAAAGTCCAAAGTCTCCCAGTGTTTACACAGCTACTGACTCTGTTTAAACACAATAGGGACCAAACCACAGGGTCTTTTTACTGGAAATGGTGTTTAACCCAAAGCTCTGGGGTCTGTGGGTCAGGAGGACGTACAAACACTAAAACACCAGCTCAGCTCCTTCTTCCTCGCGGCTCTTGTTCTGCAGAGTTCTGCCTCCCGTCGAGAACATGAAAGGTGCACAGGCTGAAAAGGTAAACACTGCAGTGTTTTCTGAAGGAAACGCTCTCCACATTCACTTCTGCTGCTGCCGCTTTCATCTCAACAAATGTCTGAAGAGATGACTTTGTGCCAAACTCAACACAAACACCAGAAACATCAGGAGAGGCTTTAATACTGCCCCCTACTGTTTGTTCAAAGCATTTCCACTCATATTTTCCTTTAATTTGATGTAATTTGTCGCCAAAAACAGGACGTTTATGAACACAAAACATAAAAGTATTTGGTATTTTTCAGGTTGTTGCATCAGAAAACATGGAGGCGGGACTTAAGACCCACAGTTTAGGGAGATTCTGAGTTTGGAGAAGCAGACAGGAGCAACAGCATTGAGGTTAAACTATGACTAGTCCCATTTAAAGGGGTAATAGTGAACATTTTTTTGAAAAGGCTTAATATTTAAAAGACTGAGTGCTTAAAGGGATGAAAAATGACTCATTTTCCTCAATAACAGGGCAATATTTTTGAAACGCTTGTCAAATTGAGACTGTGGAGACTCACTGTGGTCTGTGTCAGGGATGTGTGCACTGACTGGAGCTGGAGGACCTGGGGGGCCAGGGGGGCCCGGGAGACCCCTGTCTCCTGGGAGCCCCGGGGGTCCACGAGGACCTGAGGAAGGAGCACAGACAGAGACAGGAGGGTTATTAAATGGACTTTAGTTTGGAGCTCGGAACAAAAAGAGAGGATGAAAGGGACAGGTGTTGAGAGTACGACAGGTGAACCCACAGTGCAACAATTAATTCATCATTTAACAAGGGGGGCAATTACTTTTTATCTTTATCTTTCTTTATCTTTGTCTCATATTTAAATTTGTTTGATGATCTGAAACATTTAAGTGTGACAAATGTGTAAAAAATAAAATAAAATAAAACCATAATGGCTTTCCTTTTCTTTTTTATTTTATTTGTGATATTTTTCCCATTTTTTTTTTACAAAAGAAAGACGATAAATAAATTTAACCCCACATAATAAAAATAAATAAATAAAGAAGGCAAAAACTTTTCCACACCCAGTCATTATTAACACACTTTAAAAAAAGTAAGACCTGAGTTGAATACTGCGTACAGTGGCTGTAGTACCTCTTCCAGGTCAGTAGGGGCGCTCTAAACACTGTCGTCACTCATACCTTTTTATATTTCCAAATGAAGACATGTATTATTCTCTGATTAATGTAAACAGAACTTTGACCCGTTCAGAGCCTGGGGCCGGACCTGAGCTCACGGAGCAGACTCGAGGGGTAAAGGGCCCCTGAAGAGCCTCTGGGGCCCCTGAAGAGCCCCTGAAGAGCCCCTGGGGCCCCTGAAGAGCCCCTGAAGAGCCCCTGGGGCCCCTGAAGAGCCCCTGGGGCCCGGACGGAGCCCCTCTCAGCGGCTCGGCCCGGTCCGTGAGGTAATACTGCTCCAGCGACCGTCGGCTGATGTTATTCCAGATCTGACGCCTCTGAGGCCTGGAGTTTATCAGAATCCAAACTAATAATAACAGGACGGACAAAGTTATTTAATGGAGTTTTTAATGAGTGTAAAGAAGGAAATAAAGCATTTACTGTCCATCTTTAAAGCTCTGTTGTTGGTTTATCTGTGAATTTGTAGTTGTTTTGCCGTTGATGTTCATTGAGACCTGATTTATGCCCCGACGGTCTGTATTTAAACTTCTATTTGAATGAGCAACAACATAAACAGAGAAAAGAAACGACTGAACTTTTCACATTATCACGTCTCCCAATATTCTCTACAACATCACATTTGTCTCATCACAATGTGACTCTGGTTCTGCTGCTGGAGAATTCAAACTGACCTGCAGCTTGAATCCCACTGTCCAGGTGAGTTAGCTTGACATAGAGAATAAAAAAATGATTCAAATTACTGCCATTCAGGTCGGACTTTACCTCCATTCACAGAAGCCTGATTCTAGCATCGACAAACTGGGACGTGCTGCATCCAAATATCATTTAAAAACCTATACACCGCCTTTACTTGATGGCGATGCACTGATATTTGACTTCCCTAACCTCACGCCATCGCTTTCCTCTCGTTTCCTCTCACCTCTGCTGCTCCTGACATTAGATCCACTCCAGCTGAGAGTTTAGCTGAAGGCAAAAGAATCAGAGCGATAAGAAAAACACAGTCGAGATACGAGACGCCGAAAAAACAATAACGGCGCAGCCATATGGAAATGATAAGAGTCTGGGGTCTGTGTGTAACTCATGTTCTCTTCAGAGTCACATGGACGGCTCTGAGACGCTGTCCCGCTGCAGGACTCTGAACAGGAATAACCGAAGGCCTGCAGCACTCGTTATTCAAGCCACAGCTGCACTGGCTTTTTCCAACAGCTCAATTATAACATATTCCGTCCAGAGACTTATATTTACAGTCACTGAGCTGTTGCACAACCACAGAGGGATTTTAGAAACATATGATTTTAGAAAAGTGGAAAACAAAATGCCCAAATGCCAAAGTTCCCACTGGAATGTCGACCACTGGGGGCTTTACATGTTTTCTCTCATAATAATCGTTTAGCTTTAGCGTTAGCTTTAGCGTTAGCATTAGCCGAGAGAAATGTAAATCTGTAGGTAAATTTGCAATGGGAGGAGTACAGGTCGAATAAAAAGAGAGGGTTGGGTCAGGAAGTGCATCAATGAGTCAAGACCAAAACCAGAGCACGATACACTGTAAAAGATCCCAGGGAACATTAAAATCCAAGTCCAGTTCTAGACCAAACCTCACAAGAGTCAGTGTTTGAAGAAGGAAGATTTAGGAAACTCTTGAACGTAATCTTACAATGCTCCATATTTGTATTGAATTGTATTTGATGTTGTGATGCAGGCCTCAGGAAGAGTAGCTCTAGGTAAAGCTAATGGGAAAATGAATAGACACATACACAAAGGTAACAGTTGTGGTCTTGGTTGGTCTTGACGTCACAATGAGCTTGAGCCCGTGTCTGTGGTGCTTCTCAGTCGTTCAGGACACATTCAAGAAAAGTTTGTGATGTGGTCTATGCTCCAGTGAAAGTGCAGTGATAGGTAAAAATAAATGAAGGAGGAACACAAAAGGATGCTGCTTCACAGAAAGTCCAGTCCTGGTGGGTCTGAGTCTGCAGCCCACCTCCATCTCAAAGAGAAAAGGAGGTTTGAAAAGAGGAGTGAAGGAAGTCGTCTTTGTTAAACAGTTTCTCTCATGAAGGACATTAACACCTGAAGAGAGGAGTTACAGGAACCAGCTCCACTCATTCAACTCTTAACGACTCTGAACGGTCTAGCCTCGTCCAATCACAGCAGTTTAAGCCCCTCCCTCGAGACCATGACAAGACTCTATTACTACGTCACTAAAAACCTGTGCCACAGTAAAAAAGAGAATCTTACAATAATGACATAAATGACAATAAAAATAGAGAAAACGGCATTGGGTATTGTAGATATTCTACAGCAGCTGCTTCATTTATTTGTGCATTAATAAAAAAAAATTAAAAAAAGTATGTCCATTTCTGATTTTCAGAGTTGATTGACTGCCACAAGGGGGCAGCACCAAAGAGTGAATCACACGTTTGATGACATTTATCTGTGGACTTTTTTTCTAGACCAGGATTATTTTGTGCAGCAGTGGAACCTTTAGTTGAATCAGACTCAGACAGAGTTGATTTTCTGCTGAAGCCTCTGTTTCTGCTGCAGAAGGTTCAGAGGAAACTAAATCTGTTTCTGAGACACTGGGGTCTACAGTTTCTTTATGAACCCTGTTGTTTTGTTTTGTTTTTTTTATTTTATTGAAATAAAAAGCAGTAAATAGTGACTTCTCCTTCCTCTTTTCCGTCTCTTTTCGTCTGAGCCTGAGCTGGTTCTCTTTGGGAGCTGTCCTCGAAACAAACACTCTTTGATTTTCACTATTGTTCCACCAACAGTTATAAACCCTACAGCCTTGTTCTGGGTTTAGTGAACACGTTATAAATGTTTACTTCTGACAAACTGAAGTCAGAGGAGTTCCATTGTTTCAGTTCACAGCTGTCCGCAAACACAATAAAAGCTATTGTAGCTCCTTTTACAGAGTCATTCTGTTAAATTACACTCTTATCTTTGGTAAAAAGCACAAAGCAGGAAAGAGGCTGTGTTTGACTGATTTACTGCTGCCTTTTCCTTCAAACAGAGGTAATAACTGAGGCGTTGGGGCTGATACTACTGTTTATTCTAAGGGATTGTAATAGATGAGAACCTCTATTCAGGAACAGAAAACCTTGGACAATCACATGCTCCAAAAAGGAGCGCTCCCATTGGTCGACACTTGTCACATGACGTTCCAGGAAGTTTAATAGCTGCAGATAAAGTGTATTTTCAGCTGAATATGTCTTTTAACAGAGAAACAGCTGAAAAAAGAAAAGCATCAACAGAGAAAAGGGAGACAACGTAAAACACAGATAAATACTGTCAATTCAATCACGTAATGTTTAACGAGGAGGAGATAATTGTCGTCCTGACGCTGAAGTCACAGCTAAGCTAACGCTAAACTCTAAACTTCAGTTTGGTCAAATGGATTAGTATTTTGGAGGAAAAACTGGTCTGGTTTTATTTTTTAATAAAAGAGAAGCAGGAGAGGTCCCTAGTCTGGTTTTGGAGGAGAGTCTGAGACAGGGACAAAGAGTAATCCTCGTTGGAGAGGGTTTACCTGCAGGTCCAGGAAGTCCCTTTGATCCAGGGGTCCCAGATGGGCCCCTCACCCCTGCGTCCCCTCGAGGCCCGGTGGGACCCGGCAGCCCCCGAGACCCCGGTTTCCCTGAGACGAGGAGAGAGAGCGGTGAGCGACCACAGAGCCTCACATCAAACGAGTCTAAATGGTTTAAGGTGATTTTTACCGTCTCGTCCCGGAAGACCATCTCTGCCCTTCTCGCCCTGAGGACCTGAAAGAGGACAGGCTCAGCTTTAATCAGAGTTAAACTGAAGAGTGGGGACAGGTCGCACCAACAAGGTTTACATTTTAAATTCTGGTTTAGGTATGTTTTCACTGCTCCAGGATTTAAATCTGACTTTTTGGGATGAATTTATCAAAATAGTTTATATTAAATAAATGGTGAACGTCTCCTGTTCTGATGCAGCTGAGAGGGACCGAGACGACTGCAAAAAGTCTCCAAAAGTCTCCAAAAGTCTCCAAAAACACCAGAAAAACACCAGAAAAAAATGTCAGATTGTCAGAGTCTGAATACTCACTTAATATCACAACAAAGTCTGTAAGTTTACATCAGAGGATTCTTAAAGATCCTGAATGTTACATCCAGCTTTGCTCTACCTTCTTCTTCAGGTTGACTTTAGTTTAGACTCTTCTGATCTCATTACTGCCCCCAACAGGTTGTTTTAGGAACTGGAATTGTCACTGTTGTCAGGTCAAGTGTGAAAAGAGGAGACACAGTAATGTTCTGGTGACGAGGAGCATGTGTTAACTACTGATAATGTGTCCACCATGTGTTCCAGATCTTTAGAGTCTGTAGAGCGACTGTAGTGGCTCCAGAGCTCTAATAAAGAAGTGAGGTTTGGAAGTGCCGTCTGCAGAGCCACCACCAGATGTCGCCAAAGATCGAGACCCTGCAGCTTTAACGTAAACGAGGCAGAAATAAGAGAGGAGTGAGAGGTGATGGTTCACCTGCGGGGCCTTGCTCTCCAGGAGCTCCCTGAGCGGGCGCCGCCCCCATCAGAGACGACGCAGTTCCCCCTTTAACCTGCAGGTGGCGATGTGAGACGGACGCAGGGGCAGTCAGCAGCTGGACCTGAACAAGTACACACTGTTTAGAACCAGAACCAGAACCAGAACCAGTCTGGGCTTAGGGCGCTCACGTCAAACTCAAGGTCCAGGGGCCAAATGGGGCCCTTCAATAGATTTAGAAAGAAATATTAATGATGTTTTAACAGGTTTTAGATGGTTTTGATTTTTGCTACAAAGATTAACCACTACCTACTACAACCTGTTGAAATCCAACTAAAACCTGTTGAAATCCAACTAAAACCTGTTGAAATCCAACTGCAACCTGTTGAAATCTGACTAAAACCTGTTGAAATCTGACTAAAACCTGTTGAAATCCAATTAAAATATGTTCAAATCCAACTAAAACCTGTTCAAATCCAACTAAAACCTGTTTAAATCCAACTAAAACCTGTTCAAATCCAACTAAATCCTGTTTAAATCCAACTAAAACCTGTTCAAATCCAACTAAAACCTGTTCAAATCCAACTAAAACCTGTTTAAATCCAACTAAAACCTGTTCAAATCCAACTAAATCACGTTCAAATCCAACTAAAACCTTTTCAAATCTGACTAAACCCTGTTCAAATCCAACTAAATCCTGTTCAAATTCAACTAAAACTTGTTTAAATCCAATTAAAATCTGTTCAAATCCAACTAAAACCTGTTGAAATCCAACTACAACCTGTTCAAATCCAACTAAAACCTTTTGAAATCCAACTAAAACCTGTTTAAATCCAATTAAAATCTGTTCAAATCCAACTAAAACCTGTTGAAATCCAACTAAAACCAGTTTAAATCTGACTAAAACCTGTTTAAATCCAATTAAAACCTGTTTAAATCCAATTAAAACCTGTTCAAATCCAACTAAATCACGTTCAAATCCAACAAAAACTTATTCAAATTCAATTAAAATCTGATCAAATCCAACTAAAACCTTTTCAAATCTGACTAAAACCTGTTCAACTCCATCTAAATCATGTTCAAAACCAATTAAATCCTGTTCAAATCCAACTAAAACTTGTTCAAATCTGAGTAAAACCTGTTCACAAATGAAAAAGAAATCTCACATTCAAAATTTAATCTCCTTCTGCCTCTGAAAGGATTCTTATTAACTATCACGGCCCTCACCTCTTTGAGTTTGACACCACTGCCTTAAGGTATTCTCCGATATCACACTGAACCGATACTGAACCGATACTGAACTCTGATACTGGAACCGATACTGAACCGATACT
>CM072156.1:1411594-1472557 GCA_036850595.1 Rhyacichthys aspro | reverse complement strand
CTTCTTCTTCATGACTTTGTCAGTTTAGACTCTTCTGATCTCATTACTGCCCCCAACAGGTCGTTTTAGGAACTGTTATTCTCACTGTTGTCAGGTCAAGTGTGAAAAGAGGAGACACAGTAATGTTCTGGTGACGAGGAGCATGTGTTAACTACTGATCATGTGTCCACCATGTGTCTTTAGAGCGACTGTAGTGGCTCCAGAGCTCTAATAAAGAAGTGAGGTTTGGAAGTGCCGTCTGCAGAGCCACCACCAGATGTCGCCAAAGATCTACACACTGCAGCTTTAACGTAAACGAGGCAGAAATAAGAGAGGAGTGAGAGGTGATGGTTCACCTGCGGGGCCTTGCTCTCCAGGAGCTCCCTGAGCGGGCGCCGCCCCCATCAGAGACGACGCAGTTCCCCCTTTAACCTGCAGGTGGCGATGTGAGACGGACGCAGGGGCAGTCAGCAGCTGGACCTGAACAAATACACACTGTTTAGAACCAGAACCAGAACCAGAACCAGTCTGGGCTTAGGGCACTCACGTCAACCTCAAGGCCCAGGGGCCAAATGGGGCCCTTTGCAATGTTTTATGTGGCCCTTTAATACATTTAGAAAGAAATATTATCTGACTAAAACCTGTTTAAATCCAATTAAAATCTGTTCAAATCCAACTAAAACCTGTTTAAATCCAATTAAAATCTGTTCAAATCCAACTAAAACCTGTTCAAATCCAACTAAAACCTGTTGAAATCCAACTAAAACCTGTTGAAATCCAACTAAAACCTGTTTACATCTGACTAAAACCTGTTTAAATCTGACTAAAACCTGTTTAAATCCAATTAAAATCTGTTCAAATCCAACTAAAACCTGTTGAAATCCAACTAAAACCTGTTTGAATCCAATTAAAACCTTTTCAAATCTGACTAAAACCTGTTCAAATCTGACTAAAACCTGTTCAAATCATGTTAAAATTCAACTAAAACTTGTTCAAATCTGAGTAAAACCTGTTCACAAATGAAGAAGAAATCTCACATTCAAAATTTAATCTCCTGAAAGGATTCTTATTAACTATCACGGCCCTCACCTCTTTGAGTTTGACACCACTGCCTTAAGGTATTCTCCGATACTCTACACTGAACCGATACTGAACCGATACTGAACCGATACTGAACCGATACTGAACCGATACTGAACCGATACTGAACCGATACCGCTGAGCACAAACAGACGGCCTTTACTGACATGAATGTTTCTTACCTTTGTTTCCAGTGAGTTGAGTCTGTCGCTGAGAGCTGTGATTCTGCTGCAGTTCAGACAGTCTGCAGGACACAACCCAGGGTTACATCTGTGTTTATTTGTCATTGATTCTCAGATTTGGGGTCATTCTTACTGGAGATGGGCTCTGCGGTGCGGGTCGGGGGTTTCCTCAGTGTGGACGCTTTCCTCACAGCTTCCTGAGCCACGAGCTGGTTCCCTCCATCTGTAAAAGACAACAGGCTCATCAGTGTTAGATCTGATCATGTCCAAGGTGTTTCCACTCATGGAAGTATCCAGACACAAGCAGGAATAGAACAATAACGTATAGTTCTGTAAATACGAGACTGGGACCTGTCCATGTGACGAGTTAAGATTCAAGGAACATAAAACAGGACTGTCGTGATTTAAAGTCTTTATTTTTGCTGAAATTAGTCACATTTTGCACAGACTTTGTTCAGCTGTGAGAGTGAGTGCTTGTGTTTGAATATCCACGCACTCAATTATCTTTTCTTTGGACGTGTAGTTTACTCCTTTCTGCAAACAAAGACTCAGATATGATTGTGATTATGAACAGAACTGATCCAGACGTCCGCCTCTTCGGTCTGTTACAATCCCTCAGACAAACACTGAGCTCCGAGTGTTTTTGTCTCTTGTCTTTGCGTTGTTCTCGATCACAGCGAGACCGAGGCGTGTGAAGACAAACAATAGTGTCCTTGTGTAGACTTTGCAAAGTGTGGGAGAGTCCTGGAGCAAGAGTTTAGTGGGATTCTTAGACCGCGGCCTGTGTCTGGTCCCGGTCTGGCCTCGGTCCTGCTCTGGACGTCCCAGGTGCAAGCGGCTGGCATTAGCACCTCATTATCCTCCAGGAAACACAGCCTTCCTTCAGAGGCCTGCATCATAAGCAGCTTTTACACTGATGTGAACGAGGGTTTGTGGCACCAATAAACTGAGACGAACAGGACGTAGAAGTAAATAATGCAGGGTTTAATGAAGCGTTTGATTAATGTGACAGATACACAAGGTCTTTACATAATGGAGAAAGTTAGTTTAATTGATTGAGGGACAGATGGGTTTGTTATATTCAACTGTAGTAAAAGTACTTCAGTCGTTTCAGGAGTGAGCAGTATTCAAATAGTTTATTTTATTGATTTCCAAAATGCAAAGCGTGTGAAAAGGTCTGTGCTTGGGTTTTTCTTGGAGCTTCGTGAACCCTCAGTTTTTAGATGGAGCGAGGATAGAAGCAGAAGGTACGACTCCAGGGTTTACTCTCCTCTTCAGGTTGATTACACTCAGCTCAGAGGAAACACCAGGCTCTTCAGGAGTTTCCGGAGCGGTCCTGACCCGACCCCAGGGACGTCTCTGAGGAAGTGGGGTTAGATGATGGTGTCTCTGGGTGGAGTCCTGTCCTGCTGCAGTGGAGACACCTGTTTCCTTCCTGGACATGACACTTCAACTTTAATATGATTAGTTTTGTTCATATATTTCCAACATTTCACTCAGTGTGTTTGGGTTCACATTATGGCTTCATAAAATAAATGTGATTGTTTTACTATGATTTTAAAGGTAGAAACATGAGAATAAACAGAGTTGAAAATATTCACTGCTTGTACTTGGTCGACTTCACAGAAATGTCTGGTGTAGAGGATTCTGGGAAAAGTAGTTTAAGACTCTGGCACCAGTTAATCCAATACAGCATTGATGTCTGTTAAATCTTCTAAAAAATTAAATCTTCCTGAAACTGAATGACACTAAAGAGCTGCAGCAAAAACACACGGACTGAAGCCATTTGACGCATAAATCTCGTTAATATGAAGTGTTTTTGCTCCGAAGATGTCGTTATAAACAGAAAGTGTCTTTACAAACAGCAGCGTGTAAAAACAGAATGGACACGGCCGGAGCTAAAGTGAAGAAGATGTGACAAATATGAGCAAAAGCACCAAGAGTTTTTGGATTATTTGTTTTTCTGAATCAAGACAGACTCGCTGTATCACCCTCTTTTTATTTTAAACACTGATGAATGTAAGAGCGATTGTGAGCACAGCTTCAGGGTAAAAATTTCAGGCGATGCAGTATTTCTGTCTCTTTTCAGAGGATCAGAAACAAAACACGAGAAAGCACTCGGCTCCAGAGAGAATCCTTCACAATAAAAGAGTGGAAATAGCTGCCTCTTAAGTACCTTGACCCATTTGGCCCATTTTTTTGATGATCAGCTTAAATTTTGAATAGAGAATACCCAAGAGACGCCAGTGTTACATGGAACATAACGGAGCTGCAGCAAGGCTTCTGTGAGGACTACAACGACATACATACTGCATCTCTCACAAAAAACAGAGAAAAACATCTTAACACAAACACAATCTAACTTTGGTGAACTCTGAACAGAAGGAGAGTGAGTAAAGTCCCACATGTTTCTGGTAAAAGCAGAACTCAACTCCTCTCTTTAACCTTCGTGAATGAGGCTGGATCTCGGTGGATTATTAACGCGGACTCGTTTAAACCGAGCTTAAACCTGAAGCCGTCTCATTTCAGCAGCGACGAGATATAAACCCACAAAGAGCTGAGTGTGGGGCCTGGGTCTGGTTCGATTACACCCACTCCTCCTCCTCCTGGGGCAGGACGGGGTCTGGCACCGGCGCAGCCCACTCCCACTCTTTCCTCCGGCACATTTAAGTGTCCGATTCTCACTGTTTGATTTGGGGCCAACGTCAAAAGTGGATTTAAAGTGACAGCTCACGCTTTTAGTCGTGTTATTGTTGTAAAAGAAAGAGAAAACGTGGAACGAAACTCTTTGGACGACTCTCTGGTTCTTGATGCATTTGGGCATTTTCTGATTTACACTGAATATTGCTTGATTTTATTATGACAACCTTAATCCACACGTGTCAAACTCAAGGCCCGAGGGCTAAATGCGGCCCTTTGCAATGTTTTATGTGGCCCACACATTGAGTAGATGTTTAGATGGATTTGAACAGGTTTTAGTTGGATTTGAACAGATTTAAGATGGATTTGAACAGGTTTTAGTTGGACTTGAACAGATTTAAGATGGATTTGAACAGGTTTTAGTTGGACTTGAACAGATTTAAGATGGATTTGAACAGGTTTTAGTTGGACTTGAACAGATTTAAGATGGATTTGAACAGGTTTTAGTTGGATTTGAACAGATTTCAGATGGATTTGAACAGGTTTTAGTTGGATTTGAACAGGTTTAAGATGGATTTGAACAGGTTTTAGTTGGATTTGAACAGGTTTTAGATGGATTTGAACAGGTTTTAGTTGGATTTGAACAGGTTTTAGTTGGATTTGAACAGGTTTGAGATGGATTTGAACAGGTTTTAGTTGGATTTGAACAGATTTAAGATGGATTTGAACAGGTTTTAGTTGGATTTGAACAGATTTAAGATGGATTTGAACAGGTTTTAGTTGGATTTGAACAGATTTAAGATGGATTTGAACAGGTTTTAGTTGGACTTGAACAGATTTAAGATGGATTTGAACAGGTTTTAGTTGGATTTGAACAGGTTTTAGATGGATTTGAACAGGTTTTAGTTGGATTTGAACAGGTTTAAGATGGATTTGAACAGGTTTTAGTTGGATTTGAACAGATTTGAGATGGATTTGAACAGGTTTTAGTTGGTTTTATCTTTGTAACTAAAATAAAATCTATCAAAAACCTCTTCAAATCCAACTGAAACCTCTTCAAATCCAACTTAAACCTGCTCAAATTCAACTAAAACCTGCTCAAATCCATCTAAAACCTGTTAAAATTAATCTAAATCCTGTTCAAATCAAATTAAAACCTGTTTTCTTGTGAAATGTAGTTGTACAAAACACAACCAAAGACCAAGGCAACAGTCCAGGCCAAACTTAAACTCAAAAGGCACCAAAGTATTCTATTTAAATTTCTTTTTCTTTCTGTTGCTCCCTGGTACAAACCCAGAACCTCTTGTGGAGAATTATTTGTCATTGTTTTAAGTGTCATCTGCTCTTTGTGTCTTCAAAATAAAAGCACTGACAATAATAATAAGCAATTTCAACAAAATTTATAAAGACAAAACTTGAATTAGCTCAATATGTTTATCACAAGATGTGTTTTTCCTTTTGTTTCTCATTTTGGCCCAAATCTAAACTGAACTGCTCGAGTGAAACAAGAAAAAGTATCAGTGCAGTGTAAATGCTCCTAATGAACAGGATCACGATGTGTTCTGTCTGTTTACAGCCTCTTCTCGTCACACGGAGAAAACCCACAGGTCCGTTTGGGTCGGGTCCAACACTCACAGACCCCAGTTAATGAGCGGCCCCACAGGACACGCTCCGCTGTATCAGCCTTTCTTCTGTCCGGGATAATTGCCCCGTCGGGAGGAGCGGGATCGTAAATGTGTGAACGCCGCTGACCTTTCGGCCTCTGCGGTTGTTGCTCTGGATCCTAATCAGTGAGTGATTTCAGTGACTCAGAGAGAAGCTCCCACAGAGAGGTCAGAGGTCAGTGGGACGCTCGGACGATGAGAGGGTTGGACGGAGCTGACGTTATCTGCTCCAGAGACTAGATAAGGACCAGGGTCAGGGACGGAGAGGGACTCAGACTCCACTCTCCTCCAAAATCAGCCTAGGGACCTCTCCTGCTTCTCTTTTATTAAAAAATAAAACCACAAAACACTAATCCATTTGACCAAACTGAAGTTTAGAGTTTAGCGTTAGCTTAGCTGTGACTTCAGCGTCAGGACGACAATTATCTCCTCCTCGTTAAACATTACGTGATTGAATTGACAGTATTTATCTGTGTTTTACGTTGCCTCCCTTTTCTCTGTTGATGCTTTTCTTTTTTCAGCTGTTTCTCTGTTAAAAGACATATTCAGCTGAAAATACACTTTATCTGCAGCTATTAAACTTCCTGGAACGTCATGTGACAAGTGTCGACCAATGGGAGCGCTCCTTTTTCGATCCAAGGTGTTCTGTTCCTGAATAGTTCTATCAGGTTCAGTCTGTTTAAAAATGTTCTGTTGTTTTCTTGCTTCAACAAACACTGAGAGCGCTCCTTTAAAAATCCTCAAACTTGTGTTTAAATCTCATACTCTCTGTGAGTTTAAAGTGAGACTGATGATCTTTCTGAGTTTGTGCTGAGTTCAGCTGCAGATCCTGACTCGGTTCGAGGAGCCGTTTGTCTCTGTCTCCACAAAACTGCAGCGTTCAGGTCGCAGCAGAACTGAGCTGAGCCAGCGCTTCTTACAGATATTTTAGTCTCAGAGAAAAGAACTGCACTGGTTTCTCCACAAACACAATTAAAGCTTAAATTAGGTCAGGTCATCATTCACAGCAGAGTCTGAGGCAGAGGAGACATGAAGGGAATGGAGCAGAGACAATACCCCAACGTTTGAATAGAAAATAAAACTAGAAAATATAAAGTGGTGATAATGTGAAATCACTGAGATGAAGTGTTGACAGAAAGACCACGCCTCAAATCCACCTCTAATTTTATCATCCTCCATCATCACTTTCATCCCAAAAATATTTCTACTCTATTCTCATTTCAACAAAACATTGTTCTCTTTGTGGTTGTTGCAAGTGAAACAATATTTGTTGAGAGATTTTGTTCTGGGCAGTGATCTTACTCTAAACTGACGGAGGAGGTGTTTTTGTCCAAATGAAGTTACTATTATTTTGCAGAAGCCCGTTGCTCATATGTCTTTGCGTTGTGAGAAAATACACAAACTATTAATAATAGATTTTTCTTACTTTTCTTACTGTACTTCTCTGGACAAGCCTTGTGTTAAAGACAAGCCGTTAAGAAAGAACAGTATCCTTCTAAATTGTTGCAGCCGGAGGAAGCAGATTGTTAGACTTTAACCCAGTCTAAAGTAACTGTCTGAAGTCTTTAAAAAGTTGAAAGAAGACAGTAAATATGTGTAACCCCTGCTGCTCCAGGTCTCTTCACTCAGAGCCGTCCATTCCTCTCCGGGACAGACCCGGAGCTGAACTCAGAGTTACAGAGCGTTCCCATGTGTCTTTTATTGGGTGATGGACACACCTCATCATCTCCTCCAGGACTGAGATCCAGACCCCGCAGAGGACTCACAGGTGAAGTCTCAGCTCGTTAAACCCGGACCGGACTCTGGACTCTGGACACGCATCTGTGGACGGGACCCGAGTCTGTGGACGGGACCCGAGTCTGTGGGACCCCGAGGTGACGGGGCGAGGGGTCACGTCTCACCTCATCAGGGACCACAGAACCTGCTCCCACCTGCCCACGGACCCCACTCAGACCCGCCGCTAAAACCAGGAGGGATCGGGTCTGACGTGGCCAGGTTTTACCTCCAGAGTCCTGCAGCTGAACCCAACCACGGATATTACTTACTTTCAGCAGAAACCGTGCAGTAAAACAAAGAGAGTTTTTTATTTTCTATAGAAGCGATAGAGAGTGTTTAAAACAGTCAAAAAAAGTCAAAACAAAATGAAAAAAGAGCCATGAAAATAAATGTCTCAATTTAAAAATGAGCATCAAACTTGTTCAAATGAAAAATGAAAGACGTTTCTCAAAATTAAAAAAGAGGTGCATGAAAAATTAAAACCATGTCTTAATTTAAAAAGCTTACTAAGGAAGTGACATCAACACACACTTGTCATGTCACTTCCTTAGCATTAGCCACATTAGCTGAAGGTTTTTTTTAAAATTGAGGTGGGTTTTCTTTTTTAGCTGAAGACATTCTGGGTTATGGTTTGTTTGTTTTTGTTTTGTTTTTTTGTTTTAGACAAACTTTATTTAAATTGCCAAATGTAATTCTTTAAAGAAGCTTTTTAAATTTATTTAAAAAAAAAAAATTTGTAATTAATTTTTTCCAGATTATTTTCTTTTTTGTGGCAACGTTTAAAAAAATCCCTCTCCTTTTGTTTTTCTTTTGGACTGAAACAGTTTTGTTGATGCACCTCTGGGCCACCGTAGTTCAGGGACATGGGACAGACGTGTTGAAAGTAAAGTATGTCTCTTTGTTGTGACTTTAACTCAGCTCATTATTTCATATTTCCTCTGCTTCTTCTTGCACAAACAGCAGTAGTCTTTCCTCCAACGTGATTAATACAGACACTATTTAATCTCCTGCAGCTCAATAAGTTCATTTGTATTTTCTCTGAAGGTTTTCTCTGAGTTCCACTGATCCCTGTCTGAGTCTCATCCAGATGTGCTCCCACTCAGCCTCTAATTAATGTCAGGAAGGGGGCGGTTCTCAGGGCCCTGGCTCCACCCCCTGTCCCACCTCCAGACGGGACCCTTTCACTCACTCTCTGTTTTTCCAGCTCAGGGGGTAAATTACAGGCTGTGGGGCAGGATGCACCTTCAGCAGGACTTCCCCCTCCGTCCGTCCCGTCCCTGTCCACAGCTCCCGCCCCGAGGACAGCTGCAGGGCCCGGGACGCACTAATGACATAAGTTTCCCCGTCTCTCAGCGCCTCTGTCCCATCGCCGTCTCGTGGCCCGGAGCTAAACGTCAGAGCAGCAGGAGTCTGTTCTGGACTGAACTGATACGGGGCAGTCTCTGAAGGGTCCCGTCCCACTGGGGTCTCCTCTCGACAGTCACTAAAAGGTGGAGCTAAACACTGCTGTCTGTTGATTGGACGACACTCTTACTCCAGCAAAAACAAAAAAAGGGGTTATTGTTATACCTATTCTTGGACATTTTCATTTTTTTCCTGCCTAAAATAGCTCCTAACAACTATTCTTGGTGTTGAAGATAATGTTTTTATGATTTCAGCTTCAGGAGGTGTCAATTTTTATGCACTTTTGGACTTCTTATCCCAACCTGAACCTCCAGATATAAAGGGCAGGTTCTTCAGACGAAAACCTGGAGGTGATTGGATTAAACACCTTTCACCAGTGATTTTATCCAATCACAGCAAAAGCACGTAGCTACATCAGTAAAAGTAAAGTGGTTGTCGTCAAGCCTTAAACACGTTCAGAACTGAAACACCGTCGCTCCAAACACGCAGCGGGTCGAGTGAAATCGAATGGTTTATCAGTGAATCAAAGTTTATTTCTAAAGCACAATTAAAACAACCTTGAGTTGACCAAAACACATTTGAGATGAAAATGAGTAAAGTATGATGTAGTTAAGCAGGAAACTCCAGAATTATTAAATACAACAAATAAAGATCAATAGAGAAATAACTACAAATAAAAAAGAAATAAAACTGCTCAAAACTCAACCAAACTGAACCAGACTGAACCACACCACTCAATCACAACATGTTTTTAAGTCTCTGTCGATCCAGCCCCTTCCTTTGCTCCAGGAACCACACTGAAGGGACCACTCACCTGGACACTGATTATTGATGAGTGCACCATTAATCACTGATAAACCCTTCATTAAGCACTCACTCCTCCCTGTGTTAGTCTAGCACCAGGTTTAAGGATGTCAACAGGTCAAAACTAGAAACAGTTAAAGGTTATCAGTTAAAACCTCCTCAAATCCACAGTTTAAAACCACTTCAGTCCAGATTAACTTCAAATCTGTCCAAATCCAGAGATAAACCTATTCATAACTGGTTAAAGTCTAAGTTTAAACACTCAAACCCATCCCATTGTTCTCTTTGAGTTTGTTCTACTTTAACAACATTCATGTCTGCACTGTTGTGTTTTTAGACATTTATTTAGACATTATTTTGTAGAATTCCCATCATTTTGTCGACATAACACAAGACTAAATACCCACATCCACCAAATGTGGAAATATCCCAGAGCTGTGGAAGCATTTCTGTAACTATAAACCCTCAGTGGGAACAGTTTCGTCGATGCCACTAAAGCAAACACCGCCGCGGTCCGACTGAAGCGTCTAAAATACTTGTGTGTGTCCGAGTGTGTGGTCGGGACGGGCCCGGCTCCAGCAGAAAGGCAGCAGATGTCCAATAAAAGAGTGTGGCAGCGCTAACAGCAGACTTTTATTAAGAGAGACACAAAAACACAAGAGTCTGATAAAACCGGCTCGTCCTGCTCGACCCCGGTTCACTCAAATAAAACTGGATTTGTGGATTTCTGCCTCGAAAACACTCAGTGAACTGAACCGGCGTTTTCACAGCTTCTCTTCAACATCAACATCACATACTACAGTTTCTAATGACGACCAGTGTCATAGTTTATTATCAATCAATCAAACTTCATTTATACAGCACTTTTCATTCAGCTCAATGCAACTCAAGGTTAAACACAATATTCACAACAGTTTAAAAACAATGGTGGCTTTGTTTCACTGTATTCCACTCAGTAAAATAGAATAGAGTAAAATAGAGAAACAAATGTATAATAAAATAAAATAAAATAAAATAAAATAAAATAAAATAAAATAAAATAAAATAAAATAAAATAATGCAAGTTTTTTAAGAGGAATAGTCCAGTGTTGACTAAGTGTGTCTATGAGATACTTTTCCTAGAGCAGGTAACTTTCAGTATACTCCCAATTTGGAGAAGAAAACAGGAGCAATTAACTCAAACTTTATCAAACAAGGTCCACAACATCAAAGATCTCTCACACCAAGTGGTTCATGCACAGTTATGAATGCTTTTTATTCTGTTTTTCATTTAACAACCACAAAACTCCACAGAAGCAGCTCCTTCAGTCCAGCCCCATTTCCCCTTGTTCCTTTAAATGAAGAGAACTTCAGCTGCAGATGAATGGATAAATAATAAGATCTACAGAATAATAATATATGTAATTTCTATATAATATAATAAGGTCTAGTGGCTGTATTTAAAGCTCCAGTCCCTGTTTTTCTTTTTCTTGTCCCTGTCTCAGACTCTCCTCCAAAATCAGCCTCTCCTGCTTCTCTTTTATTAAAAAATAAAGCCGGACCAGTTTTTCCTCCAAAATACTAATCCATTTGACCAAACTGAAGTTTAGAGTTTAGCGTTAGCTTAGCTGTGACTTCAGCGTCAGGACGACAATGATCTCCTCCTCGTTAAACATTACGTGATTGAATTCAATATTTATCTGTTTCGTGATTCCTCTCTTTCTTTTTTGCTCAGTGTCTCTGTAAAAAGACAGTTCTGAATGTACACTTTCTTAACCATTACTTCCTTATTGACATCGGTATCGACCAATGGGAGCTCTTCTTTTTCCTGAAGCGAGCTGTGATTGGCCTAAGCTCCCGTTCAGGTCTGAAAACTCTCATCTATTAAAATCCTTGATAATAAAGTCTAGATGGTGTCTTACAGTATTATTTTTTCAGATGAATCCTGTTACAATACGATATTATGACATTAAACAGTTCTTTATCTCATGAAAAAATGAACTTCTAGCTCTGAGTTCAGCGTCAGACCGACGTGATCCTGTATTTAGTCTGGGCCTGTTTTCCTCAAATACAAGAATAACACACTGTACATGTGACTCTAACTGTCCTACATACATGTTTCTGTATTTTTAGTGTTCAGTCTGATGTGTTTCAGTGCAGTCGTGTTTGTGGCCGGTTGTTTTCGGAGCTGTTTGTGGTGTTTGGGTGACTTTAGGCTCATAGCTGTGGTCTGTGGACAGAGGTCAGACCCCGCCACAATAAAGCTCTGGGTTAATCTCACTCTGAACACAGCAGCGCTTCCCAAAACAATCTCCCAAATGTTTAACACCTAAATATAAATGTTCCAGAGGGAGAGACATGTTGACAGAACAAATGTGATCATCCAGAGCCTTGTCAAACACAGAGAGGCCTACATCATATTTGGGATCAACTCTAGGGCTATTCAGACTTGAGCTGAGTATTTTAATAAGAAAAATAGCAACATAGACAATGTTAAGCGAATCCAAACAAAACAGAATCGAGTTTAACACAAAGAGCTGCACATGATTCAATTAGAAACAACTCTGAGCTCAAACAATCTCCGCCTTATAACTGTCACTCTGCCTTCAGAAAACACTGTTAATGTAATAAATAACGAGATTAAATTAGAGCATCAATCCATAAAAGTATAGAATAGTTGTTTAGTGCAATCCCATAAACTGCAAACGTTATAAAAAGATCAATATGAGGCACATTCCAGAAAAAAGGACTTGAATCAAATGTTCAGGTGTAAATCCACTTCATTTCTCCTCAGAGTTTGCAAAAAGTCCTTAAACAGACGTCAAAGTTTGTGTGAAGCTTAGTGTGACTGTATTTTCAAACCTCAAAACTGGGACACTTTAATTTTAACACAAATCTAAAGACAACACAAACAAATGGAAAATAATCTCACCCCAAAAAAGAATAAACAACCTGAAGTGATTGCACTGATTTTTTCATTTCACTTTGAAGAAACACAGCTTTTTCGCGGCGTGTGGTGGAAAATGTACATTTAAAAAGTCTCCAAAACGCAGCTTTTCTACTGGGAACGCTGGAGAAGGATTATTGATCTACGATTGGACGGACAAATGAGCCTCAAACACGGCTTTGGGACAAGAACTCAGGACTTTTATTTTATTTTATTATTGTTATCCACCGGGACATGGGACGAGGGCTGAAAATCAGGACTGTCCCGGTTAAATGTAGTAACACTATTAAAACCATGTCCAGTTTGACTTTTATAGATCCTAACTTTTGCACATTTAAGCTTTTTCAACTCAGCATCTCCATAAATACGAGTTATAATAGTTTAATGTTGACGTTGTGAAATAGTGCCACAGAAGCTGAACTGAGCCACATTTCAAAATAAAGTTCCTAAACGGCGCTTCCCGAGCAGTGGAGGGGTTCATGTTGCCCCGGAGGCTTCAGCCCCGTGCCCCTCGGTGCCTCCCCCTGAACAGGCCCTGCCCTCTGGGGTTTCCTCCAGCCCTCGTCTGGGTTTATTTGCTCAGGTTCGGTCTGAAGGCTCCGAGCCGGGGCCCGTTGCCACATCAGCCACACATCATTTCCCTCGAGCGCCGTGACGCGAGGGCGAGGCCTGCTCAGAAACAATCACATGTAGTTTTCCTTCGTCCAATCCTGTAAACAATAAGAACAACCCCGGCCGTTTCCACGACGACCCACTGCCCAGCGCCAAAACCTGATTAAACCAAACTCGAATGAACGAATGTGTGTGACTGACTCTGTCCTGGCCGCGGTTTCAGACCAACACAGGACTCCGACTCGTTTCCAGAGAGCTTTGTTCGTTTCCTAAACCGGAGCAAATCACTGGATTTGTCAGCGTCCTCTGGGCCCGGCTCATGTAACACGATAATCTCCAGGAGTTTGGACGCTTTTACTGAAGGTGGCTCTGTCAGAGAGAGATACGAAAGAAATGACACAAAGAGGAAAGATCCGAGAGAGAAAAGTAGATCTGTTGTGGACTTGAAACTGTGCAGGAAGCATTTAAAAAAAACAAGACAAAATGGAAGCTGCTGTTTAACTCCACCTTTTGGAAAGTGGCTAATTGTTGTTGCACTTTTTGGGGACACTTCAGAGCCTTTGTGTTGTGTTTGGAAGCTGGCCTGTACTGACCCGACCGCTTACATAAGAACAACTCGACCAGAAACAAAACTGCTTTAGAAAAACATCCCCTTAAAATTTCACCAATGCATTCACTAAATAATTATATATGACGTCACTAAATATCACGTAACAGCGCTTAGTCACAGTCGGAGATTAGAAAAATAGGAAAATATAATCTCTTTCTTGCTCCAGCGTCTCTTATATTCACTTATAGTTAAAGAGATGAACTAAAACCTCAAAATGTGATGAAAATCTAAAAAGATAAAGTCTGCCGTTTGATAGAACCTTAAAAGCTGCATTAATGACGACACATTAACATTCTTCACTGCAAATATAGTTTATAGACCTCATACAGAAACACCACCTAAACAACTCCAGTACATTCAGTTTAAGGCCCTTCAGTCTGAGTTAAAAACACTTAAAGCTTGAACAAATCTGATTATTACCAGGTTAATGGCACACTGAAGTATTAAACTGCAATAAATATTACTACAAACCCTTTGCTAAAGTCCAGTTTGTGTTTCTGGGAATAAATTTGTGTCAACAGTTTGTTTGTTTGCCCTGGGTTTGGACTTACAGGCTGTGGATCTGTCTGATTTGACTTTACTGATGATTTACGTTGGAATAAAAGAAGATAAAATGATAGAAACTGTGTTGAAAAGTCCTCTCAACAGCAAACCCACGCCTGCTTTTACAGAATGTGTCGTGTGTATTTGCAGGAGGCCTGGTTTCACAACAGTAAAGCCCTGGATTTGTCAACAGTCTGTGGAGCGTCACCTAACACCTCATCTCCATAAGTTTGAGTTTGAAACGGTGCTGCTGTGATGAATCCAGGCCGAGAGCGTCTCTGCTTCACAGATGTTCGCTCGGACTCAGCTTCCAGACACTTATTTCATTAGCGCTGAAAGAAAGATGAACTGGAGACACACATCGTTCCCTTCTTCAGCGTCAGCTCCTAATGTAATAATAATGTCATCTGTCCACATCCAGCTCAGTCATAAACATATGAACCGCTGACTGCACTTTTCATTTTACCTTATGATTATAAAACATGTCATTCTTACGTCATTGGAACAACATGATTCATCAGAGTTTGTGACAACCTTAAACTCTGCTGGCCTATATCAGTCGCATGATGAGTAAATGAAGAAGAATTATACACAAATCAGTCTCTCAGGAGTTTTTTAAACATTAACTCATTATATTTCCAACTCGACTTAAAGCTCCACTCCCTCAGTTTCTTTTCTTGTCCCTGTCTCAGTCTAGGGACCTCTCCTGCTTCTCTTTTATTAAAAAAATAAAACCAGACCAGTTTTTCCTCCAAAATACTAATCCATTTGACCAAACTGAAGTTTAGAGTTTAGCGTTAGCTTAGCTGTGACTTCAGCGTCAGGACGACAATTATCTCCTCCTCGTTAAACATTACGTGATTGAATTGACAGTATTTATCTGTGTTTTACGTTGCCTCCCTTTTCTCTGTTGATGCTTTTCTTTTTTCAGCTGTTTCTCTGTTAAAAGACATATTCAGCTGAAAATACACTTTATCTGCAGCTATTAAACTTCCTGGAACGTCATGTGACAAGTGTCGACCAATGGGAGCGCTCCTTTTTGGAGCATGTGATTGTCCAAGGTTTTCTGTTCCTGAATAGAGGTTCTCATCTATTACAATCCCTTACAATAAACAGGAGATGGATCAGAAAGACTGTTTTTACACAAATTATTGATTTTACAATAAACTATGCTACACTAGAAGAAAAAAATATTGGGTACAGTCTGTTTAACGTCTCATTTTTTTCCTGTTACAATAAGCTTCAGGTGATTTAACCCACAGACACTGGAATAGTGGGTTAAATGGAGAGAACAAATCTGCAACTAAGCTTAAAATGATTTGAAAATCCACTTTAAACATGATTTATGTCTCACATCTTTTGTGTCTCTTGTGACGTCTCTCTCTGGACACAGTTCAGAGGAAACACAAGCCTCTTCAGGAGAAACTGGACCAAACTGAGCTGAACTCAGAGGAAACAAGGCTTATTTCTCTGATTTCACTAAAACTTCAGTAAAAACAGATCAAACCTGGCTCAGTCTCTTCACGGAGTGCGCCATGTTCTAAAACTGAATGTCCTTTACGCTCTTTCAATCATTCAAACTTGGCGTCTTGTTTTTATTCAGAGGACGGGGTCACTCCTCTTAAAGTCGGCCCGCGCTCACATTTCAAAGCTCCAAACGTCCAGCCCGACGTGACCCTCGCTCTGAGACCCGTCCAGCTCCAGAGCGGCCGTCCGCGGAGGTAATCCCGGCCTGAATGGAGAGCTGTGTGCCAGGCATTCCTCTGCGACTTTGGGGGGCTTTCTGTGGGATTAGAGCCCACTTACCTCCAGAGGCCGCGGGCCGGGATCAAAGCGGGTCGGGCCGTTCGGGTTCAGGTGATAGCGTGTGGAGGACTGAGCCTCATCGGGACGTCCTGGGAGGTATGGGGAACACGAGACCTGAGCCGGGACAGGCCACAAACACCTGGAGGGTCAGCGCTGAGCTAATGACTGAAGACCCCCGGAGTTTAACTGATTCAAAACACAGACGTGGGCAGGTTTACACTCACTATCGACACATTCAGACTTTCTGTTTCTGTCTCTCTTCTGTCTTTATCAAGTCCAGACTCAGACGGTTCATGCATTTTTTTTCTTGTAAATGAGGAAAACTGTTGAATCACCCGAGTGCATTTTGTAAAATAAATAATCTGTGGAAAATTAAGCCTTGAGATCAGAGGTGTCAAAGTGAAAGGTGACGGGCCGTGATAGTTCATAAGAATCCTTTCAGAGGCCGAAGATGGTGAAAATGGGCTTTTATTAAATGTTGAATGTGAGATTTCATCATTTCTTTCAGTTACCTTTTAACATTAATATCCTTCTTTTATGTTTTAGTTGGAATTGAACAGGGTTTTTTTTTTGTAGCATAAAATCAAATCCATCTAAAGCCTGTTCAAATAAAATTAAAACCTAGAGCCAAAAATATCACCGACTCAATGTATTTAAGGGCCACATAAAACTTTGCAAAGGCCCACATTTGGCCCCTGGGCCTTGAGTTTGACATGTGTGCTTTAGATGCTTTATTATTTAGATTTGAATCGATCGAAAAAAGATGAAAATAACCAGAGAAACATGGATCAATATTAAAGGTGAGGCCGATCACCAATAATGTATCTTAGTAAATTTACTATTATTAAAAACACAGAAGCCTGTTTTAAATATGAATAATTAGGTTTTGGTAAAACTAAAAGGTAATTAAGTTTTCTTTTATTTATTTCCTTTAGTTTTTTCATTCAACAGTTAGCTTTGCTCATAATAACCACAGGAAACAAAATGCCAACAAAAGCTAACACATAACTCACTGAACCTCTCGATTGTTGTCGCTCTTAATGCAGCTTTAAAAACTCAGATTCATGACTTTCCTTTAAACGTCTGACGAGGTTTGTGCTGTTCTTTTATCATATTTTTTATCATGATCGATCGGAGCAACTCTAATAAATACTGATCGATCTGAAACTAAAATCACAGACTGAAGTTTAAGGTCAGCTCCAAACTGTATTTAATAATCAGTGTTAAAATGTGTCCATGTTGATGGTGTGTTCAGGTGACGCTGAAGACACTTGAATGCAGCATTAGTCTGAGCGGACACATTTTTCCAGTTCACACCTAAAATTAAATCTGTCCAGATCCATGTTTCAGTGTCAGAGCCTAAAATCAGTCCAAGTCCAAGTCCACAACAAGCAAAGAGAAGCTACGAGACTCAACTAAAGTCCAGGCCTTAGTTATGTCAGTGTTTAAAAGCAAACTATGGCTTCATTTTTTGATAAATTCAACATATATTCCTCTGTTTAGACGTTGTCACCCATAAGGCTCATAAACAAAGACACGTGCATTTAAACGTGAACAAAAAACAAAACGAAAGCCTTTCTGAATTTTAAAATCCGCTCTCGAACCAAAGTCTGTCTCTGTGTCCACTTTTGGAAACACGAAGGAAGAAGAGGAGATGTTTTTAAATAACAAACCTGGCCCCGCAGCAAAACAAACGATCCCAGCGCTCACATCTCGCTCTGTTTCCAGATACAACAACATAATTAGCACAGCGTCCAGGCTCCGGGGCAGGCTCTGAAAATAAACCTGCGCTGATACGTCTAATACTGCGGCTCTGAGGAAGGGCTCGGGGTTTGTTGTGGGTGACAGTAATTGCAGCGCCGCGGGATTTCAAACACTAATCCGTGAATAATCAGGAGCGTCTTAATTTTGAGACAAACAAGAAATGTTTTTGGGAAACTCCCCGAAGCGAAGATTTCAGGACGGTTTACGGAACAATAATCTGACTCAAAGTGTGCACATGTTTGGAAAAGCTTTGAAAACAGTTCAGAGATGGGACTTTTACAGCTGCACCACAGACAACGAAGAAGATGCTGCTCTAAATCTTGAAAAAAGCTCATTTTGAATTGATCCAAGCCCTTAAACTAGTTTAAACCCTAAATAGTTTATGTAAAGCAATAATTTGTGAAAAAACAGTTTTTATGATGCCATCTACTGTTTATTATAAGGGATTGTAAAAAGGAGCGCTCCCATTGGTCGACACTTGTCACATGACGTTCCAGGAAGTTTAATAGCTGCAGATAAAGTGTATTTTCAGCTGAATATGTCTTTTAACAGAGAAACAGCTGAAAAAAGAAAAGCATCAACAGAGAAAAGGGAGGCAACGTAAAACACAGATAAATACTGTCAATTCAATCACGTAATGTTTAACGAGGAGGAGATAATTGTCGTCCTGACGCTGAAGTCACAGCTAAGCTAACGCTAAACTCTAAACTTCAGTTTGGTCAAATGGATTAGTGTTTTGGAGGAAAAACTGGTTTTATTTTTTACTAAAAGAGAAGCAGGAGAGGTCCCTAGGCTGATTTTGGAGGAGAGTCTGAGACAGGGACAAAGAATAATCCAGTTTTTATAGTTTTCATGCCTACATTTTTCTGAATAAAAAAGTTCTGTTTTTAAATGTAGTTTTTTGTTTTTATGCAGAAGCAGGGCAAACAGGATTTATGTCTTTACTCTTATCAATTAAAGAGAGGGCCACAAAGACACATTGAATCTGAAAGAATGAGAGTTATTGACGAATAAAACTGTTACTAAATAAAAAAATCTGCTAAAAATGTATTGTTTCAAAGTCTCGCACTGAAGTCGTTGCTTTTGTCAAAATTAACGATGAAGAAAATATTCCGTTTATTAAGACTAAGATCCTCAAAACTTTACTCGTGTTGTGTTTCTATAAAGCCACACTACTGCAGTATTTAAGCCTCCAACTCTAAATGAGAGACTTTGAAATGACAACACAGGCTCTCGTTTTCACTGTTCGAGCTCTTTTTCGGAAATATCCAAATAATATTCACGAGTTCATTCAAATAGACCTGACATTTGACCTCCTTTAAATAAACTTTTGACTGTGTTTTCGAGGTAAATCTCCAAAGAAACCTCTGAAAATGCATGAGTTTGACCACATTCTGGGTTTTTGCAGCACATTCCTGGAGGACAGTGTTTGAGGCCCGTCCCGTTACTCCCGGCTGCTCCGGGACAGGGCTCCGTTCTGTTTGTGTTCTGCTCCGTCGGACGTAAGTATGCATGAGCTTCACAGACGGACGACGAGCTAAAGCCAACACGGGAAGTCTTAGATAACACAGAAGTAGAGGGAGGATGTTTACACAGGACCTCACACCTTTCAACATAAAAGCACTCTCAGCTGTTTCTCTTTTACGCATTTGGAAGAACAATGAAGGAGCAAGGAAATAAACCGAGGAAATGGGTTATTCTGTTGAAAATACGTCTTATTTTACAGAGAAACTGCTCAAAAAGATAAAAAAAAAAAAAAGGAGAAACACTGAAGTTATTTTCTTTAAATCAACTTTCTTCTGAGAAATCTCCAAGTGAACCTGTTTATTAACAACACCAGCCTCGTTTATGAGCAGACAGCATCTATTTCTGCAGTAATGACGCTATATTCTTTAAAATGACTCATAAATGTATAAATATGAGCTGATGTAATTAACACTCTGCAACAGAAACACTGTAGTTTGTGTCTTTATGTAGAATAAGAATATTTAGCAGCAAGTGACATGTCTGGGTTTTTATGATTCACAGGGAACATTACTGGATAAAATAAATAAAATAAAATAAAATAAAATAAAATAAAATTAAATTAAATTAAATTAAATTAAATTAAATTAAATTAAATTAACCACCCTCATGTACATAAACTTATATTCAAAAATATTAAATTTTTGTGAATTAAACTGATTTCTTGATGGAAGAGGCTAGTGTCATTTATAAAGAGGGTGAGATTACTTTATAAAATGATCTTAAATTCAATTAAAAAGCAACAGAAATAACTGTCAAATAAACCTTTGGTATTTTAGTCCTGCTTTTTGGCCCAGTTTTAACATTTCATTTCTATCTCTTAAAGTCACAGTTTTTCATGTGGAGCTTTCCGTTCTGTTTTTCTGTTCGTTTACGTTCTTCTCGTCGAGGCTGAGCGTTCACATCTTTTTGGAGACGTCAGAGACGGCCTCAGATTTGTCAGAGCGAGAGAGAAAACACTCCCCTCGTCTTCATCAGATCCAGCCTTATCTCAGACACACTTCAACACAACACGAACCGGGTCAGAGACGAAAGAACGGGTCAGGGTCCTTCACACGACGAGAAACACCAGAGAAAACGTCTGAGAAAGGCTTTCTACTTCAGTTAAACCACCGTCATACAGTTTGAACGTAGACCAGCTGCAGTTTGTTCACTTTTTACAATAACACTCTACATTTATTTACAGCTGTTTATGTGATGTTACAGTGAATTTCAGACTTTTGCCCCTTATTTGCTTCTTTTTCTTCTTCTTCTTTTCCTGTCGTTCGATAAAAAAGCCCAGCCTCCAGTCTCTAGTGTAATGTCCATATTCACTTTTCACAATGAGACTAAAGTAATAAAGTGGAAAAAAATGGCTTTGTGAAACTGAAACCAAGAGAAAAACACAAAACGGCAAAGTTTTCTCCAGTGAAGCTTGTCTTGTGTCGAAGAAGAAAGACTATAATCTAAACATTCAGAAAACTGTGAATAAACTGGAAACAATCCTTCTTTTCTAATGTTGTAATGTCTGCGTGAATTTTTATTGCAGAGAACTTATGCAACACTTGTATGACGTTAGTTTAAAGAGTTTGGTCCTGATTAAGGTCAAAACCGAGTCCCAGAGTCCGACCGAGTCCCGGAGTCTGACCGAGTCCCGGAGTCTGACCGAGTCCTGGAGTCTGACCGAGTCCCGGAGTCTGACCGAGTCCTAGAGTCTGACCGAGTCCCGGAGTCTGACCGAGTCCTAGAGTCTGACCGAGTCCTGGAGTCTGACCGAGTCCTAGAGTCTGACCGAGTCCTAGAGTCTGACCGAGTCCTGGAGTCTGACCGAGTCCTAGAGTCTGACCGAGTCCTAGAGTCTGACCGAGTCCTGGAGTCTGACCGAGTCCCGGAGTCTGACCGAGTCCTGGAGTCTGACCGAGTCCCGGAGTCTGACCGAGTCCCGGAGTCTGACCGAGTCCTAGAGTCTGACCGAGTCCCGGAGTCTGACCGAGTCCTAGAGTCTGACCGAGTCCTAGAGTCTGACCGAGTCCTGGAGTCTGACCGAGTCCCGGAGTCTGACCGAGTCCTGGAGTCTGACCGAGTCCTGGAGTCTGACCGAGTCCCGGAGTCTGACCGAGTCCTAGAGTCTGACCGAGTCCCAGAGTCCGACCGAGTCCTGGAGTCTGACCGAGTCCCGGAGTCTGACCGAGTCCTAGAGTCTGACCGAGTCCTAGAGTCTGACCGAGTCCTGGAGTCTGACCGAGTCCCGGAGTCTGACCGAGTCCTAGAGTCTGACCGAGTCCTAGAGTCTGACCGAGTCCTGGAGTCTGACCGAGTCCCGGAGTCTGACCGAGTCCTAGAGTCTGACTGAGTCCTAGAGTCTGACTGAGTCCTAGAGTCTGACCGAGTCCCAGAGTCTGACTGAGTCCTAGAGTCTGACCGAGTCCCAGAGTCTGACTGAGTCCTAGAGTCTGACTGAGTCCCAGAGTCTGACCGAGTCCCAGAGTCTGACTGAGTCCTAGAGTCTGACCGAGTCCCAGAGTCTGACTGAGTCCTAGAGTCTGACCGAGTCCCAGAGTCTGACTGAGTCCTAGAGTCTGACCGAGTCCCAGAGTCTGACCGAGTCCTAGAGTCTGACCGAGTCCCAGAGTCTGACCGAGTCCTAGAGTCTGACCGAGTCCCAGAGTCTGACTGAGTCCTAGAGTCTGACCGAGTCCCAGAGTCTGACTGAGTCCTAGAGTCTGACCGAGTCCTAGAGTCTGACCGAGTCCTAGAGTCTGACCGAGTCCCAGAGTCTGACCGAGTCCTAGAGTCTGACCGAGTCCCAGAGTCTGACTGAGTCCTAGAGTCTGACTGAGTCCTAGAGTCTGACCGAGTCCTAGAGTCTGACCGAGTCCCAGAGTCCGACCCAGTCCCAGAGTCCGACCCAGTCCCAGAGTCCGACCGAGTCCCAGAGTCCGACCGAGTCCCAGAGTCTGACCGAGTCCTAGAGTCTGACCGAGTCCCAGAGTCTGACTGAGTCCTAGAGTCCGACCGAGTCCCAGAGTCTGACTGAGTCCTAGAGTCTGACCGAGTCCCAGAGTCTGACTGAGTCCTAGAGTCTGACCGAGTCCTAGAGTCCGACCCAGTCCCAGAGTCCGACCGAGTCCCAGAGTCTGACCAAGTCCCAGAGTCCGACCGAGTCCCAGAGTCTGACCAAGTCCCAGAGTCCGACCGAGTCCCAGAGTCTGACCAAGTCCCAGAGTCTGACCAAGTCCCAGAGTCCGACCCAGTCCCGGAGTCCGACCCAGTCCCAGAGTCCGACCGAGTCCCGGAGTCCGACCGAGTCCCGGAGTCTGACCCAGTCCCGGAGTCCGACCCGGTCCCAGAGTCTGACCAAGTCCCAGAGTCCGACCCAGTCCCAGAGTCCGACCCAGTCCCGGAGTCTGACCCAGTCCCGGAGTCTGACCGAGTCCCAGAGTCCGACCCAGTCCCGGAGTCTGACCCAGTCCCAGAGTCTGACCGAGTCCCAGAGTCCGACCGAGTCCCAGAGTCTGACCAAGTCCCAGAGTCCGACCGAGTCCCAGAGTCTGACCAAGTCCCAGAGTCCGACCGAGTCCCAGAGTCTGACCAAGTCCCAGAGTCCGACCGAGTCCCAGAGTCCGACCCAGTCCCAGAGTCCGACCCAGTCCCAGAGTCCGACCGAGTCCCAGAGTCTGACCAAGTCCCAGAGTCCGACCGAGTCCCAGAGTCTGACCAAGTCCCAGAGTCTGACCAAGTCCCAGAGTCCGACCCAGTCCCGGAGTCCGACCCAGTCCCAGAGTCTGACCCAGTCCCAGAGTCTGACCGAGTCCCAGAGTCTGACCCAGTCCCAGAGTCTGACCGAGTCCCAGAGTCCGACCCAGTCCCGGAGTCCGACCCGGTCCCAGAGTCTGACCAAGTCCCAGAGTCCGACCCAGTCCCAGAGTCCGACCCAGTCCCGGAGTCTGACCCAGTCCCAGAGTCTGACCGAGTCCCAGAGTCCGACCCAGTCCCAGAGTCTGACCCAGTCCCAGAGTCTGACCGAGTCCCAGAGTCTGACCCAGTCCCAGAGTCTGACCGAGTCCCAGAGTCCGACCGGTCCCGAGTCTGACCCAGTCCCAGAGTCTGACCCAGTCCCAGAGTCTGACCGAGTCCCGGAGTCTGACCGAGTCCGACCGAGTCCCAGAGTCTGACTGAGTCCCAGAGTCTGACCCAGTCCCAGAGTCCGACCCAGTCCCGGAGTCCGACCCGGTCCCGAGTCCGACCCAGTCCCAGAGTCTGACCGAGTCCCAGAGTCTGACCCAGTCCCAGAGTCTGACCGAGTCCCAGAGTCCGACCCAGTCCCGGAGTCTGACCCAGTCCCAGAGTCTGACCGAGTCCCAGAGTCCGACCCGGTCCCGAGTCCGACCCAGTCCCAGAGTCCGACCCAGTCCCAGAGTCTGACCCAGTCCCAGAGTCTGACCGAGTCCCGGAGTCTGACCGAGTCCGACCGAGTCCCAGAGTCTGACTGAGTCCCAGAGTCTGACCCAGTCCCAGAGTCTGACCGAGTCCCAGAGTCCGACCCAGTCCCGGAGTCTGACCCAGTCCCAGAGTCTGACCGAGTCCCAGAGTCCGACCCGGTCCCGGAGTCCGACCCAGTCCCAGAGTCCGACCCAGTCCCAGAGTCTGACCCAGTCCCAGAGTCTGACCGAGTCCCGGAGTCTGACCGAGTCCGACCGAGTCCCAGAGTCTGACTGAGTCCCAGAGTCTGACCCAGTCCCAGAGTCTGACCCAGTCCCGGAGTCTGACCCAGTCCGACCGAGTCCCAGAGTCTGACCGAGTCCTAGAGTCTGACCGAGTCCTGGAGTCTGACCGAGTCCCGGAGTCTGACCGAGTCCTGGAGTCTGACCGAGTCCTGGAGTCTGACCGAGTCCCGGAGTCTGACCGAGTCCTAGAGTCTGACCGAGTCCCAGAGTCCGACCGAGTCCTGGAGTCTGACCGAGTCCCGGAGTCTGACCGAGTCCTAGAGTCTGACCGAGTCCTAGAGTCTGACCGAGTCCTGGAGTCTGACCGAGTCCCGGAGTCTGACCGAGTCCTAGAGTCTGACCGAGTCCTAGAGTCTGACCGAGTCCTGGAGTCTGACCGAGTCCCGGAGTCTGACCGAGTCCTAGAGTCTGACTGAGTCCTAGAGTCTGACTGAGTCCTAGAGTCTGACCGAGTCCCAGAGTCTGACTGAGTCCTAGAGTCTGACCGAGTCCCAGAGTCTGACTGAGTCCTAGAGTCTGACTGAGTCCCAGAGTCTGACCGAGTCCCAGAGTCTGACTGAGTCCTAGAGTCTGACCGAGTCCCAGAGTCTGACTGAGTCCTAGAGTCTGACCGAGTCCCAGAGTCTGACTGAGTCCTAGAGTCTGACCGAGTCCCAGAGTCTGACCGAGTCCTAGAGTCTGACCGAGTCCCAGAGTCTGACCGAGTCCTAGAGTCTGACCGAGTCCCAGAGTCTGACTGAGTCCTAGAGTCTGACCGAGTCCCAGAGTCTGACTGAGTCCTAGAGTCTGACCGAGTCCTAGAGTCTGACCGAGTCCTAGAGTCTGACCGAGTCCCAGAGTCTGACCGAGTCCTAGAGTCTGACCGAGTCCCAGAGTCTGACTGAGTCCTAGAGTCTGACTGAGTCCTAGAGTCTGACCGAGTCCTAGAGTCTGACCGAGTCCCAGAGTCCGACCCAGTCCCAGAGTCCGACCCAGTCCCAGAGTCCGACCGAGTCCCAGAGTCCGACCGAGTCCCAGAGTCTGACCGAGTCCTAGAGTCTGACCGAGTCCCAGAGTCTGACTGAGTCCTAGAGTCCGACCGAGTCCCAGAGTCTGACTGAGTCCTAGAGTCTGACCGAGTCCCAGAGTCTGACTGAGTCCTAGAGTCTGACCGAGTCCTAGAGTCCGACCCAGTCCCAGAGTCCGACCGAGTCCCAGAGTCTGACCAAGTCCCAGAGTCCGACCGAGTCCCAGAGTCTGACCAAGTCCCAGAGTCCGACCGAGGTCCCAGAGTCTGACCAAGTCCCAGAGTCTGACCAAGTCCCAGAGTCCGACCCAGTCCCGGAGTCCGACCCAGTCCCAGAGTCCGACCGAGTCCCGGAGTCCGACCGAGTCCCGGAGTCTGACCCAGTCCCGGAGTCCGACCCGGTCCCAGAGTCTGACCAAGTCCCAGAGTCCGACCCAGTCCCAGAGTCCGACCCAGTCCCGAGTCTGACCCAGTCCCGAGTCTGACCAAAGTCCCAGAGTCCGACCCAGTCCCGGAGTCTGACCCAGTCCCAGAGTCTGACCGAGTCCCAGAGTCCGACCGAGTCCCAGAGTCTGACCAAGTCCCAGAGTCCGACCGAGTCCCAGAGTCTGACCAAGTCCCAGAGTCCGACCGAGTCCCAGAGTCTGACCAAGTCCCAGAGTCCGACCGAGTCCCAGAGTCCGACCCAGTCCCAGAGTCCGACCCAGTCCCAGAGTCCGACCGAGTCCCAGAGTCTGACCAAGTCCCAGAGTCCGACCGAGTCCCAGAGTCTGACCAAGTCCCAGAGTCTGACCAAGTCCCAGAGTCCGACCCAGTCCCGGAGTCCGACCCAGTCCCAGAGTCTGACCCAGTCCCAGAGTCTGACCGAGTCCCAGAGTCTGACCCAGTCCCAGAGTCTGACCGAGTCCCAGAGTCCGACCCAGTCCCGGAGTCCGACCCGGTCCCAGAGTCTGACCAAGTCCCAGAGTCCGACCCAGTCCCAGAGTCCGACCCAGTCCCGGAGTCTGACCCAGTCCCAGAGTCTGACCGAGTCCCAGAGTCCGACCCAGTCCCAGAGTCTGACCCAGTCCCAGAGTCTGACCGAGTCCCAGAGTCTGACCCAGTCCCAGAGTCTGACCGAGTCCCAGAGTCCGACCCGGTCCCGGAGTCTGACCCAGTCCCAGAGTCTGACCCAGTCCCAGAGTCTGACCGAGTCCCGGAGTCTGACCGAGTCCGACCGAGTCCCAGAGTCTGACTGAGTCCCAGAGTCTGACCCAGTCCCAGAGTCCGACCCAGTCCCGGAGTCCGACCCGGTCCCGGAGTCCGACCCAGTCCCAGAGTCTGACCGAGTCCCAGAGTCTGACCCAGTCCCAGAGTCTGACCGAGTCCCAGAGTCCGACCCAGTCCCGGAGTCTGACCCAGTCCCAGAGTCTGACCGAGTCCCAGAGTCCGACCCGGTCCGAGTCCGACCCAGTCCCAGAGTCCGACCCAGTCCCAGAGTCTGACCCAGTCCCAGAGTCTGACCGAGTCCCAGTCTGACCGAGTCCGACCGAGTCCCAGAGTCTGACTGAGTCCCAGAGTCTGACCCAGTCCCAGAGTCTGACCGAGTCCCAGAGTCCGACCCAGTCCCGGAGTCTGACCCAGTCCCAGAGTCTGACCGAGTCCCAGAGTCCGACCCGGTCCCGGAGTCCGACCCAGTCCCAGAGTCCGACCCAGTCCCAGAGTCTGACCCAGTCCCAGAGTCTGACCGAGTCCCGGAGTCTGACCGAGTCCGACCGAGTCCCAGAGTCTGACTGAGTCCCAGAGTCTGACCCAGTCCCAGAGTCTGACCCAGTCCCGGAGTCTGACCCAGTCCGACCGAGTCCCAGAGTCTGACCGAGTCCCGGAGTCTGACCCAGTCCCGGAGTCTGACCGAGTCCGACCGAGTCCCAGAGTCCGACCCAGTCCCAGAGTCTGACCCAGTCCCGGAGTCTGACCGAGTCCGACCGAGTCCCAGAGTCTGACTGAGTCCCAGAGTCTGACCCAGTCCCAGAGTCTGACCCAGTCCCGGAGTCTGACCCAGTCCGACCGAGTCCCAGAGTCTGACTGAGTCCCAGAGTCTGACCGAGTCCCGGAGTCTGACCGAGTCCCAGAGTCTGACCCAGTCCCGGAGTCTGACCCAGTCCCGGAGTCTGACCGAGTCTGACCCAGTCCCGGAGTCTGACCCAGTCCCAGAGTCTGACTGAGTCCCAGAGTCCGACCCAGTCCCAGAGTCCGACCGAGTCCCGGAGTCTGACCCAGTCCCAGAGTCTGACCGACTGCTCTACATCAGAAGAAACACCACAGACTCAGCTCGAGGTGGATCTGTTTAAATAAAGCTCATGAGGTAAACCCTTCTGTCTCCTGCCGAGCTCAGACTGGTTGGTTTTGGGACGTCCCAGACCAAAGCTGATGAAGAATATGTGTCATGTGGCTCTAAAATGGTCCAGAGGCGACAAATCTCACAGTTTTATGACACACAACAATTATCTGGCATCTGCAGCGACAGATTTAGAACAATCTTCTCATAAAATACAGATTACTAATTTAGGATTTTTTTTTATTTAAAGGCATGAGAACACTCTCTAGGCTCCATCTTATCTTTGACACAAATGAGGCACAAATCAACACACAACCATCACCTGCTGCAGGCTCATCTTCCCTCTGTGTCTCCGACTGAACCATTGGTCTAGACTTTCTCTAAAAGTAAACAAAGGTGGGCCCAAACAAACTGCATCAAACTGCACCAAGGCCAGGGACTTTGTGTGAGAAAGTCAGTTTATTATAATAGTGTTGCTGTGTCCCGGCGGCTACTAATCCATTTGACCAAACTGAAGTTTAGAGTTTAGCGTTAGCTTAGCTGTGACTTCAGCGTCAGGACGACAATTATCTCCTCCTCGTTAAACATTACGTGATTGCATTGACAGTATTTAAATTAAAATTGATCAAAGTCTGTATTTAAAACAAAACAAAAAAAAAGCAGAAAGGCATCAGGAGTTGAGTTTTTATTCAGAGACCAGCGTCTACTGTGATCCAGAATAAAACACAGAGACTTCACTAAACAGAGGAGATTACGTTCTATTGTGTTTAACTCAGGGATAAATGTGTGTTTAGTGACACTTTTCATGATGAATTGTGACATAAGCACCACTCAATGGAAACAAGGCTTTGGTGGTTTCTGTGTTTTACAAAAGTCTCACCAAAACCATTGTCTTTGTCTTGACTGAAGTCACTAAACAGAGGTCAGTCAGTCTGTCGTCTGTCGAACAAATAAAAGAATTCAACTGGAATATCAGTGCGTAACCTGTGCTCTTGCCTCATAAATCCACATCTCAGACTCAGGCCTGAACTGCTGAGTGTGAGGAGCTCATTTTCCGCTGGAGCCTCTGATGTCACGTCCAGAACGTTATAAAAGAGCTTTATTTAGACCGAGGCGCTCTGCTCTTTCTGTAGACGACCGTGTAATGACTCTGTCCTAAATCCTCCACTTGTGATGTTTACGGCTCTTATAAGTAGTTTAACACTCGGCAAATAAAAGTCAAGTACGGGCTGTTTTCGGCACAATCGGCTTCATGTTTATGAGGCGCAGTAACTCAGGCTCAAATACGCGATAAAACACACAAAAGAGCCAGTCAAAAACGTTTATCTGAACCTTGACATCAATCACTCTGGGATTAAGTCTCTCAAACTAAACACACATTTGTACTTTATATTTGAAGATGGAGAATATTAAGCAAACATTTAAGTGGTTTCTTTTCTTTTCTTTAAAGATTTCATTCAATGTCAACCCTTGGTTTTGAAATCTGACAGAATTAAATGTAACAGTCCAGCTCTGTAGGATTTAAATGTTATATCAAAGTTAAATCAAGAGAAAACTGACACCTTTTTTACGTTGCCTCCCTTTTCTCTGTTGATGCTTTTCTTTTTTCAGCTGTTTCTCTGTTAAAAGACATATTCAGCTGAAAATACACTTTATCTGCAGCTATTCAACTTCCTGGAACGTCATGTGACAAGTGTCGACCAATGGGATGAGTGTTCTCAGTTTTTTTTAAAAAGTTTATTCAATGTCAGGCCCTGTCAAAATTCAAGAAATTTAATAATCAAAAAATGTTAAAATCTGGCACAATCAAATGTAAAAGTCCAGCTCTGTAGGATTTTAAATGTTATTTCAACGTTAAGTCACTTTTTTACACTTTTTTCACCCTTTTTTCTGTCGTTATTGCTTGTACAGTAACTTCTTCATAAACCCTTCCAATAGAGACATAATCAAAAACGGTGCATGCATTTTGGTCCCAGATCCCATCAACTTGTGCATTGGGCTAAACAATAAAAGGCACTTCCGGTGGAATAATATGTGTATGAATGATAGAAAATAGAGTGATCTGTCGTATGTATTTAGGTCTATTTTAAGTCTGTAAAGTTTCTTAAAATGAAGCAGTCAATACTGATTTTTGTTTCTGCTGCAGTCAGCTCTAAACGTGAGATTTAACTCCACGATGAGTTTTAACAATTTCTCAAAACAAAACCGTTACAAAAACGTAATATTAAATGTGATCGTTTTGTCATCGAGACGTCTGCCCAGCGTCGATATCAGACCTGGAGTCGTAGCTTGAGGGAGGTTTTGAGAGTTTTATTGTTGTAAAAAAGTTTAAAAGAAGGAGCCATTTTAGATATTTAGCTGTGATTTATTCCCTTCACTCTTCTGCTCTGTAGCCAGTGTCCAGAAGTGCTTTATATTGTTTAGCCAAATGTAGAAGTTGGTTGTCCATGATGTCTATTAATGAATGGAAAAAAACTAAACAAAACTCTTAAAATGAAGCCAGTCTCTGAGTTTTTCTCGAGGCTCTGACGTTAAACACGTGTCGGACATTTGTCAAAACCCTCAATTTTTGGAGCTAATGCTAAATCCTTCATGTAAAATGTATTGCAGTGGGTTTAACTGACAACACCGAGACGAGCAGACACAAAAATAATCAATTTAACTGCTGCCAAATGTGTATAAAATGCTTGAAAGTTATTTTACTGTTGGCTGCAATAAACCTACATTATGCCCCTTTCAGTTTGTTCATTATTCACTGATGTTTTTTGATAATAAGTCGATGATAATAATATAATTTTTGATCGTGCCTCAGTCCCACTTCAGTCCAATCCCTCTGAGTCACTTTAGAAAGAAAAAAGTCAAGAAGCGGCTTAAGTTTCTGTCGTGTCTGGAGCTGCAGGTGAATGTTTCTCCCTCGAACATAAACCTCTCCAGACGCTCCGTATCAGTCGCTCGTGTTGATCATATCTGAGCGGCTGAACACAACACAAACACAACGCTCTCCTGTTCACTTCCTGAATGTCGCTCAGCTCCAGAGGCTCGTTTACTGATATGAAAGAAGAGACCCACTGTACTCTGTCCACACGAGGCCCACAGGAAATTTGGAAACGCAAGAGTCACGTTAAAACACCGTGTCCTTCTCGCGTTCGACACTGGATCCACGTCGGTCGCTTTTCCAATAACACTGAGCGTTACTCTGCAGCTCGGGTTTAGAAAGAACTTTAAATCGTGATACGTCTGAATAATAGTGGATTGTAAAGGCTTGTTGTCACCGTCTGATATTGTATGATTCACGTCGGGTTGTTCTGGACAAGGCTGGGCAATAGAGCTTCAAAATTAGTGGTGGATTTGGGTTTAGATGGATTTAAACAGGTTTTAGTTGGATTAGAACAGGTTTTAATTGGAATTGAACAGGTTTTAGATGGATTTCAACAGGTTTTAGATGGATTTGAACAGGTTTTAGATGGATTTGAACAGGTTTTAGTTGGAATTGAACAGGTTTTAGTTGGAACTTAACAGGTTTTAGTTGGATTTGAGCAGGTTTTAGTTGGAACTGAACAGGTTTTAGTTGGATTTGAACAGGTTTTAGTTGGATTTGAACAGGTTTTAGTTGGATCTGAAGAGGTTTTTGATGGATTTAAACAGGTTTTAAATGGACTTGAACAGGTTTTGGAGGGATTTGAGCCAATTTTAGGTGGATTTGAACAGGTTTTAGTTGGATTTGAGCAGGTTTTAGTTGGATTAGAACAGGTTTTAGATGAATTTGAACAGGTTTTAGTTGGAACTTAACAGGTTTTAGTTGGATTTGAGCAGGTTTTAGTTGGAACTGAACAGGTTTTAGTTGGATTTGAGCAGGTTTTAGTTGGAACTGAACAGGTTTTATTTGGATTTGAGCAGGTTTTAGTTGGAATTGAACAGGTTTTAAATGGACTTGAACAGGTTTTGGATGGATTTGAACCGATTTTGGTGGATTTGATCATGTTTTAGATTGATTTCAACACGTTTTAGTTGGACTTTAATGGGTTTTGGATGGATTTGAGCAGGTTTTATTTGGATTTAAACCAGTTTTAGACAGATTTGAACTAGTTTTAGTTGGACTTGAACAGGTTTTAGATGTATTTTTCTGCTTCTAACACATCAACTTCGAGACAAAATGTTCCCCTGCTTCTGATAAATCCCAGCAGACGACGGATCAGAAGTACAAATATACAGGTATTATTGTATTATATGATATGGCAGAGCGCTGGTATTAAATAATCAACTGTAAAATGTGATAATAATCATTAGCAGCAGCTCTGATGTAACCAGGATTAAGATTACGAAAGACTAAACAGTATCATGGATATTATCTTCTACATAATCCGTCCAATAGAAACATAATCTAGTCCATATTCTTTTTCTGTCACAACACCTGATCATATTTTTTAGCGTTTCCTTTCTCTGGAGCAGCTCCGTCGCTCAGATTTGGCAGCGCTTCGTGAAACGTGTCCAAATGGATCGGTGCCATCGGCCGCTCCGTCTCAGCCCGCGACACCGGAGCTGTTCCGGCTCGAGGAGCTGAGAACTGAGAGCGTTTACTCGAGTGGTTTACAGAAACAAAGAGGCACGAGCTGAGAGTAATCCCTCTGGTTTTTGTGAATATAATGAAGTGAAGCGAGAGGAAAAGCCTCAGAAGTGACTCAGAGAGGTTATCGCTCAGAAACATACGGCTGTGTGTGAACTAAAGATATCGACGACAGAAGTGGGTCGAGGTGAAGAGAAGGTAAACTTGGAGCTGACGGCAGTTCATTTAACAGACAATATTCACCAGTTCAGACTTAAATAATATTAGTGTCAATATTTATAGAGTTATTCAATAAACATAAGATGAGCTGCACTAGGTTTAGTCTAATATTTAAGTTAGTTTGATGATCTGAAACGTGATAAATGTGCCAAAAAATACGAAATCACGAAGGGGGCAAATACTTTTTCACAGCACTGTTCAACACTGAAGTCAGCTGAATCCTCAAACAAGACGCAAAAGTAAAAACATTAAACTGGAATGTTTTAAATAGATTAAACGACAAAACAACAGTCGCACCCAAACAGAAACATGATAAATGTTGTTCTTTTTCCGACACAAAGCTAGTGTTTGTGGTTTTAAACGTGGTCAGTGTCGTACGGCTCTCGCTTCATGAATTTAAACATTTATTTATCGTCTCCACTGCATTAAACACAAGCAGAACCTGTACAAACTCAAATATTGAGTCTAAATGAGAGGGTCTTGAAGGGGTTGGTACTGACCCGACCCGGTCTACATTAGGGTGACCACGTTTTCAAGCCAATCTGGACACTTTAATTTTACCGTAAATCTAACGACAGAACATTAACAAATGAAAAATAATGTCGCCATAAATCAATACAGCACCAGTAAATAATCATAAAAATGTGAATTGTTTGCACTGATTAGCGTTAACTTTTTAAAAAATTATTTCACTTCAAATAAATACTACTTTTCTTCTGTGTTTGATGAATCTTCACATTTACAAAGTCCAAAAACACAGCAGATCTTTTCTGAGACAGTCGTGTTGTTCCTGGAGCCTTTCTTTTTGACTGATGACAGGTCAAAGGTCAAACTGTGAACGCTGGAGAAGGATTAGCTTAGCATTAGCCTCGCCCTTAACAACCAATCATTATTGAGCTGCAGACCTGAGGAACACTGATCTTTTTTTAATTAGGCCAATATTGCCGTTGCCGTGGTAACAGACAGTCGACAGACAAATGAGTTTTGAGCACAATCAGCTGCTTTGGTTTATGACTGGGTAAAAAAATCAGGACATTTGGGACGGGAAGAGGGTAAAAACAGGACATTTTAGTGTTTTGTAGTGTTTTTTTCACCGGGACACGGGACAGAGGCTTAAAATCAGGACTGTCCTGGTTAAATCTGGTTCTCAGGTGAGGCACATTTAGGTCGGGTCAGAGCAGAATAAACAGCCCCTGACATCAGCCCCTGACATCAGCCCCTGCTCGGGTCGGGACGGTAGCTCTGATTTACTGCACTGTAAGTCCTCTGTCACCAGCCGCACATAAAAGTGAAATACGACCGTGAGCAGCGTGACTCACGGCCGCGGTGTGTGCTGCTTCAGGTTTATTGATAACATACGCGTCACATTATATTATTTTAGCGTGTGTGACCCAGACGAGCCACTGCTAACACCTGCAGGGTTTAAAGGACAGGGCTCACTCTGTCCTACACTTTAACCTGTTCTTACTGCACTCCAGAGTCACTAAAGCAGCACGCCATTAGTTTAACAGGGCTCGTAGGTCTGTAAATGTAAAATAAAGAGATTTGTAATTAGTAGATTGTATTCTGTGACATTATCTGGTCACTACAGTCGAGTTAAAGTAAGATCAAGACGCGCTGTTTTCTTTGGTTTGTCTCTGTCCAAGCTTTTATCGACAAAGTAAAGTCTGTTTTTCACTTTTTCTGGAATCAACTGCACAATAATTATCTCCAATATTACAGGAGACAAAGACATTAGCCTCTTTAGCTTCATTTTTAGCACAAACAGATGGTATTCTCTGTGTTGTTTTATGCTAATTAGCCATGTGCTTTTAGCTTTTGATTTCTAACCTCTGTTTTCACCTCTGTACAAAGACCTTGAGTGGTATGAATATGACACTTTCTTAAATAATGTTCATATGTCTTTTACACAGCTCAATACTTCATTTGACTGCTATTACATTTACTGCCTTGTGTTTATGTGGTTTTATCTCACACAACAATTACTAGCAAGAGATTCAAGATACAGTATTTAAAAGCTTATTGTTTGAACGCTTCGAATTCAGGTTTAACACTCCACACTTTTAGCTCCTTTTTGACTAAGACTAAATGCATTTAAACACTAAAAACACATAAATCAATCATTGAAGTGGCACATTCTGATTTTCTTTAGAGGTGACTGTAAACTTTTAGCTTCGACTTTAACGTCCGACCAAAGCATAGTTATCTCCTCCTCGTTAAACATTACATGATTGAATATTTATCACTGTTTCACGTTGTCTCATTTTGCTTTTTTGCTTTGTTTTCAGAGTTGAATACACACTTTCTCTGTTTTATCGGCAGCCATTACTTCCTTATTTACATCAGTGTCGACCAATGGGAGCGCTCCTTTTTCCTGAAGTGAGCTGTGATTGGACTACATTATGCACCTGTAAGAAAATCCTGTTGACGATGTTTCTCTTTCAGTTTGTTCATTATTCACTGATGTTTTTTGATAATAAGTCAATGATAATATGATTTTTGATTGTGCTTCAGTCCCTCTTCAGTCCTCTCCCTCCGAGTCACTTTTGAAAGAAAAAAGTCAAGAAGCTGCTAAAGTTTTCACAGATGATTCCTGATACAATATAATGTTAGTGATTTAATGTTTTTTTTTTTGTCACACGTAGAAAAAATAACCTCGTAAACCTAGTTCTTTCTAGAGACCGAGGCCATCCTTTCTATCAGGCTCTGAACAGGTTTATTTCACCTGTAAAGTCTCTATTATTTTCTTCACTTAGAGCAGGTTCTGCAGGTGCCATCAAAAATCATTTATACCCACTCTGTGTGAAGTTAAAGTGTGCGTATGTGGATGTGTGTGAGCAGGTGTCCGTGAGTGTTTGTTGCTGCCAGGCTCCGACTGTGCGCTCAGCGGGGCAGATCCAGAGGGCCGTAAACACCTGAAGCGGGGCAGGAACACCGCCCTCGGCCTCTCGGTGTATTTATGGCCTCGCGCCGCTCTCGTCTGCGCTCAGGCTCGTGGCAGCGCTCCAATCCAAACACGCCGCTGTTAAACCCTCTCTGGATGGGTCCCAGGGGAAACCACGTCTGGGTTTGGAGGTCCGGGGCCTATACGTCCTGTCGGTAATGAGCTCACCGCGCTGGGCCTCACTGCATTACCACAACCTGTCCCCCAGACCACATCCCCCCAAAACCAGACTGGAGACTCAACCCGAGGAGTGGCACGGACTGGAAGTGGAGGCTGACCTATATTAGACGAACTGAAGAGAGCGGAAGAGCAGCTAAATGATGCATGTCTCACACTCATGCATTATCCAGAACACATATATTTATTATATGACTCTTGTTTTGGCCTAAATATTAGATAACAGCCTCGACCAGAGAACGGCAGAAAAAGATGCTACGTTTAATATCCAGATCCAACAACGACATCTGCGGCCCATGAGCTGACTTTTTGGGAAATGTGGTCAAACGGCAACTAAAGAAAGTCTAAAAGCGTGAGTTTGGTTTGTTGACCTGACAACAAGGCAAAGAATAAACAAAAAAAACAGTTACAACAAATAAAACTTAACCAAAGAGAAGGAAAAATGCCTCTGAGTGCTAGTATGTGCTAATGCTAATGCTAATGCTAATGCTAATGCTAATGCTGCAGAAACATAGATGGGAGCTGATCATTTGGTGAAGTTCTTGTTGTGCTGGAGGTCAGGGGTTTGATTCCCTCCAGGAGCAACTTCACACTTTTGTGCAGGTCCCAAGCCCGGATAAATGTGGAGGGTTGCATCTAGAACTGCTTTTTAATATAAAATATAGAGAGTCAGATTGCAGAGTAGACTTCTTTGGCTTTTTATAGATCTTCTTACAAAGCACACAATTTTAGATGTTCCTTATTTTTTCTAAAAGACAACAACATAATTCTGCAAACTCTATGGAGAGCCCTAGTGGCATTCTGTTTAAGATGTCTCCATGTAGGAATAAAGAGAAGAATACAGGCTTCTGTGACGCTCTGGTTCTCTGATTGGTCGTGTGTTTGATCCAGAGGCAGTTTATTCTGTGTTTGTTGGTTCCTGCTCCTGGAAATACAACTCAAAACAACAAGGACCAGACTAATTCTTTGTATAAAACGTGTTAGTATGGCTCGAGAACAATCAAACTTAGATATTTAAATTCACTTTTGGAACGACTGGGACATTACTGTGGAGTTTTTGTCACTTCACTGCAGCCCAGGTGTTTCTTAATTCATGCTAACGACCCCAACATGCCCCTCGTCAGGAACTGTTTAAGACAATCCAACATGTGCCCAGTTATTTAGTAGGAAACAAACAAACGTACGTGAAACAAGTGTCCAATTAGTCATAGTTTATATATAATTAAACACTAATCCAGTCTCTGCCTTAGATTTTTAGCTTATAAGGCATGTTCCATTCTGAAAGTCACAGAGTCTTTTGGTTTGGATTTATGACGACAAAGTCTCCTTATTCAGCTTTGGCTCGTCTATAATTAGAGCATCTGTATCTTCACTTTCTTCCCTCTGAGCCCGGACCTAATCACGGAAATATATTCAAAACCCGACTCAGAGCGGCTCCGAAGTCAAACGGGGTCAGCTCCTTCTTAACCTCGACCGAAGAGCTTATGTTCTGAAGTTTATTGAGCGGGAAAGTGCCAGCGGGAGGAAGACGTGTGAGGTCTGAGATACGAGGGACTGTAAATGATGTCATGTGCTCTGATCTCAGCAGGACGAGAAGAGATGGAGGGGTCTGTTTGTGGTTTAGAACAAACACAAGGCTCTGGAGAAAAAGTCACGGTCAGCTTTTTTAAAACCACAACACTGGGTTCTGTCTAATGTGGCGTTGTATTTGTTTGTGGAGTTATCCCAGGAACAAATGAAGGGCGTCATCATCCAGAGACTGTTTTAACCATCAGGGATAAGTGAGAGTGAGACAACGAGAGACGAACAGACAGACGGATATAAAAGGGTGAGGTTTAACGTGGCTGTAAACTGTAGATGTGATGTTGTGGCTGAGTTTATAATATAAGCTGCTGAAATGGGGCTGAGGTTGTGTTTTTTTTTGGCTTCGAAACATCCTTCATGGCTCAAAGTCAGAAACAAAACAACAAAGTGTAGACAAAAGAGGGCAAAATGTCTCCCACCAGTGTCCATTTTGTTGACGAATCATTTTTGTCATGGTTTTTGAAATATTTCTGCGTCAGAAAACAAAACGAAAACTAATTAATGAGAAGGAAAACTCTCACTAAATGTATCAACACTTTTATGAATGTATAAAAACGAAATTGAAAGACACTAAAGAAACTAAAGCCAATAAAAAGGAGAGGAGTTGAGAAGAGATCCAATCAGACTCAGGTTTTTGAGCGTCGCTGAAGTGATGTCAGACACAAACATTTGTTAAATATCAAACTATGTTAACACTTGGAACCTGAATACCAGCAGGAACAGGTTAGGACTAGTTTACTTTCATTAGAGAAACTATTACTGAAGAAAATGCATTAGCCTTTATATTTTAGACTAAATCTATTGTAGATATAGTCGACTACAACTAGACTAAAACTAGTAAGGATTAAACTAAATTATGACTAAAACTAAACTGCATTTTAGTCAAAAATCTGTTGTCAAAATGAACACTGTCTCCCTTCAGTAACACTGGGTTCAAATGAACTCATCATTTATAAATGGCACCAACCGAACCTTTAGCGACGCTTTGAATGGACCCATTGTCTTAGAACTGACATTAAAATGTCAAATATGTTTCATTAACGGCTGAGGGTTGACCTAAAGACAGTGGAGCTGTGTTGGACAGCACTTAAACCGGAGCCCACTGCCTCTTATCAGCCTCCAGTCGACGGGAAACACTGAGCGGCAAAGAGCAGCTGGGGTTAATGCGCCTTTAATGACTGCTTTCACTGACGACAGGACGCACAAAGGCTCCACACTCCTCCAGAGGTTCCCATATCAGCGAAACATGGGTCATTTACTACAGAAAAATAAATACATGACCATATGAACCAATGATGAGCCAACAGAAGATAACATGTTCATAGCAACAGGCGATACACAAGCCCCAGACCCTCTCTGTGAAAGTCCATAAAGATGTCAGAACTGCTTCTCCACAAAGAAACCAAGCAAAATACATTAAAGATAAAGAAAACAAGGTGAAAACAACGGACGGACGCAATAAACAACTTCAAACCTTACAACATTCTGCGTTAAAGTCAAGGCAGAAAATCCTGAGATTAAAAACCCTGCTTCCATTTCCAACATTTCATCTTTTCTTTTTCTTCGTTTTCTGCCGTAAAGCAACTAAATCCAGATTATGGAGTGTCCTTGACATAAAGAACACACTTCAAGTGTCTCTGTCTCGTTGCAGGAAACAAGCCCAGTCCCACTGACTCTGATTCTAGTGAGTTTTGTGACATTTATATTAGAAGTAATTATTAAATTCATGCACTCACACTACCACAAGTCTGACCTGGGCCTTAGTTTAGACCTGAGTTTATTATAAGATCTATTTTGTTTATTTGTTAGATGCTGGTCCATGTGACTGAGTCGAGGGACAGTTAATAAACCCAGTGTAATTGTCCTGTTATTAACAGACAACACACACCTGTAGTGTTTGTCAGTGATCCTTTAAAATACAGAACAGACTTCTTAGAAAGAGCCCAGGTCCAGCAGTCTTTGCAGGACTCACTGGTGCTTCTATCTGTTCTGTTCTGTTCTGACCCACATCTTCCTGTAAAATCTGAACCTTACAACCATCGCTTTTCATTAAACCTGTTTTACAGTTCCATGTCTCAGCCTTGAACCTGAATAAACTTTTCTAAATCTGGCTCCTGGAGTGGAAATGCTCTCTGATTTATTTATTATTTCCTTCTGCTTTGAAAACAGTTTTGCTGCCGTCCCCAGAGGATCGGAGTGGGCCTCGGCAGGAGCAGAATAGACCCCAATAAAACAGGCATTTCCCTTTTCCCTCAGTGGCTCTGAGTGCTCTCTGACAGACTGACCCACAAACACAGACTGACCCACAAACAGAGCTCACAAACAGCACGAGACGCTCACCTGTCGGGGCGCAATACCTCACAGTGAACCGGGAACACAGACAGAGATAAAGAGACGGAGACAGGTAAAACCCTCACCTGTTTTATAATCCTCCTCATTAGTGAATCTGAGCCTTGTGACTGGAATTATCATCATCACTAACTGCTGTATTAAAGCTACAGAACCTGATTTAGTTGTTTTTGTCTCAGACTCCACTCTCCTCCAACAGCAGCAGTAACCTTTCCTGCTTCTTTTATTTAAAAAAGGAACAATTTTTCACCACAAAATACTAATACGTTACATTAAATTTAGAGCTGACCTGAAACTTTTCTCTTTAGAGTTTACTGTTGAAGACTGTAGTGATGCTGTAATTATCTCCATCTTGTTTCTCTGTAAAATAAGACATATTTCCAACAGAATAACCCATTTCCTTGGTTTATTTCCTTGTTCCTTCGTTGTTGACATCAGTGTCGACCAATGGGAGCGCTCCTTTTTACCTGAAGTGAGCTGTGATTGGACAAAATCCTGCTGTGGACTGATCATTCTCATCTATTAAAATCCTTCATTATAAAGACTAGATCACGTCTTAAGGTCTCATTTTTTCAGATGATTCCTGTTACAATAAACTTTAGGAGATTACACTGAAAAACTAAATGAAACAGTAAAAAAAAAATCAAGTAAAGTACTTTTAACCCTGAATACAGCTGGAGTGATGATAATGAACTATAATTAGATGTATAAGTGTGTAGTCTGTGGGTGGCTGTGGATTAAAGTGATGTGATTATAATGATTAGTGTTTAAACGCCCCCATGTGAGGTTTAGAAGTGTAATTAGGGAATTGGGACGTACTCCGAGCCCAGATTAGTTTGTTTTAGGTCACGGTCCATCTTCTTTGCTGTTGTTTATTAACGGAGGGCTCTTATGACCGTCCCCTGGAGCCGAGCAGTGGGGGCTGAGTCTGATCTGAGCCAGGACCCTCTGCTCGGTTTCGTTCGAACTCCTGCTGTTTCCACTTTAAACTGGGCACAGTTTTGTGAGGATCATCTGCCTCGGCCTCGTGTGATGGATGGAGTCCATGTGCATCACTTCTCTCACGCTCATAAACGCTCTCCAGGGAGCACCATCAACCTGACATCACTGTGTTTTGGTGAATGATCTGAGGCGGGAGGAGAATATAGAATAAAGCTACACTTCCTCAGTTTGACTCAGTTTGACTCAGTTTGGTTAAGCTGAGACAGATTTGAAGCAGACTTTAATAACTTCATATGCATTACCATTAATTAGTGAATACTGGAGTGTAGTGATGTAAGAAGCTGGAGATACAGCCATAAACTGCTGCAATAAACTGTAAAAGATTATTTCTGTATTTTTCTCAGCTCTAAACACTAAATTCAGAGAGCAGACCCTGAAATCAGAACCAGCTGTTGTTAATAATTTATAGGTTTGGTTTCAAAACAGTAATATATATAATAATATTTTTTTCTGGAATATGATAAGAAAAAGAAAAGATTTGTTGAAGAAAACATTGCTGTTTTGCATTGCTTAGCGTTAGCTTAGCATTAGCTTAGCCGTGACTTTACGTTGCCTCCCTTTTGTCTGTTGATGCTTTTCTTTTTTCAGCTGTTTCTCTGTTAAAAGACATATTCAGCTGAAAATACACTTTATCTGCAGTTATTAAACTTCCTGGAACGTCATGTGACAAGTGTGGACCAATGGGAGCGCTCCTTTTTCGAGCCAAGGTTTTCTGTTCCTGAATAGAGGTTCTCATCTGTTACAATCCCTTACAATAAACACTAGATGGATCAGAAAGACTGTTTTATCACAAATGATTGATTTTACAATGAACCATTTTCACAACTAGAAGAAAAAAATCAGCTACTGGTCGGTCCATACAAAGAATTAGTCTGGTCCCGGTCTATATGAGTCTGATTTCCAGGAGGAACAAACAACCAATCAGAATTCAGGGGCAGTGCCAACAAACACAGAATAAACTGCCTCTGGACCAAACGTACGATCAGAGAAACAGAACCTCATATAAAGCCTGTCCCAATTTATATAAACAGATATGATTGTTCAGGTGGGGCTGATTTTGGTGGAAACAGGTCTGAATGGGTCTGACTGGCCGGGCCTCTCGGCTGCTGTCATTCCAACAGTTAATCCTACTCCACAACTGCACCGTCCTCATCTCTGAGCCCCGCCCCCAGTCCTGAGCCCCGCCCCCAGCCCTGAGCCCCGCCCCCAGCCCTGAGCCCCCGTCTGATGTTTAGTGTGTACGGCTGCGATAAGACGCGCTGAGCTGTGAAAACAAAGATTACTTCTGCGGCTTATTTCAGACGACGCTGAGCCTCGTGTGGGGGACTCCTGATGACGGGACCCCCGCGGCTGGGCTTTGACAGCCGTGCTAATTCCAGTCTGGGACCCTCCGTGTGCTCCATAAAAATGGTAAATGGCGTGCATTTATATAGCTGCTTTTAAGTGCTCTTCACCATAAATCAAATTAGAGCTGATTTATGCAGGAGTTCAATCAAAATCAGCAGAAAAATATCAGATGAACGATTATCTGCAGACAGTAATTTACCAGGAAAATGTACAGACTCCAGAAAGCACATTTATATTGTGTTGTTTAATGGTCTAGCATTTTCTATCTACAATTTAAAACTGGACGACGTGACTGTTGTTGGATTAAATGTAAATGGAGCTATGACCTGAAGAGTGGACCGGGACAAAGAACCTGTGCTTTCCCACATCTCACGAGATTTAAAAACTGGATTCAGTCAAAATGATCAGCCCTAAAGGTGGATTTCATCCATCTATTCAGCGTTCCAGCTTTAACACCAACACGTCGACCAGACAACACATCAAACAGGTGAAAAACCTCTGAAGAAGAATATAAATCTACCAAGAAACTGTGTTAATATTACAATTACTGCATTACTGGCATCGTCTGGGCCAGGTCGTCACTGTAAATGGGTAAATAAAGGTTAGATAATAATAAAGTTTAAAACAAAATAGTGCCAAACAATGCAAGTAATGCCGTAGATGCTAATTTGTGCAGATACTGGTCAAGAGCCAATTAGACATCCATGAGTGTTTACGGCGACTCTGAGCTGCATCAGACCATACTCAGTGTCATATTGATCACAAGAGCTGGATGGAAGCGTCTGACGGGACAGGGCTGTAGATCTACTGCAGCTTCACATCCTCTCGTCTTCTGTCGTTCCTTCAGCTCCTCTCGCTCCACAGCTGTTCACTTCTCTGAGTCCAGCCCCAGCGCCACAGAGCAGCCGTAAATAATCACTCTACAGATCCTAACACGACCCGTTCACTCTGGTCAAGCTCTGCGTTCCTGCTTCTCCTTCGGGTTCGGAGACGTGGAACCTCGGTGCTCTTTACAACAGTCCGAGCAGAACCGAACGCATTAATCAACACATAGAGGTCTCCACTGAAGATGAAAAGGTAAATAAATGCCGTAGTAAGTCTGTCAGATCTGTTAAAGTCCTAGGAACCAGCTGCTGCTAAAGCTATAAAAGAAAACATAACAATATATAGCTGGTATCTGAATGTCTAATGCAATAATAGATCACAATTGGCTTCAAATGAGGAGTAATTCTAATTTTTGTGTATAATGTAGCGTACGTTGGGAAATCCCATCTGAAAACCAGCCTTTCCTCACTCGAACTGCCAGATCCAACCAGGCGCGCTTTAAACCACACTTTCTGGCAGACTATTAAAGTGGCTCCATCTGCTAATACTTAGACTTACTCCCACTCAATCAGAGATAAAGCCCATTGTGTTTCCTCCAGTAAGACAATACCTCCCCGAACCTAATCGAAAACAATTAGGACGCGGTAATTACAGCACTGGCCTGGAATTCAGAGAGCGAGTGCGAAAGGTGGCCGTCCGCGGTGTTATCTTTCGCCTCGGACTCTGCGGACCTTCGTTTGTTTATCGGCCTCGATGTGATGTAATGTTATGCTTGAGGATGTCTGGGGTTTGAAGAGTACACAGAGGACTGCGCCCCTCTCGTTTATCAAGGCCAAACTCAAACAGAGCCGTGTTGTCTTAACTCGGGACGGCCGTGCAGTCGGCTGGCCCCGGACGAGAGAAAACAACCCACCGTCCCGCCTTCGTCCTCTCGCACCTTCAGGAAAACCCACCATCTCGCCGTTAAACGGAGAGTGTTGACGTCTGCGGTAACGCTCTGAGGCAGATGTGACCGAGTGTTGGGACGGCCTGGTCGGAGACGTGAGGAGCTCTGTGAGTCTTCCATCCTATTTATGAACCGCTTCTGGTTTATTCTCTTATTCTTTTAAACCTAGCCGACCATAACTTAGTCAAACCATTACCCTGTTTAATGCTGTTGTGGGACTTTAAAGCTCCACTGATTTCCTTTTTTTGTCTCAGACTCCACTCTCCTCCAAAATCAGTCTAGGGACCTCTCCTGCTTCTCTTTTATTAAAATAAAACCACAAAATACTAATCCATTTGACCAAACTGAAGTTTAGAGTTTAGCGTTAGCTTAGCTGTGACTTCAGCGTCAGGACGACAATTATCTCCTCCTCGTTAAACATTACGTGATTGAATTGACAGTATTTATCTGTGTTTTACGTTGTCTCCCTTTTCTCTGTTGATGCTTTTCTTTTTTCAGCTGTTTCTCTGTTAAAAGACATATTCAGCTGAAAATACACTTTATCTGCAGCTATTAAACTTCCTGGAACGTCATGTGACAAGTGTCGACCAATGGGAGCGCTCCTTTTTGGAGCATGTGATTGTCCAAGGTTTTCTGTTCCTGAATAGAGGTTCTCATCTATTACAATCCCTTACAATAAACACTAGATGGATCATAAAGACTGTTTTTACACAAATTATTGATTTTACAATAAACTAGACTACACTAGAAGGAAAAAAATATCAGGTACTGTCTGTTTAAGAGAACTTTGTTTAATCAAATAACCGAAAACCTCACAAATAACACACATGACTACTAGCACAAGTTATTGCTGCATCAACAAGCTCCTCTGTACATCTGCTTTTAATACAACTAAATCAATTCCCAACAGGACAACTCATTTTAACAGCTTGGAAACTTCCCTTGTAGCAGCAGATTAAGCCCAATCCAGCCGAGCTTTTTTATTTCTCCCTTAAACGGTGAATACGTCCGTCGGCGACAGTATCAGGTTGTGTTGTTGGCAGAACGTGGAGCTCCGAGCGCTGGTGGCCCTGGATAAACCACGCTCAGAGGAAGGGCCCCGTGAAAAGAACCTGTCACATTAACTCAGCGGCGTCTGTGATCTGAGCCGCTGCCGTAAGAGGCTAATCCCAGCGCCTCCTCCTGCCTCCACCACCGGGACAATCTCCTCCACAAACAGCTCCATCGGATCGTTTCACTGAGAGTTCCTCGGCTTTGTTCAGTCAAGTCTGGGCCGTCCAACCAAGAATGTGTTTGAAACGCAAACAGCAGGAGATTCACGACGATTTAATGAGAAGACTACACCTTATTGCATTATGCATTAGTGTTTTTACAGATATTTGTCCTCATAGAAAACGTTAGACAGCAGCAAAAAATTGTGCAAGGTTTCGTGATCTGCAAACACCGAAGAGAACTTTCAACAAATGTTTTAACCAACTGCAAGAAGTGAAATTAAGGGAAAGGAAAAAATAACTCTTGGTGCTAGCATATGCTAATGCTAATGGTAGTTAAACCCAAAACAGCAGCGTAGTAACCTTTCCTGCTTCTTTTATTTAAAAAAAGGTGAAACCGGACCAGTTTTTCACCACAAAATACTAAAATGTTAGCAACACCGACAGAGCAACACCAAATGTACAGAAAACTGTGCCAATTATGAATTCAAACTAAATTGGATCCGTTTGGTGAAATGGTTTTCCAAATTTATCTTAGTTATCCCATTCAATGACGGTATAATTGGTGAAGTATATGACTATATCTAATAAAAGAAATGCCTGTAAACCCTGCTCAGGCTTTTATAGTTAAATGTGGCCCAGTCCTCCATAAACAATGCCTGATGTGGAGTTTATAAGGTTCTAGTTGACTTTATCTGAGGCCGTTCTGTGGCTGTGGCTCACCTCAGAGTGGGAGTATAAAAGGGGCCCGAGCGCCACAACAAAGCCCCTCTTAAACCCGCCGTAAACACGATTGTCTTTGCGCGACAGAGCCCGGCCCAGTCCGAGGCCCGGTCGAGGCATTAGCGCACGCTCCACCCAAACCTCCAGACTCACGGGAGGCCAGTGCCAGGGGCAGTCATTACAGCGGGTCTGAACACGAGGAGGGGGCTGCAGCCGAGAGAACACGAGAGCTGACGGGGCGCTTTGAGAGGACGAGGTCTGGGCTGTGAAATGACAGAGAGGAGCAGCTTTTTAGAGCCAACGGATTAAAACACGGAGACGGAGGCTGGAGTGGCTCTGGGATCTGATTTCTGACTTCATTCAGGAAACAGAAGCAGCGTTATGTAAGAGCTCTCCTGCTCCGGAACAAAACCAGGCACCAGAACGAGAGGAAGACAACGCACTTTATCAAATTAAACACAGCTAAACGCAGCAAACATGGATCCTCCTGAAGCTCACACGACTTCACTCATGCTTCATGTCGTCTTTATCATCTGGTCTTGAGTAGAAGTACAGACCTGTGTCAGTAACTCTATCAGGAACAATCTTTTAGTTTAGGTTCAAGTTTCAGACAGAATCAAGACTGAACCAGTAAAACTGAGATTTGTTCTGTTCATTATTTTCATTCTGCATCATTCACAACAATCACCAACAATATTAGATTAGTTCCATGAGTTTATATCAATAACATCTCTCTTGTTTCTTTTACACCGTGTCGTTTGTGGAGGTTGTAAAAGTAACTGTTTTGACAAAGTAAGGAGTAGAAAATACAGATATTTGTGTCAAAAGTAAAAAGTCTCTTAAATAAATACTCAAGTAAAGTACAAATACTCCTTTCTCCCAAACCCTTCTATCTTTTCAGATCAATGACTGCCAGTCGTTACAGAATTAAAATCCTGATCCAGACGCGTCCTTAGACTCTTGTTTTGAGTGATTCTGGTGCGTTTCTCAGACTTACCCTCCTCGCAGGCCGCTCCGCTGAAGCCGGGGCAGCACTTCCACTCCAGAGAGGTCACGGTGCGGTACACGACCTTGTAGGACGGCCTGACCACGGTCCGGTAACTGAACACAAACAGAGGCACCTTTCACAAACAAATACACAACTCCTCTAGACACAAACTGAAGCTTTTCTGTGAACTTCTTACATTTTTACTCCTGTGACCACTTTAACTTGTCTTTTATTGTTGAGTCTCTTGTGTTTTTTGTATTTTTGTCTGTTAATTGTGTGTTATTTTTGCAATTCTGTTTAATAGACAGATATTTACAGCTGTGGCATTTGTTACAGATGTTCATTAATGTGCATTGTCCATATTAAATAAATAAATACAAATAAATAAACTACTTTTTGGAATTAAATTAAAATTCTCTTTCATTCCTGGGTTGGATCCACTGTACCACACACAACATCATCATAATCACACTTTAAACTAGACTTTTTCAGTAGAATCCCTGCTTTCTTCTGAATTTACACCACAGCTTCTTCAGAAAGTGACTTCAAATGCAAACAAGCTTCTACCCAAGCATCACGCCCATTACTTTTGGACATTTATTGGTTCATTTCCAGGTTTTCCAGGATGTATAGAACCCTGTCGTCGTCATATTTCGTCCTAAACTCGTCTGGACACTTGGACGGACAGCGGATTATCTAATGAGACTCACCTGCCGCCGGAGCAGCCCTGAGGCCAGCGACACGTCTGATAAACCCTCTGCAGGACCGTCCCGTTCTGCACCTGGCAGGTCACGGTCTTCGTCACCGTGTGAGGACACCAGTTCCTGAGGAGACCAGAGACGAGGAGCTTTAACACAGACATTCTGCACAAACAACTGAGGGAAGACGGAAAGAAAATAAAGAGGAGGAAGAGTCAGAGGGAGCGGGGCTGAAGATGTTGAGGTGATGCTGGACAGGATCAGGAGTCCATCAGAGGGACAGGTACAGTCAGAGAGGACAGACTCAGAGGGTTTGGACATGTTATAAATGATATATGAGTGGAAGGAGGTTTAGAGAGGTTTATGGATGTAGTAAAATAGACCATTCTGATGCAAGGACAAAAAGTTCAAAGTAGAAAAGTACCATTCTGTCCCGAGAAAAATAAACAGAACAGCACCAAATATAAATAAAACTATGACAAACTAAATTGTCTCTCATTCCATCTCCCATATAGAACAAAAAAAGACTATAAACAATGTTCAGAAGAGGGTAAATATATATAAATGAGTGGAAGGAGGCTCAGAGTAAAGAGGAGAGTTAGTGAAGGAGACATGAAGGGGAGAGAAGAGGATGAGGAGGAGAGGGACTAGAACTGAGCTTTAATCAGTTTCAAATCAAAGGGAAAAGGTGTAATTATATGAAACATGTCAGAGTCTGCAGCAGCAACAGGTCAGCTGCAAAAAACTGCTCTTAGAATCACTAGAATCTGAAACAAATATCCACGAACTTTCTTTAGTCATTCTTTACTTTGTTTATTTCACTCGACTAAAGCCTGAATGAGATTGTTGTGACCTGTCTCTGAAACCATTAAAAAGAACAGATTATGATAAAAAACCACTAAAGTTGAATCCATAAAGCTCCATTGATGCTGTGAATGCTCCGTGCTGCAGAAACACTTGATTAAACTGGGCGTCTCCTCCCTTCCTCCGGCCTTTTGTTTTCAACCTCCTTTAATCAGCCTGTTCATTAGCAGCGGTGCATTGTGGGCCGTGTTTACAGCGACACCTCGGCTGTGTTTGCTTTGGGCCGCGAGCCTCTCAGTGGGACGGTCCCACGCAGAGACACGGGTTAACGGCAGGTCGCTGAGTTGAGCCCAGACGACACTTCTGCTCACAACACTCACTCTGAGCTGGACGAGAGTTTAAGAGTAAAATATTGTGAAAAATATCTGTGTGTGTGTTCAGACTCGATGCCAAAGATACATTAAACAAGTCTTTGTGTTGCATTAGAACAGCTCCAGTGTAGACTTCGTTAAGCACTTTAGTCCCACAGATACTGAGCTACGTGTCAAAAACCTCCATTAAAACAATAGTCTTATCATGCACCAGGCAAATGTTTACATAATCAACCAAGAAATCACACAAAGAACCAAGAAATCACACAAAGAACCAAGAAATCACACAAAGAACCAAGAAATCACACGAAGAACCAAGAAATCACACGAAGAACCAAGAAATCCCAGACTCCAGTGGGTAAATTAACCCCAGAAACAGTCTACTTTTCTCCCTCACAGTGCCCATGTTAACTTTCATTAGAACACAGGTAACTATAAAACAAATCAGGCAGGTTTTTACACATTTACACACTTTCAACGTCTACAACTGGTGCTATTTTGATGGATTTTTGAAAGGTCTGAGTTTAAAACAGTGTAAGTTAGTGTCAAACTGGGCTCTGTCTCATCAGAACAAACTGGAGGCAGAGGTAAACCCGGGAGGAAGAGTTTTTATTTTAAATATAAGCACAATACAAGATTTGTGCTATTCCTGTGTTGGCCCTCTGAGGGAAATAGTTTGTGCCCTGGTCTAGAGTGTCACAGGAGGACACACGAAGACATTAGCCTCTTTAGCTTCATTTTAGCACAAATATTACATGTGGTATAATAACTGTATTGATTATGCTATTTAACATGCGCTTTTAGTTTTGATTTTGATTCAGAGTAAGTTCTGTGTGTTCTCGTTGTGTGTTCTGTGTGTTCTCGTTGTGTGTTCTCGTTGTGTGTTCTCGTTGTGTGTTCTGTGTGTTCTCGTTGTGTGTTCTGTGTGTTCTCGTTGTGTGTTCTCGTTGTGTGTTCTCGTTGTGTGTTCTGTGTGTTCTCGTTGTGTGTTCTCGTTGTGTGTTCTGTGTGTTCTCGTTGTGTGTTCTGTGTGTTCTCGTTGTGTGTTCTCGTTGTGTGTTCTGTGTGTTCTTGTTGTGTGTTCTCGTTGTGTGTTCTCGTTGTGTGTTCTGTGTGTTCTCGTTGTGTGTTCTCGTTGTGTGTTCTGTGTGTTCTCGTTGTGTGTTCTGCCGAGAGCAGAGGATGCAGAGCGGCTCCTTTAACCAGCTCCACATGTGATGTACACAGACCGGGACGGGCTCCGACTCCATCGGGGCCTCGTCTCTGAGAGGTTCCCACGGCTTCAGGAAACCCACCAGAGACTCAAACCCACGGCAGGTACCAGCGCATCACAAGAGTCAGGTTCACAAGTCGTCTTTTTAGGTCTTGAACAGAGACGTTTACAGTTTCTGAGACGAAAAAAGAAACTTACTCTGAAGAGTTTGGTTGAGTTTTGTTTCCACTGAACTGTTTCCAGAAACAAGACACACAAAAATCAGTTTCTGTAGGAGACATAAATCAGATTTGAAGCAGACTTTCTAAACTCCTGGAGGTACAGCTGCTGCAGGAAACATTAGACTGTTTCTAATCCAAAGATGAAGGTTAGCTTTACAGGTGAGCCATCCACCAACCAGAATATAGCCTGTTCCATTTATCATTGTTTATCACAAAGAAGAAAGACAAACATAATCTAAAAAAAGTCTTCCTGTTTATGTTTTTCTCGTCTTGATTTGGCTGGAGTGAGGATTATCTCTCGTCTGCCGTATTTAGCTCCATCTTTTGGAACCAAGGGCAAAGCGTTCACAAAAAAAGTTTTAGGGACACTTCAGACCCATTTTGGTTGAAACTGACCTGCTCCAGTTTGTAAAACAGTCCCAGGTTCAGCTGTTTATCATTTCTTCACACAAACATTGGTCTGTTACAGCCTCATTTCTTAAAATGAACCCATTCAACCTTCAAAAGGATGATTCTTTGATTCTTCTTTATGAACATTTGTTGCACTTAAATGTTTCAGATCATGAAACAAATTTATTTATTAGACAAAGATAACTCAAGTAAACAAAATGCTCATTAAAACATCTTGTATTTTACTCATTATTGCTATTTCATGATATTTACTCATTGGATATGGAGCTGTTATAATCCAGAACAACTTTTTCTGTTCTTTTTGTGAAGAAAACAAAGTTCATTAAGGTCAGAGAATGAGAACAGGCCTTTTGTGATTTATAAAAGTCTACAAAATAAAACAAAACCAAGTGTTGGTCTTTGTGCAAAGCAAAAAAAGCTGAGCAGTAAAATGTGATTGTAAAAGAAAACGAGCCCGTTCAAACCAAACTCTTGCCAGAATTACTTTATTCTCCTCATATTTTCTGATGTTAAAACCTTACGTTTGTGGATGAACGGGCGGAGGTTCCCAGGCTGAGGGCCGCTCCACCTGGGACCGGCTCAGCGTCTCCGGGGCTCCAGGGGAAGTGGGGAACGGGTTTATGGGCTCTTCTTCTTCTTTGTCTCGTGTAATTAACAAAGAGGAAGTGCCGACGCCGACGCTACAGTAAATCTGGAGCAGTTAGGAAAACATTTGGACTAAAGGATCTGCTCCGAAAACAGGCCTCACGCTGAGATAAGAGCAGAAAGTGAGCGCTGGCGGCAACATTCATCCACACTACTCGTTTTATGTTTAAAAGTCCATTATCTGTTCTTTTACTGTTGCATTTACTATTAAATCACCTAAAGTTTATTGTAGCAGGAATCATCTGAAAAAATGAGACCTTAAGACGTGATCTAGTCTTTATAATGAAGGATTTTAATAGATGAGAATGATCAGTCCACAGCAGGATTTTGTCCAATCACAGCTCACTTCAGGTAAAAAGGAGCGCTCCCATTGGTCGACACTGATGTCAACAACGAAGGAACAAGGAAATAAACCAAGGAAATGGGTTATTCTGTTGAAAATATGACTTATTTTACAGAGAAACAGCTCAAAAAAGATATAAAAAATGTGTTTAACGTTTAACAAGAAAATCCAAAGATAAAAGTTTCAGGTCAGCTCTAAACTTCGATTCAAACACAACATACTTTAAGCTGTTTTCAGACACAGACCATCCTGTGTAAACTGTTATTGTCCCTGACGTCTTTATGGACGTTGACGTGGGCAGGTGCTCAAACGCCGGAGACAAACGGATAAAACCTTCTGAAGAGACAAAGCGAGCTCCTGCTGCTCCTCTGGCCTCGGCTCAGAGCAGCCTCTCGTCAGGAGCCTCCTCTGAGCTTCAGACCCACAGAAATAAATCACGGAGCTTCTCTCTGGCGTCGCTCGGAGCCAGCGCTTAAGAAACCCAGCGTTTGTTGGTCCATCTGTTCCTCAGCTCGACTCGTGCCAAAACAGAAACCTGCCCGACACAAAACCATCAGAACAGCTCTGCTCCTGAGGCTCATTCATGATCGGAGTTAGTCACAGATAATACTGCTCCATTCTACTTCTTCAGAACCACCTTTCCACCAACAGTAAGTGTCTGTTCAATTAAAGTGTTTACAAAGGACAAACCTGGAGGTGATTGGATTTATCATCTGCAGGTAATCCACTAAGATCAGACCAAATAGAAGAGAAAACCTGGTTTACAATAATACAGCTGCAAATTCTCTTCGTTCTCAATGTTTTTAAAGTCGCTAAAACACACAAACCAGCAGTAAATTTCATAAAAAGCAAAACAGAGCAACAATAAATAGTAAAGTCCTTCGATCAAGTTCCTGGTTTTGATCAAATGTAGCTTAAGGTGAAACTAAAACCAATCGAACCAAATTGTAAATATTCATATTTATTAAATGTTGTTATAAATGTGTTCCTCTTCAGTTTAAGTTTAAGTTTTTGTTTTTGTTTTTGACGGGTCTCATTTTCTTGCAGAGACTTAATGGTTTGAAAAAGCAGTGAAGGAAGCCATCTTTGTCAAATTAGAACAACTCAGAAGGTGGACTGTCTTCAAAACAAAGTGACGAAGTGCCCACAGGTAACTCCTCCTCCAGCGTCACACCTGACCCTGAAGAAACCACACCTGACCCTGAAGAAACCACACCTGACCCTGAAGAAACCACACCTGACCCTGAAGAACCACACCTGACCCTGAAGAACCACACCTGACCCTGAAGAAACCACACCTGACCCTGAAGAAACCACACCTGACCCTGAAGAAACCACACCTGACCCTGAAGAAACCACACCTGACCCTGAAGAAACCACACCTGACCCTGAAGAAACCACACCTGACCCTGAAGAACCACACCTGACCTTGAAGAAACCACACCTGACCCTGAAGAAACCACACCTGACCCTGAAGGAAAAGAAACCACACCTGACCCTGAAGAAATCACACCTGACTCTGAAGAAACCACACCTGACTCTGAAGAAACGACACCTGACCCTGAAGAAACACACCTGACCCTGGAGAAACCACACCTGACCTTGAAGGAAAAGAAACCACACCTGACCCTGAAGAAACCACACCTGACTCTGAAGAAACCACACCTGACCCTGAAGAAACCACACCTGACCTTGAAGGAAAAGAAACCACACCTGACCCTGAAGAAACCACACCTGACTCTGAAGAAACCACACCTGACCTTGAAGAAACACACCTGACCCTGAAGAAACCACACCTGACCCTGAAGGAAAAGAAACCACACCTGACTCTGAAGAAACCACACCTGACTCTGAAGAAACCACACCTGACCCTGAAGAAACCACACCTGACCCTGAAGAAACCACACCTGACCTTGAAGAAACCACACCTGACCCTGAAGAAACCACACCTGACCCTGAAGAAACCAAAGCCCACTCTTTTGTTCACTTCTGACCAACGACAGATAACGTTAGGATTTAAACTTCCACCTGTTTCCTTCAGAACGGACAAAAGGTGAGGAACAAAACAACTTTAAACTACGTCCATTACACGATACGTTACGATCAAAGTTCACCATTCAATCTCCAAATGGACGACAACAAGTTCTGCCTGGAGTCGAACAAAACACAAAGACACAAGACTCCAGAAAGAAGACGAGAAAACGAGAGGAAACAAGAGAAAAGACTACGAGACAAGGTCATTTTAGCAGAGGGCAAAGGTCAAACGAGAGGTTGTCTCACGTGGACAAATCAGAACAAAGGACGAGGCGTAATGAAGCTCTCTGGGTCTGAGTCGAGAAGATGAATGTGTCTCATCCACGAACGATAAAGAAAGAGTCCACTCAGCTCTGTTTGAAAGAACTGAAGGTTATTCCATTACTTCCTCAAAGACAGTGGTTCATTAATAAAAGATAAATCGATCATAAACTAGAATAAAAATAGAATAAATTGAATAAAGGTGCTCCAGTGCTAATCCAAAATATTAATAATAATAATAATAAAGTGTCACAATATAATAAAAAACTATTAATATTGAATAGTAATACTAATACAAATGTGATAAATAAAAAATAGACAATAAAAACAAATAAAATAGACAACAAAAAATGTTAAATGGTCAGAGTTTAGAACAATATCATGAATAGTTCTGACGATAAATCAATAAAAGAGTCTTTAACAGGAGTCAGACCAGCTCAGCGTTAACGAGAAAACAAAAATAAAAACATGTTTTCATTTAATATGAATAGAAACGAGTCTCATTTTCTCTTGATGAGCAACAATAAGGAATGAAATATTAGCAGAAAATCCTGAATATTCTGAAGCGCTGACGACTCAAGGATGAGGCCACGTTTGATGAAATACTGTACTCACTTGATTCTCAGCTCTATTTAAATGAATGAACCTGTTCCCAAACTGTTCATGTGTCAACTCAAAAGATGAAACGAGGGAAAAACAGCAGTATTTTCATTATTCTGTGTCGTGGGGGTTGAAAAAGTAAAGAGGAAGGAAGCTAACCCAAAACCTTGAGCTGAATGAAAACAGCAAGAAAAGAAGATTAGACAAAACCACAATAAACAGAACTAGACGAAGATGTTTGGAGAAGGAGGCTGAGTTTTACGGAGGACAGTGAAGAGGATCAAAGTGAGGCCTGCATCATCCATCTTTAAACATAAACTCTCTTTGTCTGAGTCTGTTTGATGCGTTCAGGTGCGCACACACCTGTCGGCTCTCAGGACGTCTCACTCCGCTCTTCTTCAAGCGTTTGGACGTGAAACCACAGCCACTTCAGGTTCACTTTGATTTATTCTCTTTCAAACATCAGTCAGAACGAAGGGTAAACAGCTTCAGTCACAGCTGCAGGAAACTCAAGGAAATACGACGGGTTTGGACCGAGTCTGAGTCTGAACCTAAACAAACGAGGAGCAGGAAAAAGAACTCAACTGTTACTGCTGCAGCATCAAAGCTCCACTTGTTTCCTCCAAAATACTGATCCATTTGACCAAACTGAAGTTTAGAGTTTAGCGTTAGCTTAGCTGTGACTTCAGCGTCAGGACGACAAGTATCTCCTCCTCGTTAAACATTACGTGATTGAATTGACAGTATTTATCTGTGTTTTACGTTGCCTCCCTTTTCTCTGTTGATGCTTTTCTTTTTTCAGCTGTTTCTCTGTTAAAAGACATATTCAGCTGAAAATACACTTTATCTGCAGCTCTTAAACTTCCTGGAACGTCATGTGACAAGTGTCGACCAATGGGAGTGCTCCTTCTGAATAGAGGTTCTCATCTGTTACAATAATAAACAGTAGACGGCTGTAGACTGTTTTTTTCACAAATGATTGATTTTACAATAAACTATTTGGGTTTAAACCTTTTTCAAAACAAGAAGAGCAGCAAAAGACTAAGAACACACAGATTCACCTTCAACATTTTACAGTAACGAGGCTGAAAGACGGGTTAATCCGCTCTGCTCTGAGTAATCTCTGTGTGAAATGAGCCCCTCTCAGACAGGACCCTCAGAACCTGTTCCCACTGCGTCTGAGGAGCTGAGTTTGATTATGATTTAGTGGATTACTGGACGGTCTTTTAGTCGTCTGCCTATAAACGCTCTGAAGTCACAAGACCCAGGCCTGGTCCAGATGGAAACACACTCCACTCACTCCTCATTTAAAACATGCAAAAACACACACAGATCATGCTTTAGTCTCAATCCACTCTCTTTGTTCTTCATTAAACTGGAGAAATGTAACATGTTGACTTCCATTAAAGACTTCTGCTGCTCCTGGACACTTGAAGTTATTGGTTTTACTGGAATCAACCACAAACACAGAAGAAAAGGTGTTGTTTGTTGATAACATAAATATAAACCCAGTTTGTGGAGATGGATGAATAAACTAAACACTCTGAAAGATGGGCTCAAGAACGAGAGCACAGTCTTTGGAAAGTTAAAAACTCTTCACTCACTTTTACATTTAGGAACAGTATTGTTGGCAGTATTCTTTCTTCACTAGGCTCTAAAGTTAAGCCCAGTTTTCGCTCCAGTAGCTTCGATAAATCAGACCATGGCACTTTCTTTAGATTTTTTTCCACCTAAATAATATATTTTTAAGGCACTGGGTCTGCTCAGGTCCCGGGACGAGGACAAAGTTTGGTTTGTGTTGAGTTTGTCCAGGACTAGGACAGTACTTAAACGTCCCACTGGAGGACAGCCCGTCTTCAGAGACATAAACTCCTGCTGCCACTGTTTGTCTCCGTCGACAGCTCCATAAATATTCCTCTGATCAGCCCCGACACAGACGACAGGTGGTCCACACCGAACCCACTGACCCCTCTGCGGTGGGCCGGGGGTAAACTGTCCCCCTCTGACCCCTCTGCGGCGGGCCGGGGGTAAACTGTCCCCCGTCTGAGGCCAGATGTGTGGGGACGTCCCAGCTGCTTCTGTTTGGTAAACACCAGGAGCTGAGTGGAGTCACGAGCCACTGGAGCGAGGCCCGGGGCCACACCTGGACCCTCACCAGAGAGGACCCTCACCAGACAGGACCCTCACCAGACAGGACCCTCACCAGAGAGGACCCTAACCAGACAGGACCCTCACCAGACAGGACCCTCACCAGAGAGGACCCTCACCAGACAGGACCCTCACCAGAGAGGACCCTCACCAGACAGGACCCTCACCAGAGAGGACCCTCACCAGACAGGACCCTCACCAGAGAGGACCCTCACCAGACAGGACCCTCACCAGAGAGGACCCTCACCAGAGAGGACCCTCACCAGAGAGGACCCTCACCAGACAGGACCCTCACCAGAGAGGACCCGGGACAAAGACACGCCATCGACCAGAGGGACAGGACGGAGAGTTTGGAAAAACATGGGACTTGAAGCTCCAGTCCCTGATGTTCTTTTCTTGTCCCTGTCTCAGACTAGAGACCTCTCCTGCTTCTTTTATTAAAAAAAAAGGTCAAACTAAACCAATTTTTCACCACAAAATACTAATACGTTCCATTAAATCTAAGTTTAGCTAAAACTTTCATCTCTGTCGTTTACTGTTGTAGACTGTAGTGATCCTACAGAAGCATCGCCAACATTTATCCATGTTTCATTTGTTGCTGTTTCTCTATTTGTATCTTTTTTGAGCTGTTTCTCTGTAAAATAAGACGTATTTCCAACAGAATAACCCATTTCCTTGGTTTATTTCCTTGTTCCTTCGTTGTTGACATCAGTGTCGACCAATGGGAGCGCTCCTTTTTACCTGAAGTGAGCTGTGATTGGTCGAATCCCTGCTCTCATCCAGTAAAGACTGTCTCAAGACAAATCCTGCTACATCCTCCAGACTTTTGGAGTGAAGCTACAGATCAGGAGAGGGTCTGGAGACATTTCACAGTGCAGCAGATACACAGAGTTCGTTAAAAGCTATTTTTATAGACAATAAGCTGTTCCTTGAGTGCTTTTAGTTTTAACTGTTTAAAAGTGAGTCTGACGCCAATATTCAATATAAAAACTAGCCTCAGTCACAGTGGAGGATCGTTCTTTCAGGTGAACTGTTGTCTCACTGTCACTGTTCATTTTATTGATGCATAGTTTTCTTCAACGACATATTTTTGTGTCCGAAAACTGAACGAAAACGAAATAAAAAGTAATTAACGAGAACGAAAACTGACAAAATCCAATCCAATCCAAATCCATGGTTATTACATTTGACAAATAGCCTCTGGTGTAATTGAGTTTCATCACATTCTGGTGTCTCCAGGAGGGACTCTGTTGTCTTCTCAGTTCTGTTTTTACTACTTCCACCCTTTTCATCACTGACCCATTAATCCAGAGTAGTTCGTAGCAGATGTGGAGCTGCTGCTGTCACCACACGAGGAGCCAATGGCTTCAAGATGCTGCTTTTCTAACTGTCATGTAAATAATAAAGAGGCATTTGTCTGACAGGTAACACGGAGCAGATGTGGAAGACCGGGAGGAACACTTTAGACACAAGACAAATATAAAAGAGCAACAAGAGCAGTCCACCACACGATGTTAAACAACCAGATACAAACAGAACACATGTACCTGCTGTTGGTGAGAATGAGGCTGGTTCAGGAGAGTTTCACACCTTTCAGACTTTCCCGTCGGGACTGAACTAACTCTTCAAATGTGAGAACTTCAAAAACTTCATCAGCTGCTCTTTGGTCTCGATCTGGACCAAACTCAACCAAGATCCAGTTCGTTTTGGTGATAATTCTGACTTTTGGACCAAATGCAGGAAGTGACAGAATCAAAGACTCAAAGATGTTGTTTTCTGTTTAGTTTGTCTCTGTTTTTGTTGCTGATCTACGACAGAAGCTTCCTCTGAAGTTTCCTGAAGAGTGTTATAGTAAATCATGTCTGTATTAATTCTATATTAATAATAACATGTCTCTATAGGTCCTGCTCCAGTTCAACTGTAAAATGAGCCTCTGCAGAGACACATTCACCACAGAAAAAGAATCTACAGGAGACAGGACGACAGTGAACGCAGCGTCAGGACGACAGTGAACGCAGCGTCAGGACGACAGTGAACGCAGCGTCAGGACGACAGTGAACGCAGCGTCAGGGAAAGTCTCATAGTCTGCTTTTAAAAACTGTAGAGAAACCAAAAGATACTGAACCTAATGAAAACTTTGAGAGTTCTTAGAGCAGTTTTGTGCCTGAGTTGTCTTTTAGAAAAGTCAGAACAAAGATGAGCCCATAATCCAGGACGCCACCAACAAAAGCATAATAACAGCCGTACAACACTGACCTTTTCTAAAACAAGAAAATGATTTGAATAAACACTATCTTTGCCTTTAGCAGCACAGACTATAGTGAGTCTACACTAAGTGAGTACAGATGTTTTTAAAGTATACATTATTCGTCATAAATTTGTGCTGGAAACATAGAAGAGCATCGTCTGAACCTGAAGCTCTCACAAAAACACCTTAAACCACGCCCTCCACCTGTCGTCTGGACGGACAGCTTCGAAAAAGGATAAAAGATTCAGTGCCACACAGTTTGATTCAGGTCACTCCTGTTTAAACCCTTCATCTGGAGAGACTCTGAATACAATAGTCACTGTGAGCTTAAATATAAAGACAACACCAGGACTTATCACCTTATCAGTCTCAATGGAGTCTGAACACCAGCCTCTTCACTCTTACTCTTGATATGAAGTCTTGTTACGCTCAGAGCCTGGTCCTGACCCTCACATCCTCATCATAAAGCCTCTGTTTCCTCCTGGAACATGTCCCTGTCCCGACACCGTCCAAACCCAGCAGTGGGACGGGAAGTGAGCGTCAGGACGAGGACAATGGGACGAGGACGTGATGAAGACCTGAGGCTAACAAACCAAAAACCTGCAAAACTAACCCTGCTCCAACAAAAAGAAGCGTCTTGACCCCGAGCTGCTGTTTGTCACTGACTTTGGCTCGTTTTTGTGAAACAGTAAAAGTACATTAGTCAAAACAGTTCAAAGGTCATTTAAATGAATGATTGAACTGTACAAAGTTTAACCCTTTGTCTCTGTCAGATTCACAAGGCTTTATTAATGCCATCAGGGCAATTAACTTGAGCAGAAAAGAAGAAAAACAACAAATAGCCACAATATCAAGACCAGTTTAAGACTATTTGAAGGTTTTGGTCTTGTCTCGGTCTCAGACTCGTTTCTGCTCAGACTCGTCTCTGAATGATATCTCTGTCTTTTTGTGGAACTTAATGAATTTTATTTCAATTTTAAAATCTCACTCTTTCTCTTCCTTCATTAAACCCTGACCTCCATGAGTCTGGACCTGGTCTAAGACTGAACTAACTCTGTCTCCTGAGTCTGGACCTGGTCTAAGACTGGACTAACTCTGTCTCCTGAGTCTGGACCTGGTCTAAGACTGGACTAACTCTGTCTCCATGAGTCTGGACCTGGTCTAAGACCGGACTAACTCTGTCTCCATGAGTCTGGACCTGGTCTAAGACTGGACTAACTCTGTCTCCTGAGTCTGGACCTGGTCTAAGACCGGACTAACTCTGTCTCCATGAGTCTGGACCTGGTCTAAGACCGGACTAACTCTGTCTCCTGAGTCTGGACCTGGTCTAAGACCGGACTAACTCTGTCTCAATGAGTCTGGACCTGGTCTAAGACCGGACTAACTCTGTCTCCATGAGTCTGGACCTGGTCTAAGACCGGACTAACTCTGTCTCTGAGTCTGGACCTGGTCTAAGACCGGACTAACTCTGTCTCCTGAGTCTGGACCTGGTCTAAGACTGGACTAACTCTGTCTCTGAGTCTGGACCTGGTCTAAGACCGGACTAACTCTGTCTCCATGAGTCTGGACCTGGTCTAAGACCGGACTAACTCTGTCTCTGAGTCTGGACCTGGTCTAAGACCGGACTAACTCTGTCTCCATGAGTCTGGACCTGGTCTAAGACCGGACTAACTCTGTCTCCTGAGTCTGGACCTGGTCTAAGACCGGACTAACTCTGTCTCCTGAGTCTGGACCTGGTCTAAGACCGGACTAACTCTGTCTCCATGAGTCTGGACCTGGTCTAAGACCGGACTAACTCTGTCTCCATGAGTCTGGACCTGGTCTAAGACCGGACTAACTCTGTCTCCTGAGTCTGGACCTGGTCTAAGACCGGACTAACTCTGTCTCCTGAGTCTGGACCTGGTCTAAGACCGGACTAACTCTGTCTCCTGAGTCTGGACCTGGTCTAAGACCGGACTAACTCTGTCTCCTGAGTCTGGACCTGGTCTAAGACCGGACTAACTCTGTCTCCATGAGTCTGGACCTGGTCTTCTTATGATTAATTGTTATTATTAATATTATTTCGTTTATTTGAAGGCGTTACAGTAAAACAACAGTCTGTGACAGGACTGAGCCACTCGGAGCCTGTAGTGTCCGTGTCCCGCTGTGGGACAGGAGCAGGACAGTGGGACGTGATGGACAGGTTAGACCTACCTCTTGTGATACACGGAGCCGTGCGCCGCCGCGGTCTGGTGCTCCTTGTACAGCCCGGTCTTCCAGGTTCCCTCCGCCGCAGAAACACTGAGCCACAGCGCGACCGCGGTCCACAGCGCGGACCCTCTGAGGGACACGGAGCGGGACACGGAGCGGGACACGGCGGGACTCTGAGCTCGGCGCGCGCCCATTTCCAACAGAAAAGTTCCCAAAGAGTCCACCCCTGACGAAGAACAAAGCAGAGTCTGGAGGAAGTGTGTCAGAAAGCTCCGAGTGTGACTGAGAGGCGCATCCCGTCCGCGACCATGAAGCCCTCTTCAGCCTGATCCGTCCTGGAGCTGCTCCTCCTCCGCGTCCAGCCTCCAACAGCAGCGCGAGGCCCTCTGTCCCGTCTTTTAAAGCCCCGGTCCCAGCCCACACACACACACACACACACACACACACACACACACACACACACACACGCGGGACAAAGCGTGCGTAACGCGCTGTGTTTGGCTCCTAATGAATTATGGGCTGCTTCTCTGAGAGACGCACGCACCACGTCCTGC
>CM072156.1:1381285-1411494 GCA_036850595.1 Rhyacichthys aspro | reverse complement strand
CACGCCATCGACCAGAGGGACAGGACGGAGAGTTTGGAAAAACATGGGACTTGAAGCTCCAGTCCCTGATGTTCTTTTCTTGTCTCTGTCTCAGACTAGAGACCTCTCCTGCTTCTTTTATTAAAAAAAAAGGTCAAACTGAACCAATTTTTCACCACAAAATACTAATACGTTCCATTAAATCTAAGTTTAGCTAAAACTTTCATCTCTGTCGTTTACTGTTGTAGACTGTAGTGATCCTACAGAAGCATCGCCAACATTTATCCATGTTTCATTTGTTGCTGTTTCTCTATTTGTATCTTTTTTGAGCTGTTTCTCTGTAAAATTAGACGTATTTCCAACAGAATAACCCATTTCCTTGGTTTATTTCCTTGTTCCTTCGTTGTTGACATCAGTGTGGACCAATGGGAGCGCTCCTTTTACCTGAGTGAGCTGTGATTGGTGAATCCCTGCTCTCATCCAGTAAAGCTCAAACCACAGACTGTCTCAAGACAAATCCTGCTACATCCTCCAGACTTTTGGAGTGAAGCTACAGATCAGGAGAGGGTCTGGAGACATTTCACAGTGCAGCAGATACACAGAGTTCGTCAAAAGCTATTTTTATAGACAATAAGCTGTTCTTTGAGACAAAACTGGCAAAACTAGCCTCAGTCACAGTGGAGGATCGTTCTTTCAGGTGAACTGTTGTCTCACTGTCACTGTTCATTTTATTGATGCATAGTTTTCTTCAACGACATATTTTTGTGTTCGAAAACTGAACGAAAACTAAATAAAAAGTAATTAACGAGAACGAAAACTGACAAAATCCAATCTAAATCCATGGTTATTACATTTGACAAATAGCCTCTGGTGTAATTGAGTTCCATCACATTCTGGTGTCTCCAGGAGGGACTCTGTTGTCTTCTCAGTTCTGTTTTTACTACTTCCACCCTTTTCATCACTGACCCATTAATCCAGAGTAGTTCGTAGCAGATGTGGAGCTGCTGCTGTCACCACGAGGCCAATGGCTTCAGATGCTGCTTTTCTAACTGTCATGTAAATAATAAAGAGGCATTTGTCTGACAGGTAACACGGAGCAGATGTGGAAGACCGGGAGGAACACTTTAGACACAAGACAAATATAAAGAGCAACAAGAGCAGTCCACACACGATGTTAAACAACCAGATACAAACAGAACACATGTACCTGCTGTTGGTGAGAATGAGGCTGGTTCAGGAGAGTTTCACACCTTTCAGACTTTCCCGTCGGGACTGAACTAACTCTTCAAATGTGAGAACTTCAAAAACTTCATCAGCTGCTCTTTGGTCTCGATCTGGACCAAACTCAACCAAGATCCAGTTCGTTTTGGTGATAATTCTGACTTTTGGACCAAATGCAGGAAGTGACAGAATCAAAGACTCAAAGATGTTGTTTTCTGTTTAGTTTGTCTCTGTTTTTGTTGCTGATCTACGACAGAAGCTTCCTCTGAAGTTTCCTGAAGAGCGTTATAGTAAATCATGTCTGTATTAACTCTATATTAATAATAACATGTCTCTATAGGTCCTGATTCTCCAGTTCAACTGTAAAATGAGCCTCTGCAAGAACACATTCACCACAGAAAAGAATCTACAGGAGACAGGACGACAGTGAGCGTGGGCAGTGAACGAGCGGGGGGAACGCGGATCAGGACGACAGTGAACGCAGCGTCAGGACGACAGTGAACGCATCGTCAGGGAAAGTCTCATAGTCTGCTTTAAAAACTGTAGAGAAACCAAAAGATACTGAACCTAATGAAAACTTTGAGAGTTCTCAGAGCAGTTTTGTGCCTGAGTTGTCTTTTAGAAAAGTCAGAACAAAGATGAGCCCATAATCCAGGACGCCACCAACAAAAGCATAATAACAGCCGTACAACACTGACCTTTTCTAAAACAAGAAAATGCCTTTAGCAGCACAGACTCTAGTGAGTCTACACTAAGTGAGTACAGATGTTTTTAAAGTATACATTATTCGTCATAAATTTGTGCTGGAAACATAGAAGAGCATCGTCTGAACCTGAAGCTCTCACAAAAACACCTTAAACAACGCCCTCCACCTGTCGTCTGGACGGACAGCTTCGAAAAAGGATAAAAGATGGAGTCTGTTTTCTGTTGGTTATGGTTTGAAGTGACACAGTTTGATTCAGGTCACTCCTGTTTAAACCCTTCATCTGGAGAGACTCTGAATACAATAGTCACTGTGAGCTTAAATATAAAGACAACACCAGGACTTATCACCTTATCAGTCTCAATGGAGTCTGAACACCAGCCTCTTCACTCTTACTCTTGATATGAAGTCTTTGTTACGCTCAGAGCCTGGTCCTGACCCTCACATCCTCATCATAAAGCCTCTGTTTCCTCCTGGAACATGTCCCTGTCCCGACACCGTCCAAACCCAGCAGTGGGACGGGAAGTGAGCGTCAGGACGAGGACAATGGGACGAGGACGTGATGAAGACCTGAGGCTAACAAACCAAAAACCTGCAAAACTAACCCTGCTCCAACAAAAAGAAGCGTCTTTACCCCGAGCTGCTGTTTGTCACTGACTTTGGCTCGTTTTTGTGAAACAGTAAAAGTACATTAGTCCAAACAGTTCAAAGGTCATTTAAATGAATGATTGAACTGTACCAAGTTTAACCCTTTGTCAGATTCACAAGGCTTTATTAATGCCATCAGGGCAATTAACTTGAGCAGAAAACAACAAATAGCCACAATATCAAGACCAGTTTAAGACTATTTGAAGGTTTTGGTCTTGTCTCGGTCTCAGACTCGTCTCTGAATGATATCTCTGTCTTTTTGTGGAACTGAATGAATTTTATTTCAATTTTAAAATCTCACTCTTTCTCTTCCTTCATTAAACCCTGACCTCCGTGAGTCTGGACCTGGTCTAAGACTGGACTAACTCTGTCTCCTGAGTCTAGACCTGGTCTAAGACTGGACTAACTCTGTCTCAATGAGTCTGGACCTGGTACAAGTCTGGACTAACTCTGTCTCCATGAGTCTGGACCTGGTCTAAGACCGGACTAACTCTGTCTCAATGAGTCTGGACCTGGTCTAAGACCGGACTAACTCTGTCTCCATGAGTCTGGACCTGGTACAAGTCTGGACTAACTCTGTCTCCATGAGTCTGGACCTGGTCTAAGACCGGACTAACTCTGTCTCCATGAGTCTGGACCTGGTACAAGTCTGGACTAACTCTGTCTCCATGAGTCTGGACCTGGTCTAAGACCGGACTAACTCTGTCTCCTGAGTCTGGACCTGGTCTAAGACTGGACTAACTCTGTCTCAATGAGTCTGGACCTGGTCTAAGACTGGACTAACTCTGTCTCCTGAGTCTGGACCTGGTCTAAGACTGGACTAACTCTGTCTCCATGAGTCTGGACCTGGTCTAAGACTGGACTAACTCTGTCTCCTGAGTCTGGACCTGGTCTAAGACTGGACTAACTCTGTCTCAATGAGTCTGGACCTGGTCTAAGACTGGACTAACTCTGTCTACATGAGTCTGGACCTGGTCTAGACCGGACTAACTCTGTCTCCTGAGTCTGGACCTGGTCTAAGACTGGACTAACTCTGTCTACATGAGTCTGGACCTGGTCTAAGACTGGACTAACTCTGTCTCCTGAGTCTGGACCTGGTCTAAGACTGGACTAACTCTGTCTCTGAGTCTGGACCTGGTCTTCTTATGATTAATTGTTATTATTAATATTATTTCGTTTATTTGAAGCCGTTACAGTAAAACAACAATCTGTGACAGGACTGAGCCACTCGGAGCCTGTAGTGTCCGTGTCCCGCTGTGGGACAGGAGCAGGACAGTGGGACGTGATGGACAGGTTAGACCTACCTCTTGTGATACACGGAGCCGTGCGCCGCCGCGGTCTGGTGCTCCTTGTACAGCCCGGTCTTCCAGGTTCCCTCCGCCGCAGAAACACTGAGCCACAGCGCGACCGCGGTCCACAGCGCGGACCCTCTGAGGGACACGGAGCGGGACACGGAGCGGGACACGGCGGGACTCTGAGCTCGGCGCGCGCCCATTTCCAACAGAAAAGTTCCCAAAGAGTCCACCCCTGACGAAGAACAAAGCAGAGTCTGGAGGAAGTGTGTCAGAAAGCTCCGGGTGTGACTGAGAGGCGCATCCCGTCCGCGACCATGAAGCCCTCTTCAGCCTGATCCGTCCTGGAGCTGCTCCTCCTCCGCGTCCAGCCTCCAACAGCAGCGCGAGGCCCTCTGTCCCGTCTTTTAAAGCCCCGGTCCCAGCCCACACACACACACACACACACACACACACACACACACACACACACGCACGCGGGACAAAGCGTGCGTAACGCGCTGTGTTTGGCTCCTAATGAATTATGGGCTGCTTCTCTGAGAGACGCACGCACCACGTCCTGCTCCTGGAGCCTGTTCTGTCTGAGCTCCATTCATCTGTCCACACTGGGTCTGGAGCAGGCTGCGTGTCTGTTTCTGGACAGACTTTGTTCTTGACCTCAAAAAATAAAGAGCACAGTCGAAACTAAAAAGACCACTTTCTGAAACAAAGGATTCAACACAATCCACTCAACATTAAAAGAATAAAGAGAAATACACGCTTTTATCTGGTGTCTAAACGTCTGTAGAAGCCTTATTTCCTCTGAGCTTTACATTTTGGTTCAGTTTGGTTCAGTTTGGTTCAGTTTGGTTCACATTCGACTGTTTCTGTTTTATTCACAGCTTTAAAGAACAACAGGAGTGTCATAAGAACAAAACAAACCAGAACTAAAAATGTTCATTTAACTTGAGCATGTTTTCTAATATAATTTAATCTAAAATAAAAGAGCTCAAACATAAAGCACTGATGGAGGACAAATGTTGTGTCTCATTAGCATCTGAGCTAACAGTAGCATCAGTGTGTTTCCTTTTTGGTGCAGTTTAAGAAGCAGCTGTGAACGTTCTGGACTAGTTTGTTTTTTACTCATGGATCGTTTTCAGTTTTGGTGCAAACTAAATTAAGAAGAACACCTTCAGAGCTTGTACAGGTTCTTCTTGAGTCTAATAAAGTGGAGACGATGAATACAGTGTTTTTGGAAGTGGACCACTGATGGAACCAAAGAACACAGCAGGTTCCAAAGTAGAACAATACGGAGCCAAACCTCGACCAAAGAGTCAGACACAGCTCAGTAAAAGGTCTCAAACTCTTTACAGTTTTATTATAGGTTTACGTCATTATTTGAGCAGCTTCTGTGTCTCTTTATTTGAAGCCGGTTTGTTGTGGTTCGTTGTTTGTCGTAAAGACTTTCTTCAACAACAAAGACTCATTCAACACAAATGTAAAAATGTTGATGTTCAAATAAGCTTTTCCTTCAGAGACATGAACAACTGTTTGAAGAGTGGCTTCAAAGTGTCTCAGAACAGAACCAGAACTAAACTGAAGATAATCATGTGCAGCTCAGAAAATAACCTCTGATGTAAAGTTACGTTAAGTATTTTAGTTTTTTTACTGAATCTGAAGCAGTGCAGCAGAAGGTGAGTGAACACAGGGAGCAGGAGACTGAAGAAGGTCTGTATTTACTATTTAAATCTGTTTTAAATTGGTTTAAATCATTCATTTAAACCCAGATTAAAATGAATCCAACTCCAAACCACATTTAAACAGCTCTGGACGAGTTGCTGCTTCTCAAATGAATTCATCAGTTTCTGTTTTCAGCTGTGGACCAGACTCAGGGTTAAACCTCTTGTATTTGTAGGTTATGTTCCTGTGATGCTCTCTGTTCTTCTACAGTAGAACCGTGTCACAATGAACCAGAGACACATGCTGCAGAGATTCTGTCACAAACTTAAACTCATTACTTATTCATTTCACTAAACTCTGCTTCTTGAACCCAGTTTAAACAGAAACGGTCCACTTCACTTCAAACCACTTTCACTAAACTCATTGTCACTGATGTAAATGTTTGTAAAGAACTAGAACCAGAGAGAACCGTCTGTAACAGAACACTTGTCCTTTAGTAAAACCCAGACTCATGTTCCTCCTCGTCCTGGTTTCAGTCTCGTTGTTCTGAACAGCTGAATGTTTGAGGTAACTGTGAGTGTCCTGTGAACGTGGGACGGACCACAGCCTGAGCTCCAAACCAAACACCTTCCACCTGCAGCTCGTCCCCAGATCCTCTCTGAGACCGAGACTCCCTCCGAGGAGACTTCTGAGGAGACCTGGGTCCTTCTGAGGAGACTGAGAACCTTCTGAGGAGACTGAGGTCCTTCTGAGGAGACCTGGGTCCTTCTGAGGAGATTGAGGTCCTTCTGAGGAGATTGAGATCCTTCTGAGGAGACATGGGTCCTTCTGAGGAGACTTCTGAGGAGACTGGAGTCCTTCTGAGGAGACTGAAGTCCTTCTGAGGAGACTGAAGTCCTTCTGAGGAGACCGAGATCCTTCTGAGGAGACATGGGTCCTTCTGAGGAGACCGAGGTCCCTCTGAGGAGACCGAGGTCCCTCTGAGGAGACCTGGGTCCTTCTGAGGAGACCTGGGTCCTTCTGAGGAGACTGAGGTCCTTCTGAGGAGACCTGGGTCCTTCTGAGGAGACCTGGGTCCTTCTGAGGAGACTGAAGTCCTTCTGAGGAGACTTGGATCCTTCTGAGGAGACTTGGATCCTTCTGAGGAGACTTGGGTCCCTCTGAGGAGACCGAGGTCCCTCTGAGGAGACTGGACTCTGTCTTGGAGCTCGCTGGACTCTATCGAGGAGGACAACAGCTGAACCTTTCTATTTTTTAGTTTCTCTGATGCACAGAGTCTTTACGTGAATCAGCCTCGAGCCTCAACCTTGGACCGAACTCTGCTCAGTCGCTGAAAACGTCTGATACAATCAGGCTCTTGAGGGACTGCAGCTCCACGTATGGACGCAGAGAAGCCCACCTGCTCTTAATCAGAACCATGGAAAGTGTTGTGTCAGTGTTTTTGTCTGAGGGCACCACAGACCCCTGCCAGACCCCGCTCCTGCAGCTGAAATCATTTTAGAAAGAGGAAACTGGGGCGGATACTTACCCACAGCACTTTTCTTATGTCATTTCTGTTCAGAGTGGGAGTGGGGAGGGGGTCCGAGGGGGTCCGAGGGGGTTTGCGCAGTCTCCCTGGTTTAGGTCATGATCTCCAGGCTTTATAGTGGAGGGGGTCTGCGTTTAAAGAGGCCCCTCAGAGGCTGCAGTGTAAGACAATGAGGCTCTACTCTTGTGTTGGTTATAAACCGCTGTATTTCTATTTATTTCACCTGAAAGTTCTTTTCTTCTTTGTTTGGTGCTGATCCCAGTCCTCGCTCGCTGGAGGAGAACGTGGTTTACCGACTGAGCTCATGTTGTTTACAGACTGTAAAAGAGCCTATTGTCTGAAACGGAGCCAATTCTTTTCAAAAAGGCCCATAGTAAACCTATTGTAGGGCTTTTGTTTTGATTGAGACGGAACAAACCCGGGGTCTCTTTGTTTTGAGGTGGCAGTGTTATCCATCATGTGTCTGTGCTGCCAGCGATAATTAAGACAGAAAAACTCAATCTCAACTGTGAGCAGTGTTCTTGAGTTTAAGAGTGTGTTTATTCGAGGCTCAGTCTAACTTTAGTTTTTATTCCTTATTTTTACGTTCAACCAGAGTCAGAAGTGATGTCTGTTGTCTGAAATGAATCAGATAAAAACAAATGAATAAAACTGTATGATGACACATAAAGGATAATCTGACATAAACTCATCTGGGTTTGTTCATTTTTAGAGTGTATCGTAGTATCACTGACTGTTGTTTGACTCGATTTTCACTGGTTTTATTGTATATGTATTGTATATTTATTGTATATTTATTGTATATTTATTGCATATTTATTGTTATTGTATATTTATTGTATATTTATTGTATATTTATTGTATATTTATTGTATATTTATTGCATATTTATTGTATATTGTATATTTATTGCATATTTATTGCATATTTATTGTATATTTATTGTATATTTATTGCATATTTATTGCATATTTATTGTATATTTATTGCATATTTATTGCATATTTATTGTATATTTATTGCATATTTATTGCATATTTATTGCATATTTATTGCATATTTATTGTATATTTATTGCATATTTATTGCATATTTATTGTATATTTATTGTATATTTATTGCATATGTATTGTATATTTATTGTATATTTATTGTATATTTATTGTATATTTATTGCATATTTATATTTATTGTATATTTATTGTATATTTATTGCATATTTATTGCATATTTATTGTATATTTATTGTATATTTATTGTATATTTATTGTATATTTATTGCATATTTATTGCATATTTATTGTATATTTATTGTATATTTATTGTATATTGCAGAGTAAGTGTCGTGAGGCTGGATTCCGACTCTTGTCTTCATTGAATGATGATTCAATGATTTATGCAGATTTAACACCAACAAATATAACAAACTGTTTTACTGTCAACACCTTCAAAAACCAGACTGAACCTGCAGCAACAACAGTTCAAGGATGAATTATAAAGTGTGGATGTTCTGTGCAGTTTAACCTCTTGAAATGGATGCTCTACTGAAGGAAAAACTGGAGTCCACTCATTGAATCATTTGATGCTTTTATTTTCTTTGTTGTAGTCTCATAAAGTATTGAGCTGACAAGGTGCAGGTGAAAAACCTCAAAGAAATAAACTAATTCACAAACAGTAACTCACATTAGATTTTAACCAATACCTTATGAGTACTTTTAACATTACAAATTTTAAGACTTATATATTTTAAACAATAATGAATATAGCTTCATTTTTAACAAATTGATTCTAATTCAAACTCACAGCTAAACTCAACACAAGACAAAACTAGCAACAAAGAAACGGAGTATTTTCTTCACAGATCCACGCTTCAACAGAGAAGCAGAGTTTCAGCTTTAGTTTTACCAGCTGTGCTTCAAACTGAAGAGAGTCCTGGTTTAAAGCAAAGCCAGGCTGACAGTCTGAAAACTCTTTGTTCTTGAGTGTGTTCTTTGTCTTTCTGCTGAGCTCCAGCCAACCTCTAGTGATAAGTGGCTCCACCTGACGCCCAGGTGAAGGGGGCGGGGCTCCGGCAGCTCACCTCAAACAGAGGATGGACCGATTCACTGTGTTCACTCTTCATTTCTCTGTCTAGAGAAATATAAAGTGTACAAAGCCCTTCTAGGATCAGGAGTTGTGAATTAGCCTTGGCTTTAAACACAGTCTCTATCAAATAAACCATAAATAAATAACTGTACCTGCATCAGTTTAGTTCAGAGTCCTCTTCTTACACCTGCGCTCTCCGCTTCTCTTCTAATGATTCACGCTGCAGCTCAGACCTGTTTTATTTCAGTGTGAGTTCATTAAAACTCACCTGCTCTGATTCAAACCCACCTGCTCTGATTAAAACCCACCTGCTCTGATTAAAACTCACCTGCTCTAATTAAAACCACCTGCTCTGATTAAAACTCACCTCCTCTGATTTAAACTCACCTGCTCTGATTCAAACCCACCTGCTCTGATTAAAACCCACCTGCTCTGATTAAAACCCACCTGCTCTGATTAAAACTCACCTGCTCTGATTCAAACCCACCTGCTCTGATTAAAACTCACCTGCTCTGATTCACTGACCTCAGCAGCCTCACATACTGCACTGATGTCAGGAGAAAGCACAAGAACAGCAACTACTAATTTAAAACTAAAACCAACTGAGGAGCAGCAGCTGGTCCTGTCTCCTGCCGTTCATGTTTATGTCACAAATAGTGACGTAGAAAATTAAAAACAGAACAAGACCCAGAAAATGAGCCTCAAACATCAAACTAAAGCTGTGAGCTGTGACTTCTGAGGGTTTTTTTTTTGCTTCTAAAATAATTCAGAGCCTCTCGGAGCTCAGTGTTAGTGTGTGCTGCCCTCTAGTGGAGAACGGGAGACATCTGCGCAACAACGAGTCAAGAGGGACCTTACTTTTTTAGTTGATTTTAAATGAATATGTTGTATGTATGTGGCAAATAAAATGAGTGTCGTGTTGAGATAAACCTGTAGTGTTCAGTGAGGAGTTTATTCTTCAGGAGGACGTGGGCTTCACAGATTCATCATGTTCATGTTCGTGTGATAAAAGACTTGTGGAAAGGCGTATGCAACAGATTAGCTTCAAACATCTTTTAATTTAATATAACCCTCTCTTTGAGTCTATGACGGTGTTGTACAAATGTCTTCACACAATCCTCGGAGGTACCACCAGGGGGCGTGGCCAGTGTGGCTCTGGAAACAAAGAAACCTGCTAAATGAACAACTTAATCAATAAAAATAGAGTTTGTTTATTGTTTTCTGTGGATTTTTCTGTTTTAAAACCTCTTCAATGATCTGAAATGAATTCAGATAAAACAAATCTTTATTTATGCAGCTCTTTTAAAACCTGTGGAGGTGAGGGTCAGGGTTCTGGACTGTGTTGATAATTTTACAGATATTGTTGTTCTCGTTAACAACAAAAAACGTCCAAATGTGCACATTCAGACGATCCTACGGAAGATGAGGGGCCGCGATAGTTTACAGTTTTTCTCCATTGCTTTGGCTCATTTCTTGAAACAGAAATGACATTCTCAAAACAACACGGACAAACCTCCAAACCTCTGGGCACTTGTTCACAACTGATTTGAATTTCTCATTCCGTTTCAGCGAATTGCAAATGTCTCTGAACATTTCTGCACATGATTAAGTACAATTGCCTACAGTTTGCACAAGTTCCAAGTGAATAAACCTTGTCACTTCTCAGTCACATGGTTGTTCTCTCCAAAACATGTCTGCATCATTTCAATGTGTAGATCATCACATGAAAAATGGTCCATTCAATTGTCAAAGTAAGTCAGGGACGTAATACCATGAGTAACATCCCATTATAACATGAATCTCTTGGAACATTTGATAAATTGATAACTGTGATTGTCCGTCAGGTGAAACTAGAAGTTGAGTGATGAAGGGGGCGGGTCACAGACATCTCAGGTGACCAGGTGAGTCTCAATGCTGCATCATCAGAATCAGTACAAGTTACAAACATGGAGGCACCTGGCCAGGTTAATGCTAGAGGAAGAGGAAGAGGAAGAGGAAGAGGTGAAAGAGTCCGAGGAGCACAAAGACACCAAGCTGTACCTGATGAAACTTGACCATGTCGTCAACCGAGGCCTCACAATGGCATAATGGTATCATTTTCCTTTGTTTTGTGTTTGATGAGTTTATTTACAGTATATTGTGCTGTATACATTTTCTTTTCACTATGATGTATGTATTAGCAGTTATATGCAGTGTGTGATGTCAGACCTTGTAGGCTACTGTTGAAATCATCCTTCTTTTTTAGTTTATTACACAATTGTATTCTGTTATGTAGACAACAAACATCCTGAATCATGCAGTGACAATGAAGGAAGGATGAAATGCACAGATGACAAAACATCTGAACATTTTGACCAGCAGCACTTTGCATTTTGGTGGGACTTACATGAGAAAATGATTGACTTTTGGCACATGAGCCAACTGTTTATGGAGAGATCTGACCTTTTGCTGGTGAGCCATGTTGTTGTTTGCTATTTTGACAAATGCACCTAGAGCTTTGAGAATGTAATTTCCGTTTCAAGAAATGAGCCAAAGCAATCGAGGAAAACTGTAAGACTGTGATACTAAGATCATCTATGTTTATTGTGTCTGTCTCTGTCAAAAAAACCATAAATAAATAATCATCTATTTTCACTGAAACATTCAAATGTGAAGAACTTGTTTTTCATTCTGTACACACTGCACCTTTAAATCACAATCACATTCTCGTTCGCGTTAATTCACTCAGATCTGGGTCTACAGCGAGAGTTGGTGAAGTCAGAGCAAAGTGAGGGTGAAGAGTTGATGCTGAACTGTCATCTTCTGAAACAGTTAAATCTGTCCTGAATCGATGGAGCTGCAGCATGTGGCCGTTAACATTAAGAGAAGGTCTGGAGGAAGCAGTCATTAAACTTCACCAAATAAAGCCACTGAATAAATGATGCGTCGCTGGCGGTGAGCAGATAATGAGCTTGTTATCATTAGCAGAAGTGGTCAGTGTGACGGAGCGCGCCATCGATCGGGCCCCAGCCATTTGCCTGACAGCCTCTAGAGGTTAATCATCGACAGGAGAGCGTCCAGTGCATCCGGCTGCGCTCGATAACTCTTCATCTGGAACTCCAATCTGTCTCCGCACCAGAACTGCCACTCCTCAAATCCCCGGCGCTCGGCTTTATGACGAGATTAGGATCGGGACCGGGCCCGGAGCCGGGTTTAGTCCTGACACAGACGTCACTCCGGTCTGAGGCTCGGGATTACAGCCTCAAAACTTTACAGAATAATCAGACGTTTTATTGTTAAAGGGATTTGTTCAGGTCAGCTTCAGGTTCATTTTGGAGGACGCCTTTAATTCCTTCTTGTTCCTTTTTAACTTTACAGAAAATTATACTCCAATAAAACGACACATTTTCTGAAGCAAAGGTTCACAAAAATCCCAAACTCTTTGATTTCTTTACAAAATCAGAATCATTTTATTTATCTTTATTGTAACAGACAAGATAGATAGCTATAGATAAACATATAATGTTAAAAGATCCATACAACAACATTAACAAAACCCGAAACATGAATACAGCTATTAAAATGACTAAAAATTATAATTTAGCTGAAATTAATGTCTTTATTTTATTTTTTTCACATCAAACCATCTTGAAACATTAAGAAACTGTTGTTTTATGTGTTTTTTTTTTCAACTTTTTCAGTCAAGAAAGAAAAACATAAAAAGATATTTAACCCTAAAGAAATGTAATAAAATAATAAGCAATAAAGCAAAGGTATGTATGTATATTTTATTTCATATATTTGTTTATTCATCTGTGTGTTTCAGTTTATTAATCCCACAATGAGGAGACTGAATATAACTTCTGTTTTTTAGCAGCTCAAGTCAGAGTTCTGAGCTCAGTTTTATTATCGACTGAAGAGTTTGAATGTTTTAATGTCTTTTATTCTGACATGTTTTAGTTTTACAGGTGTTCAGTTTGATGCTTTTGTTTCTGGTTTTGAAGGTTTTAACTCTCTTCACAGTTCGACACAGACCTGACTCTGTTCTGTTGTGATCTCAGTCTGTCATATCACCGTCTGCCACAAGGAGGCGCTGTTTTCCTACAGACAGTGTCCAGCCTTCACCAGAGACACACCTGAGACAGGAACTGAACTGCTGAAGGTTGAACAGAAAATTAAAAAACACAAAACACGACGACAATGTTTTTGACAAATACGAACCCAGAGAGAAAAGGAGGAGAGGTCAGAGTTGAACCCACAAGGTCTAAATAAATAAATAAATAAATAAATAAATACCTCTAAATACCTCTAAATACCTTTGTAAAAATGTCTCTTTTTGTAAAAACAAATCCACAGTGTTTCATTAGTTTCACTGTGATCTCAAACTAAACTAGAAGAAAAACTGACGCGTTTTGGATGAGATTCTTCAAGTTTTATCTGAAATGATGATGAATAGTAATACTAATACTAATACTAATACCAATACTAATACCGATACTAATACCGATATTAATACTAATACTAATACCAATATTAATACTAATATTAATACTGATATTAATACTAATACTAATACTAATACCGATACTAATACCGATATTAATACTGATATTAATACTAATACCAATACTAATACCAATACTAATGCTAATATTAATACTAATACTAATATTAATACTGATATTAATACTGATATTAATACTGATATTAATACTAATACCAATACTAATACTAATACTAATACTAATATTAATACTAATACTAATACCAATACTAATACCAATACTAATACTAATATTAATACTAATATTAATACTAATACTAATACTAATACTAATACTAATACTAATACTAATACCAATACTAATACTAATATTAATACCAAAAAAACACCTCAATACTATTAATTTAATTCTATTATTAAGAGATAAATACTAGTAGCAACCTGGCTACTGTACTATACTAAACTATACTAACACTATACTACACTACACTAATTATTACCTATACTAATCGAGTACTAATACAGTACAATACTAATACAATACACTGGTATAATACTAATACAATACAATACTAATACTAAATACTATACTAATACTATACTATACTATACTACACTACACTATACTGATATTAACACTACACTAACGATACAGTACAGTACAGTACAGTACAGTACAATACAGTACAGATACTATATACTAATACACTATACTATACTAATACTATATACTATACTACACTACCTATATTACACTATACTATATAGAGAGTACTGTGGCAGTCCTGTACTGTACTGTACAGTACAGTACAGTACTACACAGTACAACACACTATACTATACTATACTATACTATACTATACTACACTACACTACACTATACTATACTACACTACACTACACTATATTACACTACACTATATATAGAGTACAGTACAGTACGATACAGTACACTATACTATACTATACTATACTATACTATACTATACTATACTATACTATACTATACTATACTATACTATACTATACTATACTAGGTCAGAGAAAGTCCGTCGCTGCTGCGCGCGTGCGTCCTGACGTCGTCCTGGACCCAGTGACGTGTCGTGGCGCGCGGAGCCTGCAGGGGTCATTCTCTGCTCTGACACTTGTTGCCAAAAGCAGCTCTGGACTCCTCCGCCTTCCACCGCCTCAACAGCAGCAGAGACCAGACCCGAGGCTTAGACCAGACCTGGACCAGATCCAGACCAGAGGAGACCCCAGACCAGAGCGGACCTGGATGTGGACTGCGGACCCTCAGGACTGAGACCCGGACATGGTGGACAACACCAGTGTGGCCGCGAACTCCGCTCTGGTAAGACACGTGTTTACTGTAGTCCTGTGTAGTCCTGGGAGGTCCTGTGAGGTCCTGTGTAGTCCTGTGAGGTCCTGTGTAGTCCTGTGTAGTCCTGTGTAGTCCTGTGAGGTCCTGTGTAGTCCTGTGTAGTCCTGTGAGGTCCTGTGTAGTCCTGTGAGGTCCTGTGAGGTCCTGTGTAGTCCTGTATAGTCCTGTGTAGTCCTGTGAGGTCCTGTGTAGTCCTGTGAGGTCCTGTGTAGTCCTGTGTAGTCCTGTGAGGTCCTGTGTAGTCCTGTGTAGTCCTGTGAGGTCCTGTGAGGTCCTGTGTAGTCCTGTATAGTCCTGTGTAGTCCTGTGAGGTCCTGTGTAGTCCTGTGAGGTCCTGTGTAGTCCTGTATAGTCCTGTGAGGTCCTGTGTAGCCCTGTGTAGTCCTGTATAGTCCTGTGTAGTTCTGTGTAGTCCTGTGAGGTCCTGTGAGGTCCTGTGTAGTCCTGTGTAGTCCTGGGAGGTCCTGGGAGGTCCTGGGTCTGGGCTCAATTTAGACTTGATCAAGTTTTTTAGATGAAGCGAAAACATGTTAATTAATTAATCTCACTCTTTGAACAAAGTTTTTCTCTTTCCTCAGAACGCAACACAGCGCTCAGTTTGGACAGGTCTAAAGTAAAAGTTTATCATCCATTTTAGTGCTTTTCATGTTTAGTCTTTAAATGTCATTTGGACAGTTTTGTGCTGATTTGTTTTGTTTTTTCCAAAGACATTTGCTTCTTTTTTGCCTCGTTTTTCTGAACAAAGACTAAACCAGGTCTAAATCTGGACTAAACCAGGTCTAACCCTGGACTGGTCACAGGGTTTAACACTGGGCTCCGACAGGACAGATATATGACGTATTCTGCCTAAATGTCTCTGTACATTAGACTTTATGGTGTTTCTTGAGGAGGAATTGGATGATGCGTAAAATCAGAGAAGTATTTGTTAAATCTGAATAAAAGCCTTAAACTTACTCGAATTTGAAAGTAAAAACCTGTCCAGATACAACTACAGAGACTCAGATGATCTTTATAAAGACAGACTGAGCTCAGCGCTGAGTACGGCCACAGTTCTGCTCCGTGACTGACTCTTCTCGTGCGTCCTCAGCCCGGCGCCTTCTCCAGCGGCAGCCTCCTGACCCCAGCCTCTGTCCCGAGCTCTGCCGCCGCCCACAGCGCGCCCCCCGGCCCCGGTCCAGGCCCCGGCTCCGGTCCAGGCTCACAGTCCGGAGGCATGAGGCTGGAGGCGGTGATGGAGAACCTGCAGCGGCAGCAGGCGGCGCGGCTGCGGCAGGCGGAGAAGGAGCTGCAGTCCCAGATCCAGCACCAGGCGCTGCTCCGTCAGTACCAGGCTGCGGTGCGCCTCGCGCCCGGACTCTCCCCCGGACTCCCCCACAGCCTCACCCCGGCTCTGGCTCCGGCTCTGGCCCCGGGACTGTCGCTCGGGCTGCGGGTGGACTCCAGAGGCAGCAGCGAGGAGCGGGACGCGGAGGACACGGACGAGAACGAGCTGCTGGACGAAGACCTGGACCGGTACCAGCCGCAGACACAGACCCGCGGCCCGGTCCTGTCCAGAGTCCCGCCGGGGTTCGGACAGTCCCGCCCCGTGCGCCCTGAGTCCCCGCCTCAGAACCAGAACCACGAGTGGACCTACGAGGAGCAGTTCAAACAGGTAGGACCCGCTTCTGATGGAACAAGTAGAGTTTTGATCATTTTGGCTGGACTCCCTAAAATCTACTCTTGTTCCTTTGAAGATTTTTAAAGAAATGTGTGCCATAATCTACAAGAGTCAGTGAACGCTCCTGGTGACTGTCTTTTAACTGTGGAAGCCTAAAGCCATATTATATATTACAGTTAGTCCAACAGCTGCAGATTTAGTTTAAAGAAACTCAGAACACTTTCCCAAACCAGGACAGTTTATATATTCTCTAATTGTGTCATGTCTTTGTGTTTGTTCAGAGCAGACTTCAACCACAAGAATATATCCAGATCAGATCTCAGTCAAAACAAACAAACAGGTTTCTGCTTCGTATCAGCTCACGACTCTTTTTTACAGTCTTATTTATTTAGAAATGCACAACCTCAGCTCGTAATTCATCCGTTTATTTAATAATCTGTGAAACAAAGTGTGTGTCTGATACAGTCTGTTAATACTTCTATGAGAGCAGCACTAGTCCAACTCAAACCAGACTTTAATGATGCTTTACTGTGTTTGAGGTTGAGTCAAAGCTGCTTCAGGATGAGTTCAGGCCCAAAGCAATCGCTAAACTTTACAAATACGTTTAAAGTCTGTTTGTGTTTGTTGCTGAGTTAAATGTACACGTTTCTGGACTCGACTGTAAAGATATTTGAGGAAATGCACTCGGCCAAGCGGACCTTCACGGAGACAGACTGAAGGTGGTGTTGGTTGTTGTTCTCGAGGCATGTGTTGGTTTACATCAAGAGACAGAAACACTGTCTTCTGTTCATGTCTTATTCATGACTGGTTTTGTCCAAATGTGGTGGACATTAGTGAGGTGCATTAGAGCTGGATAATAACCTGAGGAGCTGAGCCTCTTTTATTCTGTTGCAAAATATATTCTATTATATTTTTTTAAATTTGGTGGAAAAATATATTTGTCTTTGTGCCTCCAAAGTTATTTAAAATATTAAGAGCCAGTTTAGCTCTGACTGGTTTATGTTCACAGATAGACTTTAGCTTTTGATCATTTCATTTTAGTCAAACAGATTTAAATATATCACATCAACACTGTATTAAAATATCTACAGTTGCACAGTGCTCATGTAGTGTTCGCTTTATCAGAACATATACATATTATACATATTATACAATACTGACGTTGACAAGCACATGCTATTATTCCTACATCTACATCTACAGCTGCATGTGTTCGTGTGTATGCATCAATATAAACAGAATAAACATATAGAGCAGGTTATTTATTACAGTTATCCTTCCTTTTCCTCGACATGTTTTATTGAACATTCTGTTTATATTCTTTTAAAGTGCTCCAGTGTTGTTTAAATCCTCGTCTAAACCTTTCGATGGATCCACACTTCGTCAAACACAGACCCTTAAATGATAAAAACAGATGTTTCCCAAAAGCAAATTATATCTTTATTTATACATTATTTGTATTGTTCTGTTCTGTCCCAAATAGTTTATTGTAAAATCAATAATTTGTGTAAAAACAGTCTTTCTGATCCATCTCCTGTTTATTGTAAGGGATTGTAATAGATGAGAACCTCTATTCAGGAACAGAAAACCTTGGACAATCACATGCTCCAAAAAGGAGCGCTCCCATTGGTCGACACTTGTCACATGACGTTCCAGGAAGTTTAATAGCTGCAGATAAAGTGTATTTTCAGCTGAATATGTCTTTTAACAGAGAAACAGCTGAAAAAAGAAAAGCATCAACAGAGAAAAGGGAGGCAACGTAAAACACAGATAAATACTGTCAATTCAATCACGTAATGTTTAACGAGGAGGAGATAATTGTCGTCCTGACGCTGAAGTCACAGCTAAGCTAACGCTAAACTCTAAACTTCAGTTTGGTCAAATGGATTAGTATTTTGTGGTTTTATTTTTTAATAAAAGAGAAGCAGGAGAGGTCTCTAGACTGATTTTGGAGGAGAGTCTGAGACAGGGACAAGAAAAGAAAACCAGGGACTGGAGCTTTGTGAAAAACAATAATAAGCCTTGACTGGGACTGAATTTGTTTTTTATTGTCTCTTTTTCTAAATCTTTCCATGTTTTCATAGACACTATAGAGACCAGTCCAAATAAATGGTGTTAGTTCATACAAATAAGTCACCGTTTCATTAAATATTATCTGTGAGAGTGAATGTTGGTGAGTTTGACGGAGATGGAGGCGCGTCAGAGTAAAGCGGTGCGTTCAGGGCCCTCTGTATTCCTGGGGGTCGTGTACAGCCCTTTACTCACTGAGCTAATGGTCAGGGGACAATAAAAGGATGCTTACGGTGGCTCTGCAGACTGAGTGGAGCCAGCGACGAGAACGAGCTGCAAAACAAAACCACATTTAGAGAAAAGCATCTGAGGTAATTGGAACAAGCTGAGGTTCAAAATAAAAGGGTTTAAAGTCTGTGGGTCAGTTTGAAACGAGACAGGAGCACATTCAGAGACATTTGAGCTTTCATAGTATTTTACAGTTTCATTTAGTTTTCAGTGTAATCTCCTAAAGTATTCTGTTGGAAATATGTCTTATTTTACAGAGAAACAGCTCAAAAAAGATAAAAATAGTAAGACAGGGCTCTCCTTTGTTGTCGTCAGTGAAAGTGAAAGTGCGTCACGTGGAGGGGTTCCTCTCTGGCTCGGGCCCAAAAGCAGGGGTCTCCCTCTGAGGCCGGGGTCTGGCTCTGGTCCCAGTCGTTACCAAACACAAACCCTCACTGAGCCATGTCCTGCTCCAACACGCTCCAGGACAAACAGCAGGGATTATCAGTGAGTTATTACAGACTGAAGCAGCTCAGTTCAAACGCTTCTCATTTTAGAGCAACACAGGCTTAAGTCACACAACACACATTAATACTGTCAATTCAATCACGTAATGTTTAACGAGGAGGAGATAATTGTCGTCCTGACGCTGAAGTCACAGCTAAGCTAACGCTAAACTATAAACTTCAGTTTGGTGGACTGTAGCTTTAAAGTCATTTCTTAAAAAACTTTGTTAAAAACTGAAATACTGTCTAATGGCCACTGTAAAAATCTGTAATAACAGCAGTAAATACGAAGAATAAGTTATTTTACTTTCACACATTCATTATCATTACAGTCAAAGTATTTACAATAACAGACGAGTAATATATTAAAATGATATTTGTAGTTTGTCTGGGGCTCAGGAGTCTGTAACATCCTCAAACGTTGTCAAAGAATGTCCTGTTTTTAATGTATCACATGAAGACCACAGGCTCCATCAGAAACTTCAACATAAATAACCCAGAAGAATAAAAGAAGAATGCAGTGACTTCATGAAGGCAGTAAATACAGAGAAAGTGTCAGAAACAACAAAGAAGAAAAGCATAAATAAAGAAGAAGAGTCAAACATGAGTAAACGTTGGAGATGAATGAGATGCTGGATCGTTAATCTCTCTCTTAAACCTTCGCAGTGCGTCTGATTGTTTCTGTGTTTTTGTTGAAACAGAGGCAGGGTCTGCTCGTTCAGACGGCCCCTCCTCTCTCTCTGGGTGTTACTCTTAATCACAGTCTCCTGGAACTCTGCAGCTGCTCGTCGAAGCCCCTCGTCCGTCCTCCACAAACACGGCCTCAGCTCGGACTCTCTCCGTCCGAAAACCCTTCGCTGACACCGCTTTAAATAGAAGAGTGGGTTCGTTCTGCTGTAACCGCCGTAAACACAGTGAAACCTAATCTGCGGCGGAGTGTTGTGTGTGTGGTTAGTTATGGGGCCCCTGAGGCTGGAGGGCGGAGTTCAGGGCCCCGCGAGCGCTCCCCGGAGGACGGTGTCACTCAAAGAATCCTGTGAAAACACGAGCGGATCGGACGGCGCTGAATGAAATGTAAAAGAGTGTCGCTCGTAAATGCTTCGCTGAACAAACAGGTTTAACGACAGCCCATAATGCACTGCAGCGATGTGGGTGAAGGGTCCGCGGGCCGGGGTCTGGGGCCGGACACTGATCAGGTTACAGTTTGAAATGTCTGGGACCGTCCTGCCTCCTCTCGCTCTCACGAAGGAGTGACACGCGCCTCGTTTACACCGGTTCAGTTTGAGTCGGTTCTGAATCGTTTTCACCAGGGGCCCTTCATCCGGGGTCAGGGGTCACAACCAGGTCCGGCTTTGTGGTATTCTTTGTGAGGAGCGTGACAAATGTTGTTCTTTTTCCGACACAAAGCTATTGTTTGTGGTTTTATTTTCATTAAACACGAGCAGAACCTGTACAAACTCAAATATTGAGTCTAAATGAGAGGAAACTGCTGCAGCTATGAATGTAATGTTGAGAAAGATGGGAATAAACAGAAACAGTTGAATGTTTACTCGGTTTTAACCGGATTTGAACAGGTTTTAGATTTAAATCTCAAATCCAAATAAAACCTCCTCAAATCCATCTAAAACCAGTTTAAATTCATATAAAACCTGTTCAAATCCATCTAAATCCTGTTCAAATCCATGTAAATCTTGCTCAAATCCAACTAAAACCTGTTCAAATCCATCTAAATCCTGCTCAAATCCATCTAAAACCTGTTCAAATCCATCTAAATCCTGCTCAAATCCATCTAAAACCAGTTTAAATCTATATAAAACCTGTTCAAATCCATCTAAATCCTGCTCAAATCCATCTAAAACCAGTTTAAATCTATATAAAACCTGTTCAAATCCATCTAAATCTTGCTCAAATCCATCCAAAACCAGTTTAAATCCATATACAACCTGTTCAAATCCATCTAAATCCTGCTTATATCCATCTAAAACCAGTTTAAATCTATACAAAACCTGTTCAAATAAGATTCAAATGAAGATGAAAACTGGCATTGCCCTGAGAGATTCTTATTAAGAGTTATACGAGGAGTATGAAGGGTTTTTATGGATTTGAGAAAAAGAACCGTCAAGGATTTTAATAGATAATAATTTTCAGTCCTGAACGGGAGCTTTGTCCAATCACAGCTCAGGAAAAAGGAGCGCTCTCATTGGTCGACACTGAAGTCAATAAGGAAGTAATGGCTGCAGATAAAACTGGTTAGAATAGTGTTCACTTTATTAAACTCACTAAAATGCTAAACTTGGCACATACATATGCTAATATACTATCTTCTCAGCTTTATGTAATGTTTTATTCTTGGTCACATGATGCTGGAATTACCTTCTGTAGCTGTTAAAATAGATAATTCTTTAAAATAGAGTAGACTCACAATAAGTAGGACCTGTGAAATATCATCCAGGCTCGATCGTGGAGCGGCGGTGATGTTGTATAAAAAGATGATTCTGCCGTTATCTGAGCTTAATCAATGTGAGCATTAGCATTAGCACCTGTGTGACCAAAAGGACGGAGGAATCATCGATAAACAAACAGCAGCAGCAGCAGAGGACGGTCGCAGCGCGGCCATAAAAGTCCGTTTGTGTGTCAAGGTCTGAGCGAACGGACGGCGCTGAATCAGGTTTTATATAATGAGCCCAGAGAGAGACGGAGCTGTGCTGTCAGCAAATGTCCTCCTGCTTTAAACCTGTCTCTGAGACGAGCACCGACAGGGTTCAGTCTCAGAGACAGTGGAATATTTACTGTATGTTTAACTCTGAGAATATCTGGTGAATAGACTCGTAAACATCTGTCGACCAGTAACAGAAACAGTGGCTCAAACACAGTTAATGGCACCATTTTCTTTCATTTTCTAACAGAGAAACGAATCAACAGAGAAAAGGAGGCAACGTAAAACACAGATAAATACTGTCAATTCAATCACGTAATGTTTAACGAGGAGGAGATAATTGTCGTCCTGACGCTGAAGTCACAGCTAAGCTAACGCTAAACTCTAAACTTCAGTTTGGTCAAATGGATTAGTATTTTGGAGGAAAAACTGGTCTGCTTTTATTTTTTAATAAAAGAGAAGCTGCTTTTGGAGGAGAGTCTGAGACAGGGACAAAAAAAGAAAAACAGTGGAGCTTTAATGTCTTGAATGTCACGGATCAATCCTGTTATAATATGCTGTTAACGGTTTTACTCAAAACAAGAGAAAAAACACTGTAACTCTATTAAATAAAGCATTTTTTATGTTTGTACTGACCTTTTGTCTCAGGAAACCCTAACCCTAACCCTAACCCCGACACAGTTACTACTTTACTCACTGTCAGAGTTCACCAGAGCGGCTCTCACTGTCTGCTCTGGTTCCAGATGGAGGCTAATCTAGACCGGACCTGTGTGACCCCCGGAGGTCAAAGGGCACGGCAGCTCAGGTGTAACCTAAGTTAATTAACCTGAGTGTAAATCCGACCCACTACTCTTCATTTTCACAGAGACCTGGACTAGGGTGACCATCATCCAGATTTAAGCCTCTGTCCCGTGATATCTACAAAAACACTAAAACGTCCTGATTCTGTCCCTGTCCCGAATGTCCTGATTTTTTACCCAGACTTCCTTGTTCTGAGGACCCCATGAATGCACCAAAAGACCAACAGTGTTCCTCAGGTCTGTAGCTCAGTAATGACTGGTTCTTAAGCACGAGGCTAATGCTAAGCTAATCCATCTCCAGCGTTCACAGTTTGACCTTTGACCTGTCATCAACTGAAAAGATCAGAAAAGCACCGGGAATTAAATATTTTTTTAAAAAGTTAACACTAATGAAAGCAACCACAGGTTTTTCATTATTATTTCCTGGAGTTGTGTTGATTTCTGGCGACAATATTTTTCATTTGTTAAAGTAATGTTGTTGGGTTTGAGGTCAAATTAAAGTGTTGTGATTTTTTGGTTTGAAATTATGCCTTTTTCCTGCCGTTATGGCCCAGTTTTCCACATTTTCTTTGTAGTGTCTTGTTTTTTGAGTCCAGATGACCTCAGCCACAGCATTTAAAGTGTTTCCACAGGACATTTTTTTGGTTAAGACGCTGTAGTTCCTTCACATTATGGACGAGCAATATGGCTTTTTTCATTTTTCAGACAATTTACAATTTAATCATTTTCCTTTTTGTTTTTTTTAGTCTTGCTACTGAGCTAAAAAGGCAATTCACATTTATTTTTTAAATTACTTTCTTTATTTTTTTGCCAAACAACAACAGAAAGCATTACCCTCAGAGTGAAAATAAAGGATAGATACTCATTAGTTTTAGCCCTTCATCTCCATTGAACAAGTCTGATATAATTTCCACGGCACAAAGTCTTGTTAAAAGATTTGTCATGATTTTTTGGTTTGAAACTGTATTCACCGTAACCTGGATCTGAGGAAAAGAGTTTAAAGAGTTTGTGTGTGAAGCAGAGCGCTGTGAGCAGGTGGTCTTCAGGGTTCAGGTCTGATTCAGGTGAACTCAGAGCTTATCTCTGGTATGTTTCCTCTCGGTGGAAAGACTACCCTCTGATAGAAGCTGATAGAGACGTGTGAGGTGACACTGCCCCGACACAGACTCCAGTCCAATCTAATCCACGAGCCTGGCGGTCGTCAGCGGAGTCACGTTACTGAGCGCGCTCCGACCTGCAGCAGCGTGGACACAGGACCGGACCGAGCTCATGTTTGAGCCTGGACTTAATGAGTGCGTCGAGTATTAAGGTTTTTTCAAGTCTCTCGGTTTTGTCTTCATGCTGTAAACGTCAGATTCTGGTTTAGATAAAGCTGCTCCTGAAGAACTCTGACAAAAAGAACTCTTCCAGTTGCAACACACACTGATGCACTACTTTCAGAATCAGAATCTACTTTATTGATTATCTCCCTGTCACCGCATCCTTTAGGGACAAAACTACAACTTGAATCCCTCACAATTCTCTCAAAGTCGTGACTGGACCTGCTTCTCAAAGTATTCAAGGCAGTTTACAGTGAAATATTACAACTTCATTCTCATATACCGTCCATTTTCTCATGTTTCATCCTCTTTGTTTTCCATCAGGCCCGAAGTTTGTAGAACTATGTGAACATGTTCTCACAGAGTTAAAAGAAAAAGAAAAAAACAGGCTTTTATGAGATGTTTCTAAAGACGTACAGACTCTCTTGGATCACGGTTTTGTTCTCAGCCGTCACATTATCAAACAACACAAAGCACTACAGACTCATAAACTCTCACTGTTGTCTCTCGAAGGTCACATTTGTTCCACTTTGTCGCTGCAGACAATGGACAGACATCAGTTCAGCTGAAACACGTGCCGCTGTATGAAGAGCATATTTGGACACGTCTGCAGCGACCGCCGTTCGTTTGACAGAAAGAGCAGATAATCAACCTCCGTCCTCCTCCATTTACACCTACAGATAATTACTCAGCTCTGATTTCCGACGGTTTAGCTCAGCTTTCCTCGAGCAGCGTCAATAAAAGACTCATCACAGTTTTACCACAAGAAGAGGCACTATTTATGCTTTTTTTTCTTGCCACTCACCCCAAAAAAATATTTAAATTCAAAACAAAGCAGTTTAGATTATATACTTTTTAGTTTTATTGCTCTTTTTCCAAACACAAACAATCTAAAATGTGGAAAAAAAAGCCTCTGAAGCGCATGGCTAATTTGCATAACCCCGCCCACCAAGAATCCAGAGAAATCTGAAAAGTCCTAAGCCCCGACCAAGTACTTTTATCAAGAAAAGTTTGAGTTGGAAGGAAGATTTTTAACCGAGAAATATCAGCGGAAACATACTGAGGTTTTTCAAAATCACGGGTAAATAAAAAAGGTTCCTGTGGTGGAAAAGGGGCAAAAGTAAATTAGGAACTTTTATTGTCAGAGCACCTCAGATATTTTTTCATCTCAGCTGCTTTTTACGTGCTCAACATTACTTGATTTTTTATTTCTGTTCTGCTTTCCATTGAGCTGTTTTGATCCTTTTAACTTTAACCCTCCTTGTCTCTGTTGATGAAGAGTGTTCAGTTAGTTTTCTCTCTTTCTTCTAATTGCTCCACATTTCTTAAAAAAAAACAGTATAAATCCACTTCTTCATCGGCTCAGCTTTGGGTTCTTGGGGTCAGCTGTTAAACATGTATTATTCAGAGATTGTTTGTGGGTTAAACAGCTGAAGATGACTGTCTCCTCTGGGACCTGCAGCTTATTGTCACCTGATAAATGTGCAGCAGAACAAGGCCTCTGTCCAGACTTGTCCGTGAACAAAAGAAGGACTAGATGGATGTCGTTTTAATTCATTCAAAGAGAAAAAGGGCACAGAATGAAGCAGTGAGTAAATAAAAGCTGGCAGTAAGAGTATAGTCTACTCCTGAAGTGTCCAAAGGAAACAGACACACTTCCTGACTTTGTTTTCTTGATTCGATCACTTCAGAAAACAATGAGCTGGTCTCTGTGACGCATCTACAACTAATATTTCATTATTTTATCAAGTCAGACCCTTATTTATCGTCACACACTGATGGAAAGAACAAAACCTGTCATGAAAGGAGTATAAATATGTTTTTCTGATGAGGTTACAGTCATTTAATTCTGATAATGCAAGAAAATCAGAGTTAGCATGTAGCGTTTTAGCCCGTTATGCATTATCTTAGTCTCAGTTTATAAAAAAAAGGTCCAAAATACAGTATAATATTCTTTTAGTTTTATTTAAAAATGAGCCAACCTCGAGTGCAGAGAAAGGAACAAAAGGAATAAAAAGAAAACAAAAGAGAAGCGCTGAATAAAGCCAGAGACTGGACCCAGTGACGCTTCATTAACGACAAAATCTGTTTCTAAACATACTCCTGCTGTAATCCCTGTTTTCACCAAATCTCACCATAATCTCATTTTTCTGAACTGTAATAGGATACACTTGAGTAATCTTCTGTTACTGCCCGAGCCTGACCATTGGATAAAAGGGTTTGACCGTTTTTCAATATAAATAAATAAATAAATAAATAAGTAAATAAATAAATAAAAATACACAAAGTTTTAGAGATTTTTTTTATGTCACAATCCTTTAAGAAAAATAATAAACATATCACTTTGTAAATTTAAACACAGATAAATTTACATTATTCACAGAGTAATTAAAGCACTTGGTCTGTGATAAAATGGTAATTTCTGGGTAATTTACACCAAAATTGTGATTTTAACTGTTATATTTTATATTTATCATCATCTTGTATGTTGAATTTAAAAAAGGTTTAAAAATTCCCCCAATACATCTCCAAAAAGATATGTGTCACATGACGTTCCAGGAAGTTTAATAGCTGCAGATAAAGTGTATTTTCAGCTGAATATGTCTTTTAACAGAGAAACAGCTGAAAAAAGAAAAGCATCAACAGAGAAAAGGGAGGCAACGTAAAACACAGATAAATACTGTCAATTCAATCACGTAATGTTTAACGAGGAGGAGATAATTGTCGTCCTGACGCTGAAGTCACAGCTAAGCTAACGCTAAACTCTAAACTTCAGTTTGGTCAAATGGATTAGTATTTTGGAGGAAAAACTGGTCTGGTTTAATTATTTTAATAAAAGAGAAGCAGGAGAGGTCCCTAGACTGGTTTTGGAGGAGAGTCTGAGACAGGGACAAAAAGATATTTAGATGGTTCTCGGAGGGTCCGTCCTGTGACCCTAACCGTGTTGTACTTGTCAGGAGCTGGTTTTGATGGCCTCTGACCTAGTTGTAGTGCTGCTGCTGGTTCAAGCGCCGCTGAGGCCCCACAAACATAAACCCGGTCAGAGATCACTGAGGGATTAACACCAGATTAAAACAACAGATTAGTCATTGAGCAGATAGGCCTTTGGTCATTTCTGTATAAACGTCGGGTCTGTGGAGGAATAACTAACGTTTGATACGATGACAGCTTGACTCTCGTTCGGTGCCGACTGTGAGTGGAGTATTTGGTGATAACGCGAGCGCTGGTGGCGGTGTTGTGGTCCATATGGTTATTATCACCTCATAGCAGTTAATCAGCTTGTTGTGTTAATCCTGCGTCCCATCTCAGAGCTGCCACAGGTCAGGCTTTAGTCGTGACGTAACCTTTAGTAACATTAGATGAGCTTATGTTAATGCTCGGGGTTGATTAGTACTAGAGGTATTTCCATTTAATGTACGTAAACTTAAAGCTGAATGGTGTAAAAATGGATCTCAGTCTAAATAATCCTTTCATTAGATTTTAATCACATCCAAATAACACGCTTTGCATTTGTTTATGTTGTCCATAAAACACAGTGAAAGGAGCCATTTTAGAGTTAGTTTGACCGTCTGCTCAACTGTGACAGAGTGTTATTCTCTTTTTTAATGGTTTCTCGTCAATGTCAATTAATTTATTCTTTAACTATCACAGACTGTGTTCATTAGATTCATTTGCTGCGTGATTTAATGTTAAAGTTCATAAACCCTGGAGTGTATTGAAGTGAACTGCTGCAGGAATCATTCGACTGTGTCTGCTTTATTCACAGATTTATCAACATTAAATCCAGAGCTGCAGCAGGTTCTTATATTTCATAAACTCACTGTTGAATATCACAGGTTCTGCTTGTGTTTAATGCAGTGGAGACGATAAATGCAGTTTTAATTCATGGATAAAAAGCTGTAAGATACCAGCTCTGTCTAAAAGCAGAAGTGTGAGGGTATTGTACTATTATTTTTCTTCCTTTTTTTTTTTTTTTTCAAAACTGATGACAGCTGACACTTAATGCAGGTGGATTTCAGTTTTTTGAAGGCAACACGGGCTCTTCCAGTGTCACTTTGGTGAATCTAACTGTAAAAAAGTAAATGTCAGCAGGAAACAAGACTGTGTTGAATAAGAGTGAAGCTGTGTCCTGCTACGTCACAGAAACAATAACAGTTACCGTCAGTAATAAAATGAAATCTTGTAAAAGGACCCTCCCCACAGTGAACTAATGCAGGACAAATGGGGGAGGGGTGTCCAGGGGTCACTTTATGAGTTAAAACTGCCACATCATCAACAGAGCTGCTGTTTCCTGCAGAGCTTCACTCGAACGCTGCTTTAACACGTCTTTACCTCCGAGAACTGTGGGTTTATCCTGCGTTTTGTGAAATGTGTCGAGGTATAAATGTGGAAGGCTCTGTGGAAATGGCCGTGTGTTGTTTGCGGAGCTGTTGTTTCCTTCAGAACAGGGGCATCTGGGAAACGGCTGTCAGCGTCTGTAAAAGGTGCGGCCCGGCTCTGGTTTTATTGGTAACAGCGATGTGCTCGTAAAGAAAAGAAAAGGAATCATTCTGTCTGTGCCTTTGGTGACGGTACGACTCTGTGTGGGGCTGTTTGTGATATTAAAGAGGAGTATTTAGAAGAAAAGTGTGACTTGGAGAATAAAGATGTATTAGTACCATCTTATATTAGTTTCTCTACAAATACAGTAATGATTCTAGGCAGAAAACTGATCTAAAGTGAGTTGAGTTCAGTTTAATACAGTTTAAGTGCTTCTTGTTGGACTTGAACAGGTCTAGAGCAATTTTTAGTTTGATTTTAATAAACTTCATGGTGTTTAAGTTGATCTTTGAAAGCTTCTGATTGATTTTAGTTGGACTTTAACAGGTTCTAAATGGGTTCAGTTTGACATTAATAGATTTTACTGATTTTAGCTGGACTTTAATTAACTCAAGTCGTTGTAGTTGGTTTTTATTTGGACAAAATGAAATGGATTATGATCAGAATGGGCTCTTTCTGGTGGAGGATAATGGATTTTTAATGTTATTAATAGTCCCACAGTTTGAGAACCACTGTATAAGTCAATAAAGGCACACACTCTTTTGTTTGTTGTTGTTAGAGTAAATGAATGAGGAGGGTGTGTGTTCTTCTGAATGAGCTGAAGCCTCTTCACACACTCAGAGGCTCTGACAGAAACTGAACACTTGTTTCTGGAGCAGAGCCAAGTGGATCTGGGCCAAGACTAACATCCAGAAAAGAGAGAGTAGAGGAAATACAGCCTCAACAACTACACAACATGAGCACAATACGGATTTATTATTGTCTCAGATTATGTAACGTTGTCCACACTCACTCGAGACAGAGATTAGAGATTATTATTAATATAGAATTAATACAGACATGATTTAAATCACTATAACACTCTTTATGAAACTTCACAGAGACATTTGTTGTAGAGCAGCAAGAAAAATAGAGACAAACTAAACATAAAACAACATAATCTTTGTGTTTTATGAGTTTTTACTGATTTCTCTCCGTTCTCTCTTCTTCGTGTGTTTAATTGGTCGTGATTTCCAACATTTAGTCTAAAAGTCTGAAGTATTTCCAAACACTCTTTCACTAATGACCCAGACCTTGGTTCAGTTTGGTCCGGACCGAGACCGAGACCAAAGACCACGGTCCTGGAGCTTTCACTGGAGATTTGATTCAAGTCCAGACCAAGTCAAGCCACGTAGTGTTAGCACGGCCATGTCTTTCTTTCTTTAGACTAGAACTAGAACTTCAAGCAGCAATAAACAACCCTCAAACAACACTTAGACTCAGCTGTGAAACTGTGCTTCATTTTGGAAAGAAACAAGAAATAAATGAAATAAATCTGAGAAGACGAGCAATAAATCAATGATGTAAAGTGTTTAAGAAGCCGTTGGATTAGATAAATGTAAATGTAGTGAAAAGCTTTAAGATGTAGTGGTTTATTACATGCATTTATTAGAGTTTCTTATAAAAATGACTAAACAGGATCTTTTATTACAGCTT
>CM072156.1:1275275-1381231 GCA_036850595.1 Rhyacichthys aspro | reverse complement strand
TGAATTATGGGCTGCTTCTCTGAGAGACGCACGCACCACGTCCTGCTCCTGGAGCCTGTTCTGTCTGAGCTCCATTCATCTGTCCACACTGGGTCTGGAGCAGGCTGCGTGTCTGTTTCTGGACAGACTTTGTTCTTGACCTCAAAAAATAAAGAGCACAGTCGAAACTAAAAAGACCACTTTCTGAAACAAAGGATTTAACACAATCCACAACATTAAAAGAATAAAGAGAAATACACGCTTTTATCTGGTGTCTAAACGTCTGTAGAAGCTTTATTTCCTCTGAGCTTTACATTTTGGTCCAGTTTGGTTCAGTTTGGTCCCTTTTGGTCCAGTTTGTTCAGTTTGGTACGTAACGTTTAGTTTTCCTCAGAACAAAACAGACCAGAACTAAAAATGTTCATTTATCTTGAGCATGTTTTCTAATATAATTTAATCTAAAATAAAAGAGCTCAAACATAAAGCACTGATGGAGGACAAATGTTGTGTCTCATTAGCATCTGAGCTAACAGTAGCATCAGTGTGTTTCCTTTTTGGTGCAGTTTAAGAAGCAGCTGTGAACGTTCTGGACTAGTTTGTTTTTTACTCATGGATCGTTTTCAGTTTTGGTGCAAACTAAATTAAGAAGAACACCTTCAGAGCTTGTACAGGTTCTTCTTGAGTCTAATAAAGTGGAGACGATGAACAATACGGAGCCAAACCTCGACCAAAGAGTCAGACACAGCTCAGTAAAAGGTCTCAAACTCTTTACAGTTTTATTATAGGTTTACGTCATTATTTGAGCAGCTTCTGTGTCTCGTTATTTGAAGCCGGTTTGTTGTGGTTCGTTGTTTGTCGTAAAGACTTTCTTCAACAACAAAGACTCATTCAACACAAATGTAAAAATGTTGATGTTCAAATAAGCTTTTCCTTCAGAGACGTGAACAACTGTTTGAAGAGTGGCTTCAAAGTGTCTCAGAACAGAACCAGAACTAAACTGAAGATAATCATGTGCAGCTCAGAAAATAACCTCTGATGTAAAGTTACGTTAAGTGTTTTAGTTTTTTTACTGAATCTGAAGCAGTGCAGCAGAAGGTGAGTGAACACAGGGAGCAGGAGACTGAAGAAGGTCTGTATTTACTATTTAAATCTGTTTTAAATTGGTTTAAATTATTCATTTAAACCAGATTAAAATGAATCCAACTCCAAACCACATTTAAACAGCTCTGGACGAGTTGAATGGCTGCTTCTCAAATGAATTCATCCGTTTCTGTTTTCAGCTGTGGACCAGACTCAGGGTTAAACCTCTTGTATTTGTAGGTTATGTTCCTGTGATGCTCTCTGTTCTTCTACAGTAGAACCGTGTCACAATGAACCAGAGACACATGCTGCAGAGATTCTGTCACAAACTTAAACTCATTACTTATTCATTTCATTAAACTCTGCTTCTTGAACCCAGTTTAAACAGAAACGGTCCACTTCACGTCAAACCACTTTCACTAAACTCATTGTCACTGATGTAAATGTTTGTAAAGAACTAGAACCAGAGAGAACCGTCTGTAACAGAACACTTGTCCTTTAGTAAAACCCAGACTCATGTTCCTCCTCGTCCTGGTTTCAGTCTCGTTGGTCTGAACAGCTGAATGTTTGAGGTAACTGTGAGTGTCCTGTGAACGTGGGACGGACCACAGCCTGAGCTCCAAACCAAACACCTTCCACCTGCAGCTCGTCCCCAGATCCTCTCTGAGACCAAGGTCCCACCGAGGAGACTTCTGAGGAGACTGAGGTCCTTCTGAGGAGACATGGGTCCTTCTGAGGAGACTGAGGTCCTTCTGAGGAGACATGGGTCCTTCTGAGGAGACATGGGTCCTTCTGAGGAGACCTGGGTCCTTCTGAGGAGACTGAAGTCCTTCTGAGGAGACTGAGGTCCTTCTGAGGAGACCTGGGTCCTCCTGAGGAGACTGAAGTCCTTCTGAGGAGACTGAGATCCCTCTGAGGAGACTTGGATCCTTCTGAGGAGACCGAGGTCCCTCTGAGGAGACCTGGGTCCTTCTGAGGAGACCGAGGTCCCTCTGAGGAGATTGAGATCCTTCTGAGGAGACTGAGGTCCTTCTGAGGAGACATGGGTCCTTCTGAGGAGACTTGGGTCCTTCTGAGGAGACTGAGGTCCCTCTGAGGAGACTGGACACTGTCTTGGAGCTCGCTGGACTCTATCGAGGAGGACAACAGCTGAACCTTTCTATTTTTTAGTTTCTCTGATGCAGTGTCTTTACGTGAATCAGCCTCGAGCCTAAACCTTGGACCGAACTCTGCTCAGTCGCTGAAAACGTCTGATACAATCAGACTCTTGAGGGACTGCAGCTCCACGTATGGACGCAGAGAAGCCCACCTGCTCTTAATCAGAACCATGGAAAGTGTTGTGTCAGTGTTTTTGTCTGAGGGCACCACAGACCCCTGCCAGACCCCGCTCCTGCAGCTGAAATCATTTTAGAAAGAGGAAACTGGGGCGGATACTTACCCACAGCACTTTTCTTATGTCATTTCTGTTCAGAGTGGGAGTGGGGAGGGGTCCGAGGGGTCCGAGGGGTTTGCGCAGTCTCCTGGTTTAGGTCATGATCTCCAGGCTTTATAGTGGAGGGGTCTGCGTTTAAAGAGCCCCTCAGAGGCTGCAGTGTAAGACAATGAGGCTCTACTCTTGTGTTGGTTATAAACCGCTGTATTTCTATTTATTTCACCTGAAAGTTCTTTTCTTCTTTGTTTGGTGCTGATCCCAGTCCTCGCTCGCTGGAGGAGAACGTGGTTTACCGACTGAGCTCATGTTGTTTACAGACTGTAAAAGAGCCTATTGTCTGAAACGGAGCCAATTCTTTTCAAAAAGGCCCATAGTAAACCTATTGTAGGCCTTTTGTTTTGATTGAGACGGAACAAACCCGGGGTCTCTTTGTTTTGAGGTGGCAGTGTTATCCATCATGTGTCTGAGCTGCCAACGATAATTAAGACAGAAAAACTCAATCTCAACTTTGTTCTTGAGTTTAAGAGTGTGTTTATTCGTGGCTCAGTCTAACTTTAGTTTTTATTCCTTATTTTCACGTTCAACCAGAGTCAGAAGTGATGTCTGTTGTCTGAAATGAATCAGATAAAAACAAATGAATAAAACTGTATGATGACACATAAAGGACAATCTGACATAAACTCATCTGGGTTTGTTCATTTTTAGAGTGTATCGTAGTATCACTGACTGTTGTTTGACTCGATTTTCACTGGTTTTATTGTATATGTATTGTATATTTATTGTATATTTATTGCATATTTATTGCATATTTATTGCATATTTATTGTATATGTATTGTATATTTATTGTATATTTATTGTATATTTATTGCATATTTATTGTATATTTATTGCATATTTATTGTATATTTATTGCATATTTATTGCATATTTATTGCATATTTATTGTATATTTATTGTATATTTATTGCATATTTATTGCATATTTATTGTATATTTATTGCATATTTATTGTATATTTATTGCATATTTATTGCATATTTATTGTATATTTATTGCATATTTATTGTATATTTATTGCATATTTATTGCATATTTATTGCATATTTATTGCATATTTATTGCATATTTATTGTATATTTATTGCATATTTATTGCATATTTATTGTATATTTATTGCATATTTATTGTATATTTATTGCATATTTATTGCATATTTATTGTATATTTATTGCATATTTATTGTATATTTATTGCATATTTATTGCATATTTATTGTATATTTATTGCATATTTATTGTATATTTATTGCATATTTATTGCATATTTATTGCATATTTATTGTATATTTATTGCATATTTATTGCATATTTATTGTATATTGAAGAGTAAGTGTCGTGAGGCTGGATTCCGACTCTTGTCTTCATTGAATTAAGGATTTATGCAGATTTAACACCAACAAATATAACAAACTGTTTTACTGTCAACACCTTCAAAAACCAGACTGAACCTGCAGCAACAACAGTTCAAGGATGAATTATAAAGTGTGGATGTTCTGTGCAGTTTAACCTCTTGAAATGGATGCTCTACTGAAGGAAAAACTGGAGTCCACTCATTGAATCATTTGATGCTTTTATTTTCTTTGTTGAAGCTGACACAAGCTGCAGGTGAAAAACCTCAAAGAAATAAACTAATTCACAAACAGTAACTCACAGCTTTACCTTTACAGATTTTAACCAATACCTTATGAGTTACAATACTTTTAACATTACAAATTTTAAGACTTATATATTTTAAACAATAATGAATATAGCTTCATTTTTAACAAATTGATTCTAATTCAAACTCACAGCTAAACTCAACACAAGGCAAAACTAGCAACAAAGAAACGGAGTATTTTCTTCACAGATCCACGCTTCAACAGAGAAGCAGCAGTTTCAGCTTTAGTTTTACCAGCTGTGCTTCAAACTGAAGAGAGTCCTGGTTTAAAACAAAGCCAGGCTGACAGTCTGAAAACTCTTTGTTCTTGAGTGTGTTCTTTGTCTTTCTGCTGAGCTCCAGCCAACCTCTAGTGATAAGTGGCTCCACCTGACGCCCAGGTGAAGGGGGCGGGGCTCCGGCAGCTCACCTCAAACAGAGGATGGACCGATTCACTGTGTTCACTCTTCATTTTTCTGTGTCTATAGAGAAATATAAAGTGTACAAAGCCGTTCTAGGATCAGGAGTTGTGAATTAGCCTTGGCTTTAAACACAGTCTCTATCAAATAAACCATAAATAAATAACTGTACCTGCATCAGTTTAGTTCAGAGTCCTCTTCTTACACCTTCAGCTTCTCTTCTAATGATTCATGCTGCAGCTCAGACCTGTTTTATTTCAGTGTGAGTTCATTAAAACTCACCTGCTCTGATTCAAACCCACCTGCTCTGATTAAAACCCACCTGCTCTGATTAAAACTCACCTGCTCTAATTAAAACCCACCTGCTCTGATTAAAACTCACCTCCTCTGATTTAAACTCACCTGCTCTGATTCAAACCCACCTGCTCTGATTAAAACCCACCTGCTCTGATTAAAACCCACCTGCTCTGATTAAAACTCACCTGCTCTGATTCAAACCCACCTGCTCTGATTAAAACTCACCTGCTCTGATTCACTGACCTCAGCAGCCTCACATACTGCACTGATGTCAGGAGAAAGCACAAGAACAGCAACTACTAATTTAAAACTAAAACCAACTGAGGAGCAGCAGCTGGACCTTTCTCCTGCCGTTCATGTTTATGTCACAAATAGTGACGTAGAAAATTAAAAACAGAACAAGACCCAGAAAATGAGCCTCAAACTTCAAACTAAAGCTGTGAGCTGTGACTTCTGAGGGTTTTTTTGCTTCTAAAATAATCCAGAGCCTCTCGGAGCTCAGTGTTAGTGTGTGCTGCCCTCTAGTGGAGAACGGGAGTGCAACAACGAGTCAAGAGGGACCTTACTTTTTTAGTTGATTTTAAATGAATATGTTATATGTATATGGCAAATAAAATGAGTGTCGTGTTGAGATAAACCTGTAGTGTTCAGTGAGGAGTTTATTCTTCAGGAGGACGTGGGCTTCACAGATTCATCGTGTTCATGAGTCTATGACGATGTTGTACAGATGTCTTCACACAATCCTCGGAGGTACCACCAGGGGGCGTGGCCTGTGTGGCTCTGGAAACAAGGAAACCTGCTAAATGAACAACTTAATCAATAAAAATAGAGTTTGATTATTGTTTTCTGTGGATTTTTCTGTTTTAAAACCTCTTCAATGATCTGAAATGAAGTCAGATAAAACAAATCTTTATTTATGCAGCTCTTTTAAAACCTGTGGAGGTGAGGGTCAGGGTTCTGGACTGTGTTGATAATTTTACAGATATTGTTGTTCTCGTTAACAACAAAAAACGTCCAAATGTGCACATTCAGACGATCCTACGGAAGATGAGGGGCCGCGATAGTTTACAGTTTTTCTCCATTGCTTTGGCTCATTTCTTGAAACAGAAATGACATTCTCAAAACAACACGGACAAACCTCCAAACCTCTGGGCACTTGTTCACAACTGATTTGAATTTCTCATTCCGTTTCAGCGAATTGCAAATGTCTCTGAACATTTCTGCACATGATTAAGTACAATTGCCTACAGTTTGCACAAGTTCCAAGTGAATAAACCTTGTCACTTCTCAAATGGTTGTTCTCTCCAAAACATGTCAGCATCATTTCAATGTGTAGATCATCACATGAAAAATGGTCCATTCACTTGTCAAATAAGTCAGGGACGTAATACCCTGAGTAACATCCCATTATATAACATGAATCTCTAGGAACATTTGATAAATTGATAACTGTGATTGTCCGTCAGGTGAAACTAGAAGTTGAGTGATGAAGGGGGCGGGTCACAGACATCTCAGGTGACCAGGTGAGTCTCAATGCTGCATCATCAGAATCAGTACAAGTTACAAACATGGAGGCACCTGGCCAGGTTAATGCTAGAGGAAGAGGAAGAGGAAGAGGAAGAGGTGAAAGAGGCCGAGGAGCACAAAGACACCAAGCTGTACCTGATGAAACTTGACCATGTCGTCAACCGAGGCCTCACAATGGCATAATGGTATCATTTTCCTTTGTTTTGTGTTTGATGAGTTTATTTACAGTATATTGTGCTGTATACATTTTCTTTTCACTATGATGTATGTATTAGCAGTTATATGCAGTGTGTGATGTCAGACCTTGTAGGCTACTGTTGAAATCATCCTTCTTTTTTAGTTTATTACACAATTGTATTCTGTTATGTAGACAACAAACATCCTGAATCATGCAGTGACAATGAAGGAAGGATGAAATGCACAGATGACAAAACATCTGAACATTTTGACCAGCAGCACTTTGCATTTTGGTGGGACTTACATGAGAAAATGATTGACTTTTGGCACATGAGCCAACTGTTTATGGAGAGATCTGACCTTTTGCTGGTGAGCCATGGTGTTGTTTGCTATTTTGACAAATGCACCTAGAGCTTTGAGAATGTCATTTCCGTTTCAAGAAATGAGCCAAAACAATCGAGAAAAACTGTAACACTGTGATACTAAGATCATCTATGTTTATTGTGTCTGTCTCTGTCAAATAAACCATAAATAAATAATCATCTATTTTCACTGAAACATTCAAATGTGAAGAACTTGTTTTTCATTCTGTACACACTGCACCTTTAAATCACAATCACATTCTCGTTCGCGTTAATTCACTCAGATCTGGGTCTACAGCGAGAGTTGGTGAAGTCAGAGCAAAGTGAGGGTGAAGAGTTGATGCTGAACTGTCATCTTCTGAAACAGTTAAATCTGTCCTGAATCGATGGAGCTGCAGCATGTGGCCGTTAACATTAAGAGAAGGTCTGGAGGAAGCAGTCATTAAACTTCACCAAATAAAGCCACTGAATAAATGATGCGTCGCTGGCGGTGAGCAGATAATGAGCTTGTTATCATTAGCAGAAGTGGTCAGTGTGACGGAGCGCGCCATCGATCGGGCCCCAGCCATTTGCCTGACAGCCTCTAGAGGTTAATCATCGACAGGAGAGCGTCCAGTGCATCCGGCTGCGCTCGATAACTCTTCATCTGGAACTCCAATCTGTCTCCGCACCAGAACTGCCACTCCTCAAATCCCCGGCGCTCGGCTTTATGACGAGATTAGGATCGGGACCGGGCCCGGAGCCGGGGTTAGTCCTGACACAGACGTCACTCCGGTCTGAGGCTCGGGATTACAGCCTCAAAACTTTACAGAATAATCAGACGTTTTATTGTTAAAGGGATTTGTTCAGGTCAGCTTCAGGTTCATTTTGGAGGACACCTTTAATTTCTTCTTGTTCTTTTTTAACTTTGCAGAAAATTATACTCCAATAAAATGACACATTTTCTGAAGCAAAGGTTCACAAAAATCCCTTTGATTTCTTTACAAAATCAGAATCATTTTATTTATCTTTATTGTAACAGACAAGATAGATAGCTATAGATAAACATATAATACATGTTAAAAGATCCATACAACAACATTAACAAAACCCGAAACATGAATACAGCTATTAAAATGACTAAAAATGATCATTTAGCTGAAATTACTGTCTTTATTTTATTTTTTTCACATCAAACCATCTTCAAACATTAAGAAACTGGTGTTTTATGTGTTTTTTTCAACTTTTTCAGTCAAGAAAGAAAAACATAAAAAGATATTTAACCCTAAAGAAATGTAATAAAATAATAAGCAATAAAGCAAATGTATGTATGTCTATTTTATTTCATATATTTGTTTATTCATCTATGTGTTTTAGTTTATTAATCCCACAATGAGGAGACTGAAGATAACTTCTGTTTTTTAGCAGCTCAAGTCAGAGTTCTGAGCTCAGTTTTATTATCGACTGAAGAGTTTGAACGTTTTAATGTCTTTTATTCTGACATGTTTTAGTTTTACAGGTGTTCAGTTTGATGCTTTTGTTTCTGGTTTTGAAGGTTTTAACTTTCTTCACAGTTCGACACAGACCTGACTCTGTTCTGTTGTGATCTCAGTCTGTCACATCACCGTCCGCCACAAGGAGGCGCTGTTTTCCTACAGACAGTGTCCAGCCTTCACCAGAGACACACCTGAGACAGGAACTGAACTGCTGAAGGTTTTACAGAAAATTAAAAAACACAAAACACGACGACAATGTTTTTGACAAATACGAACCCAGAGAGAAAAGGAGCAGAGGTCAGAGTTGAACCCACAAGGTCTAAATAAATAAATAAATATATAAATACCTCTAAATACCTTTGTAAAAATGTCTCTTTTTGTAAAAACGAATCCACAGTGTTTCATTAGTTTCACTGTGATCTCAAACTAAACTAGGAGAAAAACTGACGAGTTTTGGACGAGATTCTTCAAGTTTTATCTGAAATGATGATGAATATTAATACTAATACTAATACTAATACTAATACCGATACTAATACCGATATTAATACTAATACTAATACCAATATTAATACTAATATTAATACTGATATTAATACTAATAATACTAATACCAATACTAATACTGATATTAATACTAATATTAATACTGATATTAATACTAATAATACTAATACCAATACTAATACTGATATTAATACTAATACTAATATTAATACTGATATTAATACTGATATTAATACTGATATTAATACTAATACCAATACTAATACTGATATTAATACTGATATTAATACTAATACTAATACCAATACTAATACCAATATTAATACTAATATTAATACTGATATTAATACTAATACTAATATTAATACTGATATTAATACTAATACCAATACCAATACTAATACTAATATTAATACCAAAAAAAGCACCTCAATTCTTTATTTATTTTATTTTATTTTTAAGAGAGAAATTCTGTGGCAACCCTGGCTCACTGTACTGTACTAAACTATACTGCACTATACTACACTACACTATATTACACTACACTATATAGAGAGTACAGTACAGTACAGTACAGTACAGTACAGTATAGTATAGTACAGTACACTATACTATACTATACTATACTATACTATACTATACTACACTACACTACACTATATTACACTACACTATATAGAGAGTACAGTACAGTACAGTACAGTACAGTACAGTACAGTATAGTATAGTATAGTACAGTACACTATACTATACTATACTATACTATACTACACTACACTATATTACACTACACTATATAGAGAGTACAGTACAGTACAGTACAGTACAGTACAGTACAGTATAGTATAGTACAGTACACTATACTATACTATACTATACTATACTACACTACACTACACTACACTACACTATATTACACTACACTATATATAGAGTACAGTACAGTACAGTACAGTACAGTACAGTACAGTACGATACAGTACACTATACTATACTAAACTATACTATACTATACTATACTATACTATACTATACTATACTATACTATACTATACTATACTATACTAGGTCAGAGAAAGTCCGTCGCTGCTGCGCGCGTGCGTCCTGACGTCGTCCTGGACCCAGTGACGTGTCGTGGCGCGCGGAGCCTGCAGGGGTCATTCTCTGCTCTGACACTTGTTGCCAAAAGCAGCTCTGGACTCCTCCGCCTTCCACCGCCCCAACAGCAGCAGAGACCAGACCCGAGGCTTAGACCAGACCTGGACCAGATCCAGACCAGAGGAGACCCCAGACCAGAGCGGACCTGGATGTGGACTGCGGACCCTCAGGACTGAGACCCGGACATGGTGGACAACACCAGTGTGGCCGCGAACTCCGCTCTGGTAAGACACGTGTTTACTGTAGTCCTGTGTAGTCCTGGGAGGTCCTGTGAGGTCCTGTGTAGTCCTGTGAGGTCCTGTGTAGTCCTGTGTAGTCCTGTGTAGTCCTGTGAGGTCCTGTGTAGTCCTGTGTAGTCCTGTGAGGTCCTGTGTAGTCCTGTGTAGTCCTGTGAGGTCCTGTGAGGTCCTGTGTAGTCCTGTATAGTCCTGTGTAGTCCTGTGAGGTCCTGTGTAGTCCTGTGTAGTCCTGTGAGGTCCTGTGTAGTCCTGTGTAGTCCTGTATAGTCCTGTGTAGTTCTGTATAGTCCTGTGAGGTCCTGTGTAGTCCTGTGTAGTCCTGTATAGTCCTGTGTAGTCCTGTGTAGTCCTGTATAGTCCTGTGTAGTTCTGTGTAGTCCTGTGAGGTCCTGTGAGGTCCTGTATAGTCCTGTGTAGTCCTGGGAGGTCCTGGGAGGTCCTGGGTCTGGGCTCAATTTAGACTTGATCCATTTTTTAGATGAAGCGAAAACACGTTAATTAATTAATCTCACTCTTTGAACAAAGTTTTTCTCTTTCCTCAGAACGAAACACAGCGCTCAGTTTGGACAGGACTAAAGTAAAAGTTTATCATCCATTTTAGTGCTTTTCATGTTTAGTCTTTAAATGTCATTTGGACAGTTTTGTGCTGATTTGTTTTGTTTTTTCCAAAGACATTTGCTTCTTTTTTGCCTCGTTTTTCTGAACGAAGACTAAACCAGGTCTAAATCTGGACTAAACCAGGTCTAACCCTGGACTGGACACAGGGTTTAACACTGGGCTCCGACAGGACAGATATGTGACGTATTCTGCCTAAATGTCTCTGTACATTAGACTTTATGGTGTTTCTTGAGGAGGAATTGGATGATGCGTAAAATCAGAAAAGTATTTGTTAAATCTGAATAAAAGCCTTAAACTTACTCGAATTTGAAAGTAAAAACCTGCCCAGACACAACTACAGAGACTCAGATGATCTTTATAAAGACAGACTGAGCTCAGCGCTGAGTACGGCCACAGTTCTGCTCCGTGACTGACTCTTCTCGTGCGTCCTCAGCCCGGCGCCTTCTCCAGCGGCAGCCTCCTGACCCCCGCCTCTGTCCCGAGCTCTGCCGCCGCCCACAGCGCGCCCCCCGGCCCCGGTCCAGGCCCCGGCTCCGGTCCAGGCTCACAGTCCGGAGGCATGAGGCTGGAGGCGGTGATGGAGAACCTGCAGCGGCAGCAGGCGGCGCGGCTGCGGCAGGCGGAGAAGGAGCTGCAGTCCCAGATCCAGCACCAGGCGCTGCTCCGTCAGTACCAGGCTGCGGTGCGCCTCGCGCCCGGACTCTCCCCCGGACTCCCCCACAGCCTCACCCCGGCTCTGGCTCCGGCTCTGGCCCCGGGACTGTCGCTCGGGCTGCGGGTGGACTCCAGAGGCAGCAGCGAGGAGCGGGACGCGGAGGACACGGACGAGAACGAGCTGCTGGACGAAGACCTGGACCGGTACCAGCCGCAGACACAGACCCGCGGCCCGGTCCTGTCCAGAGTCCCGCCGGGGTTCGGACAGTCCCGCCCCGTGCGCCCTGAGTCCCCGCCTCAGAACCAGAACCACGAGTGGACCTACGAGGAGCAGTTCAAACAGGTAGGACCCGCGTCTGATGGAAGAAGTAGAGTTTTGATCATTTTGGCTGGACTCCCTAAAATCTACTCTTGTTCCTTTGAAGATTTTTAAAGAAATGTGTGCCATAATCTACAAGAGTCAGTGAACGCTCCTGGTGACTGTCTTTTAACTGTGGAAGCCTAAAGCCATATTATATATTACAGTTAGTCCAACAGCTGCAGATTTAGTTTAAAGAAACTCAGAACACTTTCCCAAACCAGGACAGTTTATATATTCTCTAATTGTGTCATGTCTTTGTGTTTGTTCAGAGCAGACTTCAACCACAAGAATATATCCAGATCAGATCTCAGTCAAAACAAACAGGTTTCTGCTTCGTATCAGCTCACGACTCTTTTTTACAGTCTTATCTATTTAGAAATGCACAACCTCAGCTCGTAATTCATCCGTTTATTTAATAATCTGTGAAACAAAGTGTGTGTCTGATACAGTCTGTTAATACTTCTATGAGAGCAGCACTAGTCCAACTCAAACCAGACTTTAATGATGCTTTACTGTGTTTGAGGTTGAGTCAAAGCTGCTTCAGGATGAGTTCAGGCCCAAAGCAATCGCTAAACTTTACAAATACGTTTAAAGTCTGTTTGTGTTTGTTGCTGAGTTAAATGTACACGTTTCTGGACTCGACTGTAAAGATATTTGAGGAAATGCACTCGGCCAAGCGGACCTTCACGGAGACAGACTGAAGGTGGTGTTGGTTGTTGTTCTCGAGGCATGTGTTGGTTTACATCAAGAGACAGAAACACAGACTGTCTTCTGTTCATGTCTTATTCATGACTGGTTTTGTCCAAATGTGGTGGACATTAGTGAGGTGCATTAGAGCTGGATAATAACCTGAGGAGCTGAGCCTCTTTTATTCTGTTGCAAAATATATTCTATTATATTTTTTTTAATTTGCTGGAAAAATATATTTGTCTTTTTGGCTCCAAAGTTATTTAAAATATTAAGAGCCAGTTTAGCTCTGACTGGTTTATGTTCACAGATAGACTTTAGCTTTTGATCATTTCATTTTATTCAGATTTAAATATATCACATTAACACTGTATTAAAATATCTACAGTTGCACAGTGCTCATGTAGTGTTCCCTTTATCAGAACATATACATATTATACATATTATACAATACTGACGTTGACAAGCACATGCTATTATTCCTACATCTACATCTACATCTACAACTGCATGTGTTCGTGTGTATGCATCAGTATAAACAGAATAAACATATAGAGCAGGTTATTTATTACAGTTACATCACACTCTGAATATTATCCTTCCTTTTCCTCGACATGTTTTATTGAACATTCTGTTTATATTCTTTTAAAGTGCTCCAGTGTTGTTTAAATCCTCGTCTAAACCTTTTGAAGGATCCACACTTCGTCAAACACAGACCCTTAAATGACAAAAACAGATGTTTCCCAAAAGCAAATTATATCTTTATTTATACATTATTTGTATTGTTCTGTTCTGTCCCAAATAGTTTATTGTAAAATCAATAATTTGTGTAAAAACAGTCTTTCTGATCCATCTACTGTTTATTCTAAGTGATTGTAAAAGGAGCGCTCCCATTGGTCGACACTTGTCACATGACGTTCCAGGAAGTTTAATAGCTGCAGATAAAGTGTATTTTCAGCTGAATATGTCTTTTAACAGAGAAACAGCTGAAAAAAGAAAAGCATCAACAGAGAAAAGGGAGACAACGTAAAACACAGATAAATACTGTCAATTCAATCACGTAATGTTTAACGAGGAGGAGATAATTGTCGTCCTGACGCTGAAGTCACAGCTAAGCTAACGCTAAACTCTGAACTTCAGTTTGGTCAAATGGATTAGTATTTTGTGGTTTTATTTTTTAATAAAAGAGAAGCAGGAGAGGTCTCTAGACTGATTTTGGAGGAGAGTCTGAGACAGGGACAAGAAAAGAAAACCAGGGACTGGAGCTTTGTGAAAAACAATAATAAGCCTTGACTGGGACTGAATTTGTTTTTTATTGTCTCTTTTTCTAAATCTTTCCATGTTTTCATAGACACTATAGAGACCAGTCCAAATAAATGGTGTTAGTTCATACAAATAAGTCACCGTTTCATTAAATATTATCTGTGAGAGTGAATGTTGGTGAGTTTGACGGAGATGGAGGTGCGTCAGAGTAAAGCGGTGCGTTCAGGGCCCTCTGTATTCCTGGGGGTCGTGTACAGCCCTTTACTCACTGAGCTAATGGTCAGGGGACAATAAAAGGATGCTTACGGTGGCTCTGCAGACTGAGTGGAGCCAGCGACGAGAACGAGCTGCAAAACAAAACCACATTTAGAGAAAAGCATCTGAGGTAATTGGAACAAGCTGAGGTTCAAAATAAAAGGGTTTAAAGTCTGTGGGTCAGTTTGAAACGAGACAGGAGCACATTCAGAGACATTTGAGCTTTCATAGTATTTTACAGTTTCATTTAGTTTTTCAGTGTAATCTCCTAAAGTATTCTGTTGGAAATATGTCTTATTTTACAGAGAAACAGCTCAAAAAAGATAAAAATAGTAAGACAGGGCTCTCCTTTGTTGTCGTCAGTGAAAGTGAAACTGCGTCACGTGGAGGGGTTCCTCTCTGGCTCGGGCCCAAAAGCAGGGGTCTCCCTCTGAGGCCGGGGTCTGGCTCTGGTCCCAGACACAAACCCTCACTGAGCCATGTCCTGCTCCAACACGCTCCAGGACAAACAGCAGGGATTATCAGTGAGTTATTACAGACTGAAGCAGCTCAGTTCAAACGCTTCTCATTTTAGAGCAACACAGGCTTAAGTCACACAACACACATTAATACTACTAAAGTATTTACAATAACAGACGAGTAATATATTAAAATGATATTTGTAGTTTGTCTGGGGCTCAGGAGTCTGTAACATCCTCAAACGTTGAAAAGTTGTCAAAGAATGTCCTGTTTTTAATGTATCACATGAAGACCACAGGCTCCATCAGAAACTTCAACATAAATAACCCAGAAGAATAAAAGAAGAATGCAGTGACTTCATGAAGGCAGTAAATACAGAGAAAGTGTCAGAAACAACAAAGAAGAAAAGCATAAATAAAGAAGAGTCAAACATGAGTAAACGTTGGAGATGAATGAGATGCTGGATCGTTAATCTCTCTCTTAAACCTTCGCAGTGCGTCTCTGAATGATCGTTTCTGTGTTTTTGTTGAAACAGAGGCAGGGTCTGCTCGTTCAGACGCCCCCTCCTCTCTCTCTGGGTGTTACTCTTAATCACAGTCTCCTGGAACTCTGCAGCTGCTCGTCGAAGCCCCTCGTCCGTCCTCCACAAACACGGCCTCAGCTCGGACTCTCTCCGTCAGAAAACCCTTCGCTGACACCGCTTTAAATAGAAGAGTGGGTTCGTTCTGCTGTAACCGCCGTAAACACAGTGAAACCTAATCTGCGGCGGAGTGTTGTGTGTGTGGTTAGTTATGGGGCCCCTGAGGCTGGAGGGCGGAGTTCAGGGCCCCGCGAGCGCTCCCCGGAGGACGGTGTCACTCAAAGAATCCTGTGAAAACACGAGCGGATCGGACGGCGCTGAATGAAATGTAAAAGAGTGTCGCTCGTAAATGCTTCGCTGAACAAACAGGTTTAACGACAGCCCATAATGCACTGCAGCGATGTGGGTGAAGGGTCCGCGGGCCGGGGTCTGGGGCCGGACACTGATCGGGTTACAGTTTGAAATGTCTGGGACCGTCCTGCCTCCTCTCGCTCTCACGAAGGAGTGACACGCGCCTCGTTTACACCGGTTCACTTTGAGTCGGTTCTGAATCGTTTTCACCAGGGGCCCTTCATCCGGGGTCAGGGGTCACAACCAGGTCCGGCTTTGTGGTATTCTTTGTGAGGAGCGTGATAAATGTTGTTCTTTTTCCGACACAAAGCTATTGTTATTTTCATTAAACACGAGCAGAACCTGTACAAACTCAAATATTGAGTCTAAATGAGAGGAAACTGCTGCAGCTATGAATTTAATGTTGAGAAAGATGGAATAAACAGAAACAGTTGAATGTTTACTCGGTTTTAACCGGATTTGAACAGGTTTTAGATTTAAATCTGATTAATTATATTTGTTCATGAAATCTAAAGCCAGTTTCTGCTACAAATCCAAATAAAACCTCCTCAAATCCATCTAAAACCAGTTTAAATTCATATAAAACCTGTTCAAATCTATCTAAATCCTGCTCAAATCCAACTAAAACCTGTTCAAATCTATCTAAATCCTGCTCAAATCCATCTAAAACCAGTTTAAATCTATATAAAACCTGTTCAAATCCATCTAAATCCTGCTTATATCCATCTAAAACCAGTTTAAATCTATACAAAACCTGTTCAAATCCAACTAAAACCTGTTCAAATAAGATTCAAATGAAGATGAAAACTGGCATTCCCCTGAGAGATTCTTATTAAGAGTTAAACGAGGAGTATGAAGGGTTTTTATGGATTTGAGAAAAAGAACCGTCAAGGATTTTAATAGATAATAATTTTCAGTTCTGAACGGGAGCTTTGTCCAATCACAGCTCAGGAAAAAGGAGCGCTCTCATTGGTCGACACTGAAGTCAATAAGGAAGTAATGGCTGCAGATAAAACTGGTTAGAATAGTGTTCACTTTATTAAACTCACTAAAATGCTAAACTTGGCACATACATATGCTAATATACTATCTTCTCAGCTTTATGTAATGTTTTATTCTTGGTCACATGATGCTGGAATTACCTTCTGTAGCTGTTAAAATAGATAATTCTTTAAAATAGAGTAGACTCACATTAAGTAGGACCTGTGAAATATCATCCAGGCTCGATCATGGAGCGGCGGTGATGTTGTATAAAAAGATGATTCTGCCGTTATCTGAGCTTAATCAATGTGAGCATTAGCATTAGCACCTGTGTGACCAAAAGGACGGAGGAATCATCGATAAACAAACAGCAGCAGCAGCAGAGGACGGTCGCAGCGCGGCCATAAAAGTCCGTTTGTGTGTCAAGGTCTGAGCGAACGGACGGCGCTGAATCAGGTTTTATATAATGAGCCCAGAGAGAGACGGAGCTGTGCTGTCAGCAAATGTCCTCCTGCTTTAAACCTGTCTCTGAGACGAGCACCGACAGGGTTCAGTCTCAGAGACAGTGGAATATTTACTGTATGTTTAACTCTGAGAATATCTGGTGAATAGACTCGTAAACATCTGTCGACCAGTAACAGAAACAGTGGCTCGAACACAGTTAATGGCACCATTTTCTTTCATTTTCTAACAGAGAAACAGAATCAACAGAGAAAAGGGAGGCAACGTAAAACACAGATAAATACTGTCAATTCAATCACGTAATGTTTAACGAGGAGGAGATAATTGTCGTCCTGACGCTGAAGTCACAGCTAAGCTAACGCTAAACTCTAAACTTCAGTTTGGTCAAATGGATTAGTATTTTGGAGGAAAAACTGGTCTGGTTTTATTTTTTAATAAAAGAGAAGCTGCTTTTGGAGGAGAATCTGAGACAGGGACAAAAAAAGAAAAACAGTGGAGCTTTAATGTCTTGAATGTCACAGATCAGTCCTGTTGTAATATGCTGTTAACGGTTTTACTCAAAACAAGAGAAAAAACACTGTAACTCTATTAAATAAAGCATTTTTTCATGTTTGTACTGACCTTTTGTCTCAGGAAACCCTAACCCTAACCCTAACCCCGACACAGTTACTACTTTACTCACTGTCAGAGTTCACCAGAGCGGCTCTCACTGTCTGCTCTGGTTCCAGATGGAGGCTAATCTAGACCGGACCTGTGTGACCCCCGGAGGTTAAAGGGCACGGCAGCTCAGGTGTAACCTAAGTTAATTAACCTGAGTGTAAATCCGACCCACTACTCTTCATTTTCACAGAGACCTGGACTAGGATGACCATCATCCAGATTTAAGCCTCTGTCCCGTGATATCTACAAAAACACTAAAACCTCCTGATTCTGTCCCTGTCCCGAATGTCCTGATTTTTTACCCAGACTTCCTTGTTCTGAGGACCCCATGAATGCACCAAAAGACCAACAGTGTTCCTCAGGTCTGTAGCTCAGTAATGACTGGTTCTTAAGCACGAGGCTAATGCTAAGCTAATCCATCTCCAGCGTTCACAGTTTGACCTTTGACCTGTCATCAACTGAAAAGATCAGAAAAGCACCGGGAATTAAATATTTTTTTAAAAAGTTAACACTAATGAAAGCAACCACAGGTTTTTCATTATTATTTCCTGGAGTTGTGTTGATTTCTGGCGACAATATTTTTCATTTGTTAAAGTAATGTTGTTGGGTTTGAGGTCAAATTAAAGTGTTGTGATTTTTTGGTTTGAAATTATGCCTTTTTCCTGCCGTTATGGCCCAGTGTCCCATGTTTTCTTTGTAGTGTCTTGTTTTTTGAGTCCAGATGACCTCAGCCACAGCATTTAAAGTGTTTCCACAGGACATTTTTTGGTTAAGACGCTGTAGTTCCTTCACATTATGGACGAGCAATATGGCTACTGACAATTTACAATTTAGTCATTTTCCTTTTTGTTTTTTTTAGTCTTGCTACTGAGCTAAAAAGGCAATTCACATTTATTTTTTAAATTACTTTCTTTATTTTTTTGCCAAACAACAACAGAAAGCATTACCCTCAGAGTGAAAATAAAGGTTAAATACTCATTAGTTTTAGCCCTTCATCTCCATTGAACAAGTCTGATATAATTTCCACGGCACAAAGTCTTGTTAAAAGATTTGTCATGATTTTTTGGTTTGAAACTGTATTCACCGTAACCTGGATCTGAGGAAAAGAGTTTAAAGAGTTTGTGTGTGAAGCAGAGCGCTGTGAGCAGGTGGTCTTCAGGGTTCAGGTCTGATTCAGGTGAACTCAGAGCTTATCTCTGGTATGTTTCCTCTCGGTGGAAAGACTACCCTCTGATAGAAGCTGATAGAGACGTGTGAGGTGACACTGCCCCGACACAGACTCCAGTCCAATCTAATCCACGAGCCTGGCGGTCGTCAGCGGAGTCACGTTACTGAGCGCGCTCCGACCTGCAGCAGCGTGGACACAGGACCGGACCGAGCTCATGTTTGAGCCTGGACTTAATGAGTGCGTCGAGTATTAAGGTTTTTTCAAGCCTCTCGGTTTTGTCTTCATGCTGTAAACGTCAGATTCTGGTTTAGATAAAGCTGCTCCTGAAGAACTCTGACAAAAAGAACTCTTCCAGTTGCAACACACACTGATGCACTACTTTCAGAATCAGAATCTACTTTATTGATTATCTCCCTGTCACCGCATCCTTTAGGGACAAAACTACAACTTGAATCCCTCACAATTCTCTCAAAGTCGTGACTGGACCTGCTTCTCAAAGTATTCAAGGCAGTTTACAGTGAAATATTACAACTTCATTCTCATATACCGTCCATTTTCTCATGTTTCATCCTCTTTGTTTTCCATCAGGCCCGAAGTTTGTAGAACTATGTGAACATGTTCTCACAGAGTTAAAAGAAAAAGAAAAAAACAGGCTTTTATGAGATGTTTCTAAAGACGTACAGACTCTCTTGGATCACGGTTTTGTTCTCAGCCGTCACATTATCAAACAACACAAAGCACTACAGACTCATAAACTCTCACTGTTGTCTCTCGAAGGTCACATTTGTTCCACTTTGTCGCTGCAGACAATGGACAGACATCAGTTCAGCTGAAACACGTGCCGCTGTATGAAGAGCATATTTGGACACGTCTGCAGCGACCGCCGTTCGTTTGACAGAAAGAGCAGATAATCAACCTCCGTCCTCCTCCATTTACACCTACAGATAATTACTCAGCTCTGATTTCCGACGGTTTAGCTCAGCTTTCCTCGAGCAGCGTCAATAAAAGACTCATCACAGTTTTACCACAAGAAGAGGCACTATTTATGCTTTTTTTTCTTGCCACTCACCCCAAAAAAATATTTAAATTCAAAACAAAGCAGTTTAGATTATATACTTTTTAGTTTTATTGCTCTTTTTCCAAACACAAACAATCTAAAATGTGGAAAAAAAAGCCTCTGAAGCGCATGGCTAATTTGCATAACCCCGCCCACCAAGAATCCAGAGAAATCTGAAAAGTCCTAAGCCCCGACCAAGTACTTTTATCAAGAAAAGTTTGAGTTGGAAGGAAGATTTTTAACCGAGAAATATCAGTGGAAACATACTGAGGTTTTTCAAAATCACGGGTAAATAAAAAAGGTTCCTGTGGTGGAAAAGGGGCAAAAGTAAATTAGGAACTTTTATTGTCAGAGCACCTCAGATATTTTTTCATCTCAGCTGCTTTTTACGTGCTCAACATTACTTGATTTTTTATTTCTGTTCTGCTTTCCATTGAGCTGTTTTTATTCTTTTAACTTTAACCCTCCTTGTCTCTGTTGATGAAGAGTGTTCAGTTAGTTTTCTCTCTTTCTTCTAATTGCTCCACATTTCTTTAAAAAAAACAGTATAAATCCACTTCTTCATCGGCTCAGCTTTGGGTTCTTGGGGTCAGCTGTTAAACATGTATTATTCAGAGATTGTTTGTGGGTTAAACAGCTGAAGATGACTGTCTCCTCTGGGACCTGCAGCTTATTGTCACCTGATAAATGTGCAGCAGAACAAGGCCTCTGTCCAGACTTGTCCGTGAACAAAAGAAGGACTAGACGGATGTCGTTTTAATTCATTCAAAGAGAAAAAGGGCACAGAATGAAGCAGTGAGTAAATAAAAGCTGGCAGTAAGAGTATAGTCTACTCCTGAAGTGTCCAAAGGAAACAGACACACTTCCTGACTTTGTTTTCTTGATTCGATCACTTCAGAAAACAATGAGCTGGTCTCTGTGACGCATCTACAACTAATATTTCATTATTTTATCAAGTCAGACCCTTATTTATCGTCACACACTGATGGAAAGAACAAAACCTGTCATGAAAGGAGTATAAATATGTTTTTCTGATGAGGTTACAGTCATTTAATTCTGATAATGCAAGAAAATCAGAGTTAGCATGTAGCGTTTTAGCCCGTTATGCATTATCTTAGTCTCAGTTTATAAAAAAAAGGTCCAAAATACAGTATAATATTCTTTTAGTTTTATTTAAAAATGAGCCAACCTCGAGTGCAGAGAAAGGAACAAAAGGAATAAAAAGAAAACAAAAGAGAAGCGCTGAATAAAGCCACAGACTGGACCCAGTGACGCTTCATTAACGACAAAATCTGTTTCTAAACATACTCCTGCTGTAATCCCTGTTTTCACCAAATCTCACCATAATCTCATTTTTCTGAACTGTAATAGGATACACTTGTGTAATCTTCTGTTACTGCCCGAGCCTGACCATTGGAAGAAGGGTTTGACAGTTTTTCAATGTAAATAAATAAATAAATAAGTAAATAAATAAATAAAAATACACAAAGATTTTTTTTATGTCACAATCCTTAAGAAAAATAATAAACATATCACTTTGTAAATTTAAACACAGATAAATTTACATTATTCATAGAGAAATTAAAGCACTTGGTCTGTGATAAAATGGTAATTTCTGGGTAATTTACACCAAAATTGTGATTTTAACTGTTATATTTTATATTTATCATCATCTAATATTAAAGATATGTGTCACATGACGTTCCAGGAAGTTTAATAGCTGCAGATAAAGTGTATTTTCAGCTGAATATGTCTTTTAACAGAGAAACAGCTGAAAAAAGAAAAGCATCAACAGAGAAAAGGGAGGCAACGTAAAACACAGATAAATACTGTCAATTCAATCACGTAATGTTTAACGAGGAGGAGATAATTGTCGTCCTGACGCTGAAGTCACAGCTAAGCTAACGCTAAACTCTAAACTTCAGTTTGGTCAAATGGATTAGTATTTTGGAGGAAAAACTGGTCTGGTTTAATTTTTTAATAAAAGAGAAGCAGGAGAGGTCCCTAGACTGGTTTTGGAGTGGAGTCTGAGACAGGGACAAAAAGATTTTTAGATGGTTCTCGGAGGGTCCGTCCTGTGACCCTAACCGTGTTGTACTTGTCAGGAGCTGGTTTTGATGGCCTCTGACCTAGTTGTAGTGCTGCTGCTGGTTCAAGCGCCGCTGAGGCCCCACAAACATAAACCCGGTCAGAGATCACTGAGGGATTAACGCCAGATTAAAACAACAGATTAGTCATTGAGCAGATAGGCCTTTGGTCATTTCTGTATAAACGTCGGGTCTGTGGAGGAATAACTAACGTTTGATACGATGACAGCTTGACTCTCGTTCGGTGCCGACTGTGAGTGGAGTATTTGGTGATAACGCGAGCGCTGGTGGCGGTGTTGTGGTCCATATGGTTATTATCACCTCATAGCAGTTAATCAGCTTGTTGTGTTAATCCTGCGTCCCATCTCAGAGCTGCCACAGGTCAGGCTTTAGTCGTGACGTAACCTTTAGTAACATTAGATGAGCTTATGTTAATGCTCGGGGTTGATTAGTACTAGAGGTATTTCCATTTAATGTACGCCAAACTTAAAGCTGAATGGTGTAAAAATGGATCTCAGTCTAAATAATCCTTTCATTAGATTTTAATCACATCCAAATAACACGCTTTGCATTTGTTTATGTTGTCCATAAAACACAGTGAAAGGAGCCATTTTAGAGTTAGTTTGACCGTCTGCTCAACTGTGACAGAGTGTTATTCTCTTTTTTAATGGTTTCTCGTCAATGTCAATTAATTTATTCTTTAACTATCACAGACTGTGTTCATTAGATTCATTTGCTGCGTGATTTAATGTTAAAGTTCATAAACCCTGGAGTGTATTGAAGTGAACTGCTGCAGGAATCATTCGACTGTGTCTGCTTTATTCACAGATTTATCAACATTAAATCCAGAGCTGCAGCAGGTTCTTATATTTCATAAACTCACTGTTGAATATCACAGGTTCTGCTTGTGTTTAATGCAGTGGAGACGATAAATGCAGTTTTAATTCATGGATAAAAAGCTGTAAGATACCAGCTCTGTCTAAAAGCAGAAGTGTGAGGGTATTGTACTATTATTTTTCTTCCTCTTTTTTTTTTTTTTTTCTTCAAAACTGATGACAGCTGACACTTAATGCAGGTGGATTTCAGTTTTTTGAAGGCAACACGGGCTCTTCCAGTGTCACTTTGGTGAATCTAACTGTAAAAAAGTAAATGTCAGCAGGAAACAAGACTGTGTTGAATAAGAGTGAAGCTGTGTCCTGCTACGTCACAGAAACAATAACAGTTACCGTCAGTAATAAAATGAAATCTTGTAAAAGGACCCTCCCCACAGTGAACTAATGCAGGACAAATGGGGGAGGGGTGTCCAGGGGTCACTTTATGAGTTAAAACTGCCACATCATCAACAGAGCTGCTGTTTCCTGCAGAGCTTCACTCGAACGCTGCTTTAACACGTCTTTACCTCCGAGAACTGTGGGTTTATCCTGCGTTTTGTGAAATGTGTCGAGGTATAAATGTGGAAGGCTCTGTGGAAATGGCCGTGTGTTGTTTGCGGAGCTGTTGTTTCCTTCAGAACAGGGGCATCTGGGAAACGGCTGTCAGCGTCTGTAAAAGGTGCGGCCCGGCTCTGGTTTTATTGGTAACAGCGATGTGCTCGTAAAGAAAAGGAATCATTCTGTCTGTGCCTTTGGTGACGGTACGACTCTGTGTGGGGCTGTTTGTGATATTAAAGGTGTATTTAGAAGAAAAGTGTGATATAATTATGTTACAGTCGTAATTGGAGAATAAAGATGTATTAGAACCATCTTATATTAGTTTCTCTACAAATACAGTAATGATTATGAACATAAATAGGTCTAAAGTGAGTTGAGTTCAGTTAAATACAGACTTGAACAGGTCTAGGGTAGTTTTAGTTTGATTTAAACAAGTTTTATGGTGTTTAAGTTGATCTTTGAAAGGTTCTGATTGATTTTAGTTGGACTTTAACAGGTTCTAAATGGTTTCGGTTTGACATTAATAGATTTTACTGATTTTAGCTGGACTTTAATTAACTCAAGTCGTTGTAGTTGGTTTTTATTTGGACAAAATGAAATGGATTATGATCAGAATGGTCTCTTTCTGGTGGAGGATAATGGATTTTTAATGTTATTAATAGTCCCACAGTTTGAGAACCACTGTATAAGTCAATAAAGGCACACACTCTTTTGTTTGTTGTTGTTAGAGTAAATGAATGAGGAGGGTGTGTGTTCTTCTGAATGAGCTGAAGCCTCTTCACACACTCAGAGGCTCTGACAGAAACTGAACACTTGTTTCTGGAGCAGAGCCAAGTGGATCTGGGCCAAGACTAACATCCAGAAAAGAGAGAGTAGAGGAAATACAGCCTCAACAACTACACAACACGAGCACAATACGGATTTATTATTGTCTCAGATTATGTAACGTTGTCCACACTCACTCGAGATAGAGATTATTATTAATATAGAATTAATACAGACATGATTTAAATCACTATAACGTTCTTTATGAAACTTCACAGGAGGCTTCTGTCTTAGAGCAACAAGAAAAATAGAGACAAACTAAACAGAAAACAACATAATCTGTGTGTTTTATGTGTTTTTACTGATTTCTCTCCGTTCTCTCTTCTTCGTGTGTTTAATTGGTCGTGATGTCCCACTTTTAGTCTAAAAGTCTGAAGTATTTCCAAACACTCTTTCACTAATGATCCAGACCTTGGTTCAGTTTGGTCCGGACCGAGACCGAGACCAAAGACCACGGTCCTGGAGCTTTCACTGGAGATTTGATTCAAGTCCAGACCAAGTTATGCCACGTAGTGTTAGCACGGCCATGTCTTTCTTTCTTTAGACTAGAACTAGAACTTAAAGCAGCAATAAACAACACTTAGACTCAACTGTGAAACTGTGCTTCATTTTGGAAATAAATGAAATAAATCTGAGAAGACTGGCAATAAATCAATGATGTAAAGTGTTTAAGAAGCCGTTGAATTAGATAAATGTAAATGCTTTAAGATGTAGTGGTTTATTACATGCATTTATTAGAGTTTCTTATAAAAATGACTAAACAGGATCTTTTATTACAGCTTTATTTATAAAACTGGTAAAAAAAAACTAAAGGCTGAATGTGTTTGATGTGTTCTGAATAAACACTGACTGTTGACGCAGCGGCTCCAGCAGACGATCAGAGATTATCAGGTTTTATTTTGGAGGTGCTAATAGGTTTTATTTTGGAGGTGCTACTGACCCAGCGAGGCAGCGGTAAGTGTCCAACAGTCGACTCAGAGATAACCCCAGAACAACCAGGAACCTCCAGCTGCACAGAGCTCAGGACAAAAGAGTCAGTCCCATCACAGAGACTAGATCAGTCCCATCACAGAGACTAGATCCGTCCCATCACAGAGAGTAGACCCGTCCCATCACAGAGAGTAGACCCGTCCCATCACAGAGAGTAGCTCCGTCCCATCACAGAGAGTAGACCCGTCCCATCACAGAGAGTAGATCCGTCCCATCACAGAGAGTAGATCCGTCCCATCACAGAGAGTAGACCCGTCCCATCACAGAGAGTAGATCCGTCCCATCACAGAGAGTAGATCCGTCCCATCACAGAGAGTAGACCCGTCCCATCACAGAGAGTAGACCCGTCCCATCACAGAGAGTAGCTCCGTCCCATCACAGAGAGTAGACCCGTCCCATCACAGAGAGTAGACCCGACCTGTCCCGACCTGTGGCTGCGTCACTCTTTAAACTTTAAACCAAAGAGTGATTTATGGGACAGACTGTGGGAACGGGGCAGACTCACTGTGGACTTATCCCTCTTCATTTGTTTAAACGGCCCATAATACAAACCGTCGTACGTTCACCGTCTATGTGTGCCATGTGACTGGTGCTGTTAGCGGAGTGCACAGAGCGTTGGAGCAGAGTACTTTCCACAGATTATTTGGATTTTAATCACATCCAGAAGCCTCAGTTTGTATTTGTACATGTAATACTAGCAATATTTTATCAGAACATCCTTAAAATTTACTGTAAAAACTAGCAGCTGTGGTTTCCAGAATTTTATCGTAAAATGCAAGATTTTTTTTAGTAAAATGTAATCAATACTGTTGACTTATGGTTTAAGTTTGTGTTTTCATTAGTTTGGCAGCTTTCTGACTTAGATACAGTCATAGGTTGAATCAATATCATATATCAGAGTGTCTCAGGTAAAACTTAAATCTCTTTGATTCCAGCAGCTCGTCCTGACCTCACTCTGTTCACACTGTTTATTACCTGCTCATTTAAAGCAGCTGAACACACCTGGTTGGTCCCCTTCAATTACACCTGCCCCAGCTCCGGTCCCAGGGCGGGCCTGACGACCTGAGGACCCTCTGGACCCCGAGGCATTAAGCTGCTCTGACCTGTTCAAATGTCTATAATTCACTCATTTATTACTTTTAGGGTCGGTTTAGGTCAAACTACAGCACAATTAGAAGACTGCATTATCAATACACACCTGAACCTTCACAAGACATATGTTTCCAATTCTTTTAAATGTAACACCTGATCAAATACAACTAAAACCTGATCAAATACAACTAAAACCTGTTCAAATCCATCTAAAACCTGATCAAATACAACTAAAACCTGTTCAAATCCATCTAAAACCTGATCAAATACAACTAAAACCTGCTAAAAACCAACTAAAACCTGTTCAAATACAACTAAAACTTGTTCAAATCCATCTAAAACCTGATCAAATACAACTAAAACTTGTTCAAATCCATCTAAAACCTGATCAAATACAAATAAAACCTGTTCAAATCCATCTAAAACCTGATCAAATACAACTTAAACCTGTTCAAATCCAACTAAAACCTGTTCAAATCCAACTAAAACCTGATCAAATACAACTAAATCTTGTTTAAATCCATCTAAAACCTGATCAAATCCATCTAAAACCTGATCAAATCCATCTAAAACCTGATCAAATACATTTAAAACCTGATCAAATACATTTAAAGCCTTTGCAATTCTAACTAAAATCTGTTTAAATCCCTCTATAACTGCTTTAAATCCATCTAAAGTCTGCTCAAGTTCATCTAAAACCTGATCAAATTCAACTAAAACCTGTTTAAAACTTGTTCTGCTTTTATAAAACATGCATTATGATGTTAAACCTCTTTAGTTGAGTTCTTTCAGGATTGTTGTGCTGCAGATTAAACATCACAAGGTTCATGGTAAATATTTACTTAAAACATTTTAAATTATTTACAGTAAAAGTGGTCAATCACCAGTGTCTAATATCAAACTGATCAAACTCTGTCGTTCTGGTGCAGTCTGCTGCGAAAAACAGTTTAACACTTCATCATCAAAGTTGTGTTGGTGAGTCATTACAGTAACACACTGAGGTTAACAAAAACTCCAAAAAGAGGAAATAATAATCCATGTCTAATCATTAAATGTATAAAAACCCTGAAAAAGCTGAGCCAACATTTTGTGAAGACACAGACTGAGGCCGTGTTCACACCTGATGGTCCGATACACTCACTTCTGTTGTTTCAGTGGCTTTTTCACACAATATTTAACTCCATGTCTGTCATCTTTACCCATTTCCACATTAGTTGCATGTTTGTATTTGATGCCGAGGATTAAAGCTGTGTCTAATTCCGGTGTGTTAGCTACAGAAAATTGGATAGTACATTCGACACTTGTCACATGACGCTCCAGGAAGTTTAATAGCTGCAGATAAAGTGTATTTTCAGCTGAATATGTCTTTTAACAGAGAAACAGCTGAAAAAAGAAAAGCATCAACAGAGAAAAGGGAGACAACGTAAAACACAGATAAATACTGTCAATTCAATCACGTAATGTTTAACGAGGAGGAGATAATTGTCGTCCTGACGCTGAAGTCACAGCTAAGCTAACGCTAAACTCTAAACTTCAGTTTGGTCAAATGGATTAGTATTTTTTGGTTTTATTTTTTAATAAAAGAGAAGCAGGAGAGGTCTCTAGACTGATTTTGGAGGAGAGTCTGAGACAGGGACAAAAAAAGAACATCAGGGACTGGATCTTTGGGTGGAGTTTCAGGTGGAGCTGCAGTGCTGTTGGGACTGTGTTTTGTAAAACTCCAGTGAAGGTCAAAGGCCGGAGGCGCCGTGAGGTGAGTGACAGACCCACGTTCAGCTGAACTCAGTGAACTCACCTGCCTCGACCTGTCTCTGTTCACGGCTCATTCAACCTGACTTCTGAATGTTTAAACTGCAAATATGAAGAGTCTGAGTTTGGAAAATCATTAGCGGATGTTTTTACAATAATCCATAAACCTAACAAACGGCATTAGGGAAAATGTGTAGAATAAAAATGAATGTGATTTACTCCACGTCAGTGTTTTTAAGTGTGAGTCTAATGAGGCTTAGGGCCAGATAAATGCTGTGTGAAGGACTCGGTCAATCATTCTCGAGGAGGTCTTTGTTCTTTATCTGCAGCAAAAGCTTTGTATTTAAAATGCTTCTGCCACAATCACAAAGTACCAGCTCAAATATATTTCCACAGCTGAGTAAATCTGGCCCTTATTCTGTTAATCTGTCAAAACCAATCAGAGAATTAGCTGAACCTCGGTATAATCTGTTCTGTGCTCAAGTTTTATTCAGCTGTGGATATAAAAAGTAAAATAAACCATAAAGTCTGTTTATTTTTATTATTTTACAAAATGCAAAGTGAAAAAAACATTAAATCAATATTTGCTCTGAGTTTGTCTCAAAACAGCAACAGTTCAGTTCCTCTGGACTAAACCAGACCAGACTGGACTAAACCAGACCATGTAATCCCAGACTAAACCAGACCAGACTGGACTAAACCAGACCATGTAATCCAGACAAAACCAGACCAGACTGGACTAAACCAGACCATGTAATCCAGACAAAACCAGACCAAACTGGACTAAACCAGACCATGTAATCCAGACAAAACCAGACCAGACTGGACTAAACCAGACCATGTAATCCCAGACAAAACCAGACCAAACTGGACTAAACCAGACCATGTAATCCCAGACAAAACTGGACTAAACCAGACCATGTAATCCCAGAGAAAACCAGACCAAACTGGACTAAACCAGACCATGTAATCCCAGACAAAACCAGACCAGACTGGACTAAACCAGACCATGTAATCCCAGACAAAACCAGACCAAACTGGACTAAACCAGACCATGTAATCCCAGACAAAACCAGACCAGACTGGACTAAACCAGACCATGTAATCCAGACAAAACCAGACCAGACTGGACTGGACTAAAGTGTAACACAGTGCTGAATGTGTGTGTATTTATTTATTCAGTGGTGAAACATCAGGGGAATCAAGGTGTTTGGATATTTTCAAATTAAACAATTAAATATACAATTACAAAATAAAAACCATTAAACTGACTCCAGCTGAAGTTGAGGCAGAGATACACGTCTGAATGGTTTTTGTGTAGTTGTTAAATCAGATCCTTGTTCAGAAGGTCTGCTGTTGAATTATATTTTTGTTTTTTGGGGAAATAATGTACAGATTGTGAGGTTTCCAAAAGACCGTTTTTGTAAAGATGACTTCAAATGACAGACAGCCTTTAAAATGTTCTAAAAAATCTGTCATTGATGGAAAATATAGCGTTAAATCTCAAGTGTTATTTAGAAAAACCTCACACACAATCAATGTCCCATATGTTTTCCAGAGAGGCGTGTGTGCTGTATGTGGATTATTGTGTCTGATTAGTCTCTGGGCCCTCCATGGGTCCCTCCATCGATCCAGCCACATTGTTATCTGCCGTGCGTTCGTGCACTTAACATTTTTGCAGTGCCTTGCTGTTCCTTTACCTTTCGATATTCACTTTAGCGTGAGCCCCCCGTCGCGCCGCGCTCACAATGCACTCACGCACTCACAGCGAGGGGCCCCCGAGTGCTGACCCGCCCCGGCCCTTTAATACCGCGCACAGATAATACACTTGTAAATGATCAGTTATTATCTCAGGGGCCTCGTCCGCAGGGCCCCACTCATCTCAAAGGTCATCGCTCTGTCTTCCTCCATCGATCGAAGTGGACCTGTTAACTCCAGGCTGGACTCAGACTGACACATTTCCGCCGCCGTTTCTGCCGAGGCCCGGTTAAAAGCCTCTTTGACGGCGCTGAAAAGGACAGGACAGAGACATAATGGAGACGCCAATAAGGTCTCTACTGCAGCTTTAGGTACAGCCCACTCCCGCTGGGATATTTTAATATTTAGATAGAAACATCTTCACAGTTGATATCTGTAAACAGTGTTTGGGTCAAGACCAAGACCTGAGACAAAGATATGACAAAGACCAACATGTGATGCACTGAGAAATCCCAATGATAAAATCTATACAGTCTAGTCTTATCCAAACTCACGGAGGGTTAAAGCTCCAGTCCCTGGTTTTCTTTTTTTGGTTTTCTCCAAAATCAGTCTAGAGACCTCTCCTGCTTCTCTTTTATTAAAAAATAAAACCACAAAATACTAATCCATTTGACCAAACTGAAGTTTAGAGTTTAGCGTTAGCTTAGCTGTGACTTCAGCGTCAGGACGACAATTATCTCCTCCTCGTTAAACATGACGTGATTGAATTGACAGTATTTATCTGTGTTTTACGTTGCCTCCCTTTTCTCTGTTGATGCTTTTCTTTTTTCATCTGTTTCTCTGTTAAAAGACATATTCAGCTGAAAATACACTTTATCTGCAGCTATTAAACTTCCTGGAACGTCACGTGACAAGTGTCGACCAATGGGAGCGCTCCTTTTTGGAGCATGTGATTGTCCAAGGTTTTCTGTTCCTGAATAGAGGTTCTCATCTATTACAATCACTTAGAATAAACACTAGATGCATCAGAAAGACTGTTTTCACACAAACGACTGCTGTAGGATTAAATCTTGTGTAAATGTGGTGTTGACCCTTGACCCTGACCCAGTGTTTGTTGAGGACAGACCCTGGCACACTTCAGGCTCATGACAAACACTGCCACATGAGAACAATCTGAGGAAAGTGCTGTTGTCCCTGAATAGATTTTCACTTCCGGCGCCGTTCCAGCTCCGTCTTTGTCAGCTCAAAACACACATCAGACCTGTCTTTAATGTCCAGGCTCTAAAAGCAGCAAAATGATCTGCAATTATTCATGCAAATCAATAATCACCCGCTCAGGGCTCTTTAAATATTCATTTATATTTTCAAAACTAAATAGCTCTGCAGAAATTCACAGGTCTTGATTCAGTCTTGACTAGAACCGAACATAAACGTGACATATTTTCTACATTATTAACATTTATCTTTATGTCCTCACTAACTGTGGTTCACTCATTGCTTTGTTTTTAGTCCAGACTGCTTTTTTCCACATTTAAGCTTCAAGAAAGTGAACTAAAGTGTGATTAAAGTGGTCTTTGGTTAAAGCTATTACAAAAACAAAAGCAAACTGAAGATAGGAACTGTGTTAAGCCCCTGACGACCAATGAAACAATCATCTCACATGTAGAAAAATATAAATATTTGTGTCAATAATTATGTTAATCTTCTTCTTCTATCTTCTAATGTCTGATGAAAACAGTTGTATAGTTTATTTTTACAGTAGTTAGCATGATGGCTATGTAAACAAACGAATGCTAATGACTATAATCTGTCTTTACAACACAGACTTGTCCAGGTTCACTTTCTCTTCTGTTTTTTCTGAAGCTCATAAAAAGAAAGCTGACCAAAGACCAAGTGCATCTGACTCATGTGTGGCCTGTTTTCTGTTTTGCAGCTGTATGAGTTGGACAACGACGAGAAGCGGAAAGAGTTTCTGGACGATCTGTTTGGCTTCATGCAAAAGCGAGGTCAGTGACACAGTCTTAACTCTGACTCTCCTCAAACATTATCAGCTTTAACCTTTATTTACTACACTGTACATTCACATTCATCAGGCCTTTGGTTTAACATGAGGAACATACAAGGATCCTCCATGAAATGACACAGAGCAGTAGATGGAGCAGCACCATCTAGTGGACAAGTCAGATCACTGCACGATTCAGTCTGACAACACTTTAGAAAAGACTCTGTTCTGTGTAAAGTTTCAAAAATAGCATGTTCTTAAGTAGATCAAATAAAAAATATGGATCTAAAGCAAACATTTTGACCGAACCCTTCACTGTTCCTGCTTCAGATAAACTCTGAGTGTTGTAAAAAAGTCCCGACGGTGAATCTGTGGGTGGTTCTTTTACTGTTTCTCTAAAAACAGTCCCAGCAGTGGCTCAGGACGACACTAACAAAGACCTGTTTAATTATGGGCCAGTTATAGCGTTGTTCTGCGTCCGGACGTTAGCCTCAGAATATGAGGAAGTAGACCACCCAGAAGAACTGAAACAAAGACCAGGGGCTATTTCAGGACGGTGTGCCATCGCTGAGGCATGTAGTAAACACAAGGCTTTAACTGTGACATTATATCCTCAAATATAAACCTTTACCTTCAATAAACACTGACATTTTGATTTGTCAATACATGAAATGTAGAGAAACCTCGTCTTTCACAGCCCTTCACTGTTTTACACTTTATCTGGAGCTGGTGCTGTAAGCGGAGTGCACAGAGTAAGAAAGCCTCGTAATCTCCGGAGCTCGTTTGTTCTTTAATTTTCACGACTTTAGAAATTTCCAAAAGTGAAAAGATAAGTTTGTTTCCTCCGTTGATAAAATATCTCCATTCACAAAGAAGGAGGTAGTACTTGTACTTCGTTACTGTACTTAGCTAGATTTTTCATGTATCTGTATTTTACTTTCTACACAAATATCTGTACTTTCTACTCCTTACTTTGTCAAAATAGTTACTTTTACAACCTCCACAGACAACAACACGACGTAAAAAAACAAGCGAGAGGAAGTCAAGCCCCGCCAAAATAAGAGAAGGCACAATTTTACTGGTTCAGTCTTGATTCTGTCTGAAACTTGAACTAAACTGAAACAACAACGATTGTTCATGAAAGAGTTTTTGCAGAGTTTTTTACAAATGCAGCAAAATTAATTTGTACTTTTTACTTAAGTACATTTCAGAGAATGTACTTTTTTACTTTTACTTGAGTAAAGAAGTTGAATCTGTTCTACTTTTACCAGAGTGGTTTTTAGAGTGGTCTGTACTTCTACAGAATGGGAATACACTTCTGGTTAAACCTTGAAACTGTTTATGGCTCGTCTCGTGTTAACGGCAGGTTCTTCCTCAAAGTGGTTTAATGGTGTTGGGTTTGTTCCTTTTTTCAAGAATAAAATGCATTCCTTTTGGAACTGAGTAGGTCCTTGATAAAGTCCTGGAGAGGTCCTGGAGAGGTCCTGAGAGGTCCTGGAGAGGTTCTGAAAGGTCCTGGGAGGCCCTGAGTGGTCCTGGGGAGGTCCTGAGTGGTCCTGGGGAGGTCCTGAGTGGTCCTGGGGAGGTCCTGGGGAGGTCCTGAGTGGTCCTGGGGAGGTCCTGAGTGGTCCTGGGGAGGTCCTGGGAGGCCCTGAGTGGTCCTGGGGAGGTCCTGGGGAGGTCCTGAGTGGTCCTGAAATGTCCTGGGGAGGTCCTGAGAGGTCCTGAGATGTCCTGGGGAGGTCCTGAGATGTCCTGGAGAGGTCCTTGATTAAGTCCTGGGGAGGTCCTGAGAGGTCCTGAGAGGTCCTGAGAGGTCCTGAGATGTCCTGGGGAGGTCCTGAGATGTCCTGGAGAGGTCCTTGATTAAGTCCTGGGGAGGTCCTGAGAGGTCCTGAGAGGTCCTGAGATGTCCTGGGGAGGTCCTGAGAGGTCCTGAGAGGTCCTGGGGAGGTCCTGAGAGGTCCTGGGGAGGTCCTGAGAGGTCCTGAGAGGTCCTGAGAGGTCCTGAGAGGTCCTGGGGAGGTCCTGAGAGGTCCTGGAGAGGTCCTGAGAGGTCCTGAGAGGTCCTGGGGAGGTCCTGAGAGGTCCTGAGAGGTCCTGGGGAGGTCCTGAGAGGTCCTGGGGAGGTCCTGAGAGGTCCTGAGAGGTCCTGAGAGGTCCTGAGATGTCCTGGGGAGGTCCTGAGATGTCCTGGGGAGGTCCTAAAAGGTCCTGGGAGGTCCTGAGAGGTCCTGGAGAGGTCCTTGATAAAGTCCTGGAGAGGTCCTGGAGCTGGTGGCAGCTGGAGCTGATGCAGTAATGATGTGGGGGTCTCTGGGGTTTGGAAACAGTATGGATTGTTGTTGGAGCGCTCGATGGCAGATTGATTTTGGACTTAGCGCGGGAGACGTTGTCAGTGCGCAGCAGATGAGCCTCTATCTGCAGCTCACCTCTGACAGCTCTGATCAGTCTCAAATATCAGTCAGACCTCGCTGTAATCCTGCTGCGTTTGTTTGTGAAGAGCCGCTCTGACACACTCCGGGTTTAGATTTAAGAGAAACATGAATAAGCATCACATCAGGGCTTCATTTGAGTCAAGAACAGATGAGACTGAGAACATTAACCTGTGCCCATAATTAAACTGCTTTATCGAACAAGAACATCACACTTTTACCATTAAACGTCAAAATTAAATCTGAAATGTTACACAGTGGACATTCCCAGTCATTTCAGTTTTGCAGTTTCTCAATGGTTGCTTTTATTCATTTTTACACTGAATGTATGTTCCTGTTGTAATGTAATCTTTATCACATCAGTTTGCTTTTAACATTAATTTCGTCCATTTATGTCTCACTTTTACGCATCATTTTCTGAATTCACTTCAAAAATACCACTTTTCCCTCATTTTAAACACAATTTTCATCCCTTTAAAATAGTGTCCCCCGTTTACTGCCCTTTTGTGGTGTTATTCTTTTCCTTTTACATATATTTAGAATAGTTTACCTTTTGTCTGTGATTAATCTGCAAAGTCGCAAAACATAAATAAAAGAACAGAGTGAGTGCCTTGAAAAGCACATCTCCTTTACTTAGTTTTTATGAAGTTTGTGTTAAATTGGAGCTAAATGATCATTGCATAAAAAATACAAATAAAAAAGCACATTTGAAGTCACAGGGAAACCTCCCAGTGATACTTGTTTTGTTTACTACTGTTATTTTTAGTCAAAATTTACCCCTTTGCACTGTCCTTTTGGTTGAGTTGAAGGTGTGACATTAGGATTCACCTGCACACATTTATTCTCCAGATGGGATTTATAAACGGGAGATTGGTGCAGTTTAGAAATAAGTCGAGAAATATGGATGTGCAGCCCTTCAGAGCAGCTTTATTTCTCTCTATATAAAATACTGTTCTTATATTGCTGTAAAAGGTGGATGTGTATTGAGTTTGTTGCTCTGTTGTGCAGCTGTTCTCTGTCAGACCTGTGTTTAGTTTGAGGCAGTGACAGAGTCCTTCAGAAGCAGACAATGGCGTCGTCTGTGGTGGTTTTACAGATAAACCCAGTCTGATTTACTGCGCTCTGACTGGAGCGTCTTATGGATTATTATCTCCACCATCAGCACTTCTGAACCGCAACACTTTTGTCCCACAACGAATGGCTCCGCGCTCGTACGGCAAAAAAGAAAAGACAACTTTAAAAGATGAGCCTCGTCTTCGATTTTCAGCTTTAACTCAGATGTTTGTGTCGATGCAGAGCAACGTAAAACAAAAGGGTGTAACCTCACTTAAAACTCCTTTATCAGATGTTTTTACTGTTGCATTTAGTTTTTCAGTGTAACCTCCTGAAGTTTATTGTAACAGGAATCATCTGAAAAAATGAGACCTTAAGACGTGATCTAGTCTTTATAATGAAGGATTTTAATAGATGAGAATGATCAGTCCACAGCAGGATTTTGTCCAATCACAGCTCACTTCAGGTAAAAAGGAGCGCTCCCATTGGTCGACACTGATGTCAACAACGAAGGAACAAGGAAATAAACCAAGGAAATGGGTTATTCTGTTGGAAATATGTCTTATTTTACAGAGAAACAGCTCAAAAAAGATAAAAATAGAGAAACAGCAGCAAATGAAACATGGATAAATGTTGGTGATGCTTCAGTGTTTAATGAGACAGAGATAATTACAGGATCAATTCAGTCAACAACGAGAAACTACAAAGATAAAAGTTTCAGCTAAACTTCGATTTAATGTAACGTATTAGTATTTTGTGGTGAAAAATTAGTCTGGTTTGACCTTTTTTTTAATTAAAAGAAGCAGTAAAGGTTACTGCTGTTGTTGGAGGAGAGTGGGTCTGAAACCGGGACAAAAAAAACTAAATCAGGGACTGGAGTTTTAAGATCTGTGGTTGTTTTTTTGTTTTTTTGTTTCTGCAACTCATACACATTAATTTCCTTCTCTGGTTCATATCTTTTATCTTTTATCTTTTTTCATTTCAAACTTTAGAGTTTAGAGTTTAGCGTTAGCTTAGCTGTGACTTCAGCGTCAGGACGACAGTTATCTCCTCCTCGTTAAACATTACGTGATTGAATTGACAGTATTTATCTGTGTTTTACGTTGTCTCCCTTTTCTCTGTTTTGTGCTGTTTTCTCTGTTTTGCTGAAAATACACTTTCTCTGTTTTATCTTTTGCCATTACTTCCTTGTTGACATCAGTGTCGACCAATGGGAGCACTCCTTTTTCCTGAAGCGAGCTGTGATTGGACAAAGCAAAATCCTTGATGATAAAGCTTAGATGATGATTTCAGATGGTTTCTGTTACAAAATGCAGTTTGCTTTTTATTTAAAATCTTGGAAATGCGTCACCAATATTTACATTTCACTTTGATCCCTTTTTGTTTTTGTCTTTTTTTATATCTGTTTATGTTTAAGCCATATCCAAACAAAATCAGGTGTTTGTTTTTTTTAATTCTGTCTAATTTACACATTTTCCTCAGAATTCACCTCATGTCTTTTTTAAATTTACAACCAAACAATGAATAAGATTGAAAAAAGTCAAAAGCCTGTCTTCTCTGTGGCTCAGTGTTTATTACCGATGATTATAAAGTGATAAAGTGAGCGTGTGCTGATCTATAAAACTATTATTTAGCTGCAGACACAATAGCCCAGCGGCAGGAATGAAGCCATAAATAAAGCTGCCAGTCTTTGTCAGCCACTTTCAGAGTCGGACAAGCTTCTTAAAACTAGATTTATGTGCGTTCGATTCCGCGGCTGATGTATTTGTCCACGCGATTCCCTCAAAGAGATAATGTGGAATAAAGGAGTGGCCTTTGTCAGCAGCAGCGCTCGTTAGGCCGTAGATCATTATGACGCGGCGCAGATCGGGAACAATGTGGCGCTCCAGCAGTCATCATCTTTCTGCTCCACTCGCTGCTGATGCCGTCGGTTCGGAGCCGATAACGGGAGCAGAATTTCAGCTCCTCATCGACTGAGCTTCTCCGAATCAAAGAGTTAACGCCGCTCATCGGTTCCACGGCTCCAGAACCAACAGGGTTTCATGTGTCGAGGGTCAAACTCGTCCGTCTGTGTTCGTCACTGTCTCTTGTCGTATTTACATCTTTTATATTTCATGGAGTTAAGTTAAAGAGGAGTGCTGTTGTAGTTGGAGGCTTTATAAATATATGTTCTCAATAGAAGCATAACTTGTCTCATTTACCAGCTTTACACTGACATCTGGCTGTGTTTCATATTTAATTTAATCATTTTTTACAAATACAAGTTAAAAAAAAAAAAAAAAGAAGAACCGAGGGACCTCAGAATGATCATTTTTTGACACCAGACTTTAACCTTTCTTCAAACATGAAGGAAAATACTTTGACAATCGAGGAGTGGGCTGCAGATTCTACTTAAACTGACCTGAGATTTTCTTCTTCTCGAGGCTACTTTTTGAAAAAATAAAACCAGGAAGTGAAGCTTTAACTCCACAGTCCATTTTGTTCTTCTTCTCTTTAAAAGTAAACACCTTTAAAATGGTTTGTGTTGTTTTGTTTGCGTTGTTTCTGCAACATCGACGTAAACCACAACAAATGTTTTAATGTTTTATTATTACTGGCCACCATCAGGGACATAATATGAACAATATGAATGGTATATATTTATTGGTTAACCCTCTGCAACACTTACGCAGAATTAAACTTACAGAAGATGATGACAGAGTCGAACCAAACCGGACTCACTCAGAAGAGGACACCCACCAGTATTTATTATATATTATTATATATTATTATATATTATTATACATTTAGACGGACCAGACTTCCAGGGTCTTCACTACTGGACGTTCTCTGTGTCTGAGTCTCAAGTGGATGAGAGTTAAACAGTGGAACATCTGGAGAGCCATGAACCTTTTTCTTGAGGTTTCCCATTTGAATGATTTTGAAGTATGTAAATTTAAATAATCTCTCTTTAAAATGTCAATCTATTTTTCTAACTAGAACATTTTTGCATTTTCTGTTTCTCAGTTGTTTTCAGAAATCACTTTAAATAGAACCGTCTAAACTCTGATCTGTGGACGTAAACGATGCATAAATTCAACTGAACTCCACGTTTTTGTCTCTGGTGTGTTTTTGTTTTTTTTTCTCACCGTGTGGAAAACTTCCTTCAGAAACTTTATTTCCTTTTCCTCGAACAAAGCCGTGCTGCAGAGAGCTTTTGTGTCCCGCTCCTTTGTTTTAATCGCGTCTCATTCGTCCAGATGCCAGCGCCGCCCGATGAAGCCGTAATTACTGCCCTTAATTGATGTGCTTTTACCTCCTCTGACAATAGCTCACCGCTCTGGGCCGTACTGTATGGGCCCCACGCGCCTGTTTGCACTATATTTCTGCATCTATCGATCGCTATTATGGTAAATCCAATGGGCACAATGGAACTCTATCAGCAAAATGCAGGTTAATTATCTCAGGGTCAAGCGCCAGAGATAATCATCTGCACAAAAAGCCCAGCCGCTCCTGCTTTATTGCCCCTCATTAAATCGTGAATACAATTATTATCTCAGGCCTTTTATTTTGTTAATCAGGACTGAGACCGACGACATAAAACACAGACGTCACACTGTACTTCACGGGGATTACTGCTGGTTATTACTTGGATTGGACACTGTTTTTCCCAATAATTCAAATGTATTCTGTGCAATGAATACAATAAATATCATATTTATTAAAGTTATCTCCTATAACTGTAGTTTATCTCAAAATAAACCATGAAAATTTGACGTGTCTCATGTTTATGCTTCTCATTTGTTCAGTTTTTACATTTTTACTGATTCTCTTGTTTTAATAAAATGATAATATGGTTGTTAGGTTGTATTATTTGTGTTGTTGTTGTTGTTATTTTGAGGGAAATACATGGATGTAGAACAGTTCCATGGCAGAAAGTGTGAGGACTTGTACAGAGCTGCTCATTTCTAAAACGGTTGGATTTTGTATTGTTTATTACCTATTTTTATATCACGTTCCTTTTATGTTAAAATCCTCTTAAGAGCTGATGTTATTTACATTTATTTGGCACATTTATCTACACTGTCAGGCACCTCATAAAGGTAATGGAGTTAATGGAGTCAGAATAAAGCCAAGGAAACTCAAAGATGTTTTATACAATTCATAAAGTCAATAATAAGGCTGACATTAACATTAACATAACTCAACACTAAATATTTCCTCTCATTTTTCATAAATTGTGTTTTATAAATAAATAAAAATAAATAATTCTTTCCAGAGCGAGCACAGATGACACTATCATAGTTATATTATTAAGAATCAAGACTAGTTCTTGTTGCATTTAACGTCTGCTTTTATTCCAGTGTTTTAAAAGCGTCGTTAAGTCCGATCTTCCAATAATCAAACCTAAATGCAGCGGTGAGGACCCAAGTTCTCCATCTGTAATAATCCACAGGTAGAAAAGTTGAACGGAGCTGTCAGACGTGTGAAATAAACGAGTCTTATGAGGAGCCGGAGAAGCCTATCGACGGGAGGCGGCCGAGTTAATGGTATTGATCGTGTATCGGTGTTGTCTTTGTGCAGGGACCCCCGTGAATCGGATTCCTATCATGGCCAAGCAGGTCCTGGATCTGTACACGCTCTACAAGCTCGTCACCGAAAAGGGCGGCTTAGTGGAAGTCATCAATAAGAAAATATGGCGCGAGATCACCAAAGGTCTTAACCTCCCTACCTCCATCACCAGCGCAGCGTTCACCCTCAGAACACAGTGAGTACCGGAACCAGACCAGAACCGGACCGGAACCGGACTAGAACCAGACTAGAACCAGACTAGAACCAGACTAGAACCAGACTAGAACCATCACCAGCGCAGCGTTCACCCTCAGAACACAGTGAGTACCGGAACCAGACCAGAACCGGACCGGAACCGGACTAGAACCGGACTAGAACCAGACTAGAACTAGAACCAGAACCAGACTAGAACCAGACTAGAACCATCACCAGCGCAGCGTTCACCCTCAGAACACAGTGAGTACCGGAACCAGACCAGAACCGGACCAGAACCGGACTAGAACCGGACCGGAACCGGACTAGAACCAGACTAGAACCGGACTAGAACCGGACTAGAACCAGACTAGAACCAGAACAGAACCAGACCAGAACCGGACCGGAACCGGACTAGAACCAGACTAGAACCAGAACAGAACCAGACCAGAACCGGACCGGAACCGGACTAGAACCAGACCAGAACTAGAACCAGAACCAGACTAGAACCAGACTAGAACCATCACCAGCGCAGCGTTCACCCTCAGAACACAGTGAGTACCGGAACCAGACCAGAACCGGACCGGAACCGGACTGGAACCAGACTAGAACCAGACTAGAACCAGACTAGAACCAGACTAGAACCAGAACCAGAACAGAACCATCACCAGCGCAGCGTTCACCCTCAGAACACAGTGAGTACCGGAACCAGACCAGAACCAGACTAGAACCAGACTAGAACCATCACCAGCGCAGCGTTCACCCTCAGAACACAGTGAGTACCGGAACCAGACCAGAACCGGACTAGAACCAGACCAGAACCGGACTAGAACCAGACCAGAACCAGACTAGAACCAGACCAGAACCAGACTAGAACCAGACTAGAACCAGAACCAGCGCAGCGTTCACCCTCAGAACACAGTGAGTACCGGAACCAGACCAGAACCGGACTAGAACCAGACTAGAACCAGACTAGAACCAGACTAGAACCAGACTAGAACCAGAACCAGAACCAGAACAGAACCATCACCAGCGCAGCGTTCACCCTCAGAACACAGTGAGTACCGGAACCAGACCAGAACTAGAACCAGAACCGGACTAGAACCATACCAGAACCAGTCTCAGTCCCAACAGCAGCAGTAACCTTTTCTGCTTCTTTTGTTTAAAAAAAGGTCAAACTGGACCAATTTTTCAAAACAAAATACTAATACATTAAATTAAATCAAAATTTAGAGTTTACCTGAAACTGATTTTTGGAGTTTACATTTATCCATGTTTCATTTGCTGCTGTTTCTCTATTTTTATCTTTTTTGAGCTGTTTCTCTGTAAAATAAGACGTATTTCCAACAGAATAACCCATTTCCTTGGTTTATTTCCTTGTTCCTTCGTTGTTGACATCAGTGTCGACCAATGGGAGCGCTCCTTTTTACCTGAAGTGAGCTGTGATTGGACAAAATCCTGCTGTGGACTGATCATTCTCATCTATTAAAATCCTTCATTATAAAGACTAGATCACGTCTTAAGGTCTCATTTTTTCAGATGATTCCTGTTACAATAAACTTTAGGAGATTACACTGAAAAACTAAATGAAACAGGAAAAAAATAAGTTATAGACTTTTAACTGAAATGACAATTGTGATCTAAACTGTAGGGATTTCTTCCAAAAGCTACAATATGATGAATTACAGAAAAAAGAATGGATAATAATATTTGTAATTTATTATAATGCAACTTTAAAAAACAAAATCTGTTCAGTAAAAGTTCTCAAATTGTCCATAAGCTCTTATGTACTTTCTCTTCATATATTTTCATAACGAGCTGCTTTTATAGAATATCAAAAATGAAATTTGCCAAAGCAGAAGCCAGAGGAAATTAAAATTATTGCTCGGATTTCAAAATAAAAGCGTGTATTAGTATGTGGGAGTAAGTTTTGTAATTCCTGATCACTGGAGATGGTCTTTATAGGTGAGAATATTTATGATGATTTGATAAAGAATAACCTCTAGTTTTACAAACATTTGGAATAAAAAAGAAACATCCAAATCTAACAGACGCTGTTCATTTTGAAACTCAAAAGTCCTTGGTTTTGTTCAGGTTTAGTTTTGGTTTAGTTTTTATTTACATCCTTTTGTCCAGAGCCTTTTATTTCTTCAAAAGTGTTATTATAATGTTTATTATGTCAAAGGGGTGTCACAATATTAAACACAATTACTGCACATGTTTTTGGAGCCCTACACCTTAAATAGTTTGTTAATGCTTGATGGTTGCTCAGGTTTGAGTCCATCCTGATGATATGAGTGTGTTGTTTGCTGCCCTCTTCCTCGTCTGCAGGTACATGAAATACCTCTACCCGTACGAATGTGAAAAGCGGGGCCTCAGCTCCCCTGCTGAGCTCCAGGCAGCTATCGACAGTAACCGGCGCGAGGGCCGCCGGCAGAGCTACGGCTCGGCCATCTTTAACTACTCTCCGGTGGGAACGCCCACGCTGCTGTCCTCTCAGAAGATACACCTGTCCCACCTGCCCCTGGGCTCGCACAACAGCGGCCACATGCCCCCGCTGCCCGTCATCAAGAAAGGTACGACTGCTCAGTGTCTTTGTGCTCATCCAGGAGACTGTAATGGACAGTGTCTTTGAACTCATCCTGGAGACTATGGTCCAGTTCAGAGACGTGTGTTTCCATTTGAGAATTAAAAGTGCTCTTGTGTTTCTAAATTAAATGTCAACTGTATAAAACTGTAGTGAGCTGTGTTTGAATCATTCAGAATACTCCATCAGTTTAATGTTGCTCGTTCAAATCAAGTTTTTACTGCAGAGCCATAAGATGTTGGCTCCATTTTGGTCCAAATCTCTTAATTTCTGATCATTTGTACCACTTTGAACAAATGGAAATGCACCTAATACTGAGTCAAACTGAACTGTATTGTCTTTACTCTGGAAAAAACATCCATCTATGGGTCCATCTTCTGATCCAGGGCTGGGTCAGTAGTCATAGCAACGAGGCCCTAACTTCCCTCTCCCCAGACTCTTCCTCCAACCTTTGGCTCAGCTCTGTTTTCACACAAAAGACTGGTTCATCCAAAACACTGCTGCAGACAACGTTCCTTTATAGTTTTCCCGAACAGTTCTGATCCTTTTTATTGACAGGTGTTTCTAATGGTTTCCCAAGTTGGACAAACTCTGAACTGTACAATGTTATTATAAAGAACATCAGCAAATTTATAAAAAGACAGTGATCGTCTCAGTTTTATAATTGAATGATCTATGATAGACTCGAGGTTTGGAAAGATGATTGTCATTAGAATTATCAGAGGAAGATCGACAAGATGCTCTGGACCTGGATCTGAACAAGAGAGATATACCTGATGTATGTCCAAACGTATAGAATATAGAGGAAGACTGGTTCACTGAATGTGGCGCTGTAGGAAAACGACGTTGTTCTGGAAAGAAATGAGGAATGTAAAAGAGAAAATCATTTTTAAACAAATAATACTGGATCCCAGGCTGTTTTTGTTTGGCCTTTCAACAGAAAAACACAACTACACTAAGCCTGCTCCATGTTAAAAGATGTAGATCATTATTTTGGGGGAAAAAAAAAGTTCAAATAATAAAAGCTAACTAACGATCGCATAAACCTGCAGCTCATGGACATTAACCATCAGCTCAGTCAGTTCCAGTTCTGCTGATTAACCGTGTCACGTCGGTTGTGTTTCCAGAGGAGCCCCTGTTGTCCAGCTGCCTGCCGGGCCCCGGGGCCATGTCCTTGTCGTCCGGGGGCCACCATCACGCGGCGGCGGCGGCGGCTCAGGCGGCGGCGGCTGTTCAGGCGGCGGCTCTGGAGCAGCTCCGAGAGAAACTGGAGAACTCGGAGCCTCCGGAGAAGAAGATGATGATGGCGGCGGAGGAGCAGCACAGGATGATGCAGCAGGCTCTACAGCACAACCTACTGGCCATGGCCTCGCAACTACCGCTCAGCATCACGCTCAACAACAGAGGTGTGTTCCTCCACACGGGTCACGTTCATCTGACTGACTTCCTTCTGCAGAGCTCTCTTTAACTCCTGCAGTAACGGGTCACAGTTACTTTTACTTCTTACTAGAGTAGTTCTACTGCACCGTACCTTTTACTTTAACTTGAGTAGATTTGTGAAGAACTCCACTGCACACATTTATTTATTTATTTTTTAATTATAATTTATTTATTGTGGGTTTTATTTTTTATATATATATTTTTAATTTTTTTTTACCATTTATTCTCCATATTCTGTGCTTTATTTTTGCCAGAGAAATGCCAAACACTAACTCTCGACACGCAGCAGAGGAAACTGTCTCTAATGTTGAAACTGAACACAAAACACAGTTAAAAGAACAGCTTTATAAGGGTCAGTTGGAAGTCTAACCTGAGGAAACATGTCACGATAAGTTTGAGCTAAATTCCTTTTTTCTGTGGTTAAGGAGATGTCTGAACCTGTTACAGAATCACAGTTTTAAAACAAAGACTTTTAGTAGAGCTGCTCAATTATGGAAAAAATATATCATAATCAAAGTTATTTCGGTCATTATTGAAATCACAATTATTACTCGACTTTGGAAATATGTTGGATTTATTGAACAAAACAGTGAATTCTCCTTAAAATAAATAATATATTCAAACGTATAAATAAATAGCTTTAAAAATAAACAGAAATGCTAATTCAGATAAATAAATAAGATCATTGTTGTCATTCTAAACCGACTCGTTCTAATGTTTCTGTTGAGCTTGTGTCATTTACAGTAAATATATAATATATATAGTTTATCTCTTTATATTCAAACATATGTTACTTCTGTAGGTATTGATTTCATTTGATTTGTTCTGAAAAAGTGAGATTTGGACTTTTGTAAAGATCTTATTTATTTTTACTAATTTTTTTTATACATAATTATTTAGAAGAATTTGCACATTATTCGATTACATTATTTTTAAAAAGAAATAAATCCAACATTATGATTGCACACTTTTCTGGATAACTACGTTTTACTTGAGTTAAATTATTTGAAGTACATTTTACTCTACCTCGGACTCTGGGAACTGCATTTAAACTTATGATTATGTCTCTTTCGTGATAAATATGATCCGTGAAGCTGCAGGTATCATTACAGACCTGCTCCTGATCCATTAATGTGCACCTGCTTCACCTGCTGCTGATGTTTCCTCGGACCGGCAGCACAACAGCGTCCAGACCATAAATCACTCCGCTCCTAATGATAGAGGCTAAAGCAGAATGAAGAGCTCATCTGCTCAAGTGTGAGCTCACCTCTGTCTCCATCACCATCGCTCTCTTATTATTTATAATCGTAAACACTGTGATGGAGAAATGAGTCTGAATCGGTCTGAGCTCGGCGTCTGCTCCAGGCTCAGATCAACTCTGTTATTTACGGATTACACTCACGTCACTGTTATCAGCTCCTCCCTGAAGCAGACGCTCACATGTGTCTTTAACCAGGCTTTAATCCAGCCTTTCACTGATCTCTGTGAGTCTCTGCAGAAAAATCAGATCGTTAACGTCATTTACAAAGCATTCCTCCAGCATTAAAACACTTTTTAATGCAGAAATGAGCTGGATTTAACAAACAGTGCTCGTAAAGACACACGTTTTTAACAAATACAGACGTAATTACATCAAAATGTCATGATACGTCTCACAAATTGTCTTTACTGCTGTATTTTTTTGGGCTCCTTTATTATAAGCTTTAATAGTCTCATGTGAGAGCTTATCTTTTGTGATAAACTGAAACTGAAGTCCCTGTATCAGTTCCATTAAACCAGGCTCACGTTGTCTTTAAATCAGGGATAATTCTCTTTATTTCATTTCAAGAAGCCATCAGAATCAACCCAGTCGTTTTGCTTTATTGATTTCAGCCTTTATTTTTTAAAAAGTGTCACTTTAATGAACCTCGTGACATTTTCCTGACTCAGCCTGTTTCTAATGAAGTTGTATTTTTTGACGGACAGCTCGGATGAACAGAAGACTCTCCATTTATCTGTGTTTCCATTTGATTCTCTCACAGTTGATTTTTCCTCAGGTCCCGCTCCGTGGTCCGTCCTTTTGACAGCTCTCTCCGGTGCGGCCCTTTAATACCTCTCTCCTTATCCTGTCACTCTCTGAATTATCACCAATACTCAGCGCTGCGCTCTCTTGTTTCTTCTGTTCCCTTTTCTAAATGCTCATATTGAGTTTTTCTCCCTCTCGTTCTGTGCCTCCTCTCTTTGACAGATGATAGACAAGAGACCGCATTGAACCTGTCTACCAACGGCATTAGCAGCATCAACATGTCAATAGAAATAAATGGAGTTGTCTACACAGGTAAATAGACGGGCCGTTTGCTGATGTAATTGCAGGCAGGAAATTCAATAAGTTATAGCTGCACCCCGGTGCTTAGTCCTCTACACAATTTGATGTCTTTGCTATAAAATCCATCGTAATGAAGTGGCAGTCCAATAGAGTTAAAAAAGTTAAATATCTCAAAATTGGGCCTGCGGATTCGGGGTCGATGAGGCTTATTGTCTTATGGCGCGGGGTTTTGTGGCAGGAGGTTTGTAAATGGAGTCTCGGGGTAATTGCTGCCTCTCGGTGTTAACTCCTGAAGTGAGAGGATGACGAGGAGAGAACTGTCAGTCACAATAACACGCAGACAGTTTAATTTTAGAGTTCAGACTGATTTCATTAGGATTTGATGGTAATAGACAGGTCGAGTCAGGCTTCTTCTGGAAAAAAAGAGAATTTAGACGTGTTTTAAATATTATCACAGCATCAAAATGATTTCGAGGCATGTATTTTAGATCAGAAAGTGTTGCTTTAACTGCTTTTATGTTTAATGTTAGATAAAAATGTACTTGAGAATTTATAAAAACACTTGATTGGCCTTAATTTAACCTTATAGAATTCTGAACGGTATAAATATATATGTCTTCAATAGAATTACATACATTCCTTTGAGAACTCAGTATCTCAAAATCTGTAAAAAAAAACTAAACCCACAAAACCAGGACTAAATATATGTATTCATTCACTAATATACTGTCTATAAATGTGTAAATGGGAACTTACAGTGCTTTAAATGCATTATTTAGTGTCACTTCTCAGATATTTAGGCAGAACATACGGAGGCCTGGAAGTGCCAAACAAATTGACAAAAAAAAACATTTTACATTTTACTGAATTAACACTTTGACCGATGTCAAAACTAATTCACAAGATACAGACACATTTACAGATTTACATTCAGCAGGAAATTGAATAAAGGCAGCTGCAGGTGTCAGTCTGACCCCTTCTTCTTCTGGTCCCTCAGGGGTCCTGTTCGCCCGGCCCTCGGCTCTCACCGGGATCGGGCCTCGCTCTCAGACTCAGGGAAAGAACAGTCCAGGTCTGACCGGACACTTTCAGCCGTCCTGCTCCTCCTCGTCCTCCTCGTCTTCGTCGCTTCACGGACACAGAAGCTCCTCCCCCTGAGACCCCCGTCGTCCCCCGTCGTCGTCTCGAGGCGGCTTTAGCTTTAAGACTCAGTGAGGACCCGAGGTTTGGACAGAGACGGACGACACCACAGCTCTGTAAAAACCACGACGTCAACGGCCTCTTTTCTGTTCTTTTCTGTGAAATAAGCTTCAGTTCCTCTCAGTATCTGTTCTCATTCAGCCTTGAGTAACGTTTATGTTCCTCCAGCGACGGGACCCACTGTCTCCTTTTACATTGTGTACTGGATTTCTGTAAAAAAAAACAAAAAAAAACACAAAACCAGCTCAAAAATACGCAAATATAAAGCAGAAAAGGCACTAGATTAAAGTGAAACTAAAAGCACATGGCTCATTTTCATAAATAAAACACAAACATGGCGTATTGAACTCAAGATGAGCCTTTTACACTGTCATTTTAAACTGATTAAACACAAAAAAAAAAAAACAAAGCCAAAGAATAATCAAATCAATAGGTTTGATTCACTGGCATTTCATTATAAATTCATCTTTACAGACTCAGACCAAAGCAAACATAAATAATCCACTGATATTATTTTATACAAATGCACATAAACGTTGTTGGGTCCTTTTTAGGATGACTTCCCCAAAAAATCATTTGTAATTATCGAATCCAAAAAGATTAGGTTTAAATTAAATGTTTTTCTTTTTGGTTTAGTTTGGATTCAGTCCTGAGTTTAGTCCTCGTTTAGACTTGGGTTTAGTCCGGACTAGACAACTGTAAAAAACATTTAGACCTAATTAGATCTAAGTAATCTCACTGTTTTTAATACATCTCTGTCTGTTCCTTTAACATATTTGTCATCATTAACAAAAGCAGAAATGGTGTTAATATTATTGTAAATCCAGCTTCAGGTGGAAACAGAAGACCAGTGTCAGTCTGAAATGTAGATTTAAGAGTCAGTCTGTGTGTGTTACTACTCTGTTAAACTCTGCTGTGTCTGGTCTCATTTCTGATTGGCTCAGAGTTAAAAGTGACCACATTTTCAAACCAATTTAATTTTACTGTAAATCCAACGACAGTAAACTGAAAAATGAACAATAATGTCACCAGAAATCAATACAACCATTTACCACCAGTAAATAATTTAAAAAAAAATTATGTGAAATGATTGCATTGATTAACTTTTTCAATTGGTTAATATTGCTGTTGCCATGGTAACTCTGTAATTGACAGACAGTCGACAGACAAATGATGTTCAGGCACAATGCACTGCTTTGGCTTCAAGACTGGGTAAAAAAAAAAATCAGGAAATTGGGAACAATAAGAAGGTAAAAACAGTACATTTGAGTGTTTTTGTAGATATCCACCAGGACACGGGACAGAGGCTTAAAACCAGGACAGAAACAAAAGAGAATGAGTGTTTATTATTCATTATACAATAAAAAAAAACATTAGGTAGCCACTAAAATCTAAAACTATTATTAAACTATTCTTAAAGCGGGTAAACTTGTTTAAATGAAGAGACCAACAAGACTCTTGCTTCATGTGGACGTCATGATAAAAGCAGAGCTAACCTCATTAGCCGCACTGGGCTAACTCTGTCCTGTTAAACGTTTCTTTTCCGGATGTAACAGAATGACTTTTTAGTTGAGTTTACATCAATCCTAGATCTGTGCCAAGACCAACTGATGCCAAACTACTGTGTCTCTCACTCCTTTAATTCTGCAGTTATTGTTTTTGGATCAACTTGTTCAGCAATACTTCGATAAACGCGATCAGACGAAGTGTGAAGAGCCTGAGAACGTGAGACTACGGCGTTTTAATCGTCCTCGTGTGAACATGACGTGGTTTAATGTGGGGCTGATCTTAATGAAGTTGTGTTCAGGCGCTGTTCACATGGAGTCGGATATTTTTGAAAACTTCCTCATCAATCACATGTTCAGGATCAACATGAAAATCTATTTTACTTTTAGACAACTTTTAGACAACTTTTGTGCTCTTCCTGAGTCCCTTCAAAACAAAAAAAGCTCTTTTAAAGCCATAGAAATATTACGGTTCAACATATTTTTGCAATTTTTTTAAATAAATGCCATTATTAATTTCAGTCCTCATCAAACACATCAAATATTTATTAATTTTATGAATTTGTAACCCCTTAAATACCAGTTTTAGCAAATAAAGTCTCTTAGTTTGATTGTTTCCATCCTATATTCAAATTTTAACTTTGGCAGGTTGTTATTCAAATGTGGAAGAGTGTGAAAAAACATTGATTCTGATTAATTTTTATTTTTTGTGCAAAGTCATTTGTAAATAAATTGCTCCTGGTTGCCATGGAAACATTAAGGGATTTCAACACCAGTAAATGGAAATAAATAAAAACAGAAATCACATTACAATAGTAGAGTATTCAAAAAATGCTGAAGGGACACGTGGAACTATTTAGTTTAAAAGGCATAATTTACCCCAAAATACACAACCTGGAAAAATATTATTCCATTTGCATCGACACAGACAAAGTTATGCAAAAATAAAATTCAAAAAACACAAAAAAATGTCCAGGACCAGGAGAGATGACGTTAGTTTATTCCAGTTTTTGAACTTTCTGAATTCAGATTTATCACAAAAATAAACTTCATTAAACTCATAAACACAATACAAATATAAATACAGCTTTAATATACATACATCCATGTTATAAACTGCTTACACACACTGAAAACTGTTATTACTCACATATGACATAATTTAATGATTTAATATGACATTTATCTGATTTTTGAGCAGGGTTTAGCTATTTCTATTAAAAATATTTGGTGTAAATGCAAATGTCAAAAGCTGGTTGATTTCTATTGGTCATTTTTAAATTTAAATAACAAAAAACATAAAAGGATTTCAAAGATACCAGTCTACAAGAACAATCTGTGAGTTGTTGTATTAATATTACGTTTGCATTTTCCTGTAGTTCACTCAGGCTGCGTTCACACTGAAGCACATACCATTTTTGATTCCAGTGTGGACACAGCCGTATTGGTCAAATGTTTTTGTTTTTTCTTGTGCAAACGTTGAAAATATATTGTAATAATGTCTGTATTTATTGTTTTATTCGATCATCAGCGTTAGCTCGGTCCCAAAGATCTCCTCGACGTTAATACCTCTGATTTTGATGGTAAATGGTAAATGGTAAATGGCATGCATTTATATAGCGCTTTTCTCCCTTTAGGACCAAGCCTTTAATGTTCTTTCTGGCAGGTGGACGCGGCTCCATAAAGGCCTAGCCTTCTCACCACCACCAACCACCTTCATCACTCACATTCTACACATCTTGCATGAGGCAAGCGTAATTCTTCCAAGACAAAAAGTATAAAGGAGGGAGCGGGATCCACCTTGTTATGGACACCTCTTACCAACTGAGCCACTCATATAGTAACGCACTATATGCATCGAAAATATACCTCATGAGTTTTATTTTTATTTTTATTGAACAGTGACTTATAAATCTGTTGTTTTCTTTAACATATCACTGGATTTTTTTTTCTTTTTTTTTTGTTTTTATGATTATACCAAAGAAGAGAATATGTTATTGCGACACATCTACCTCATCTGTTCCAGACTGTGCCAACGAGCATGTTCACGATTCCACCAGTGCATTCATGCTGTCTCATATTTATGTATTTATTATTGTAATAAAGTGGATCCTAAAGGAAAAAAATAGTTAGAAGAGAAGATGAGGTGATATGTATCAGGTGTCAGCACAAATAAACAAAATAAAACACACAACTATTGAGCCAAAGAAAACTCCAGAGTCTTTCAATTAAAGCAAAGGGTGTTCCATGAATCAACGTAAACATCTTTTAAAAGTCCATTATCTGATTTTTTTTTCCTGTTTCATTTAGTTTTTCAGTGTAATCTCCTAAAGTTTATTGTAACAGAATCATTAAGACGTGATCTAGTCTTTATAATGAAGGATTTTAATAGATGAGAATGATCAGTCCACAGCAGGATTTTGTCCAATCACAGCTCACTTCAGGTAAAAAGGAGCGCTCCCATTGGTCGACACTGATGTCAACAACGAAGGAACAAGGAAATAAACCAAGGAAATGGGTTATTCTGTTGGAAATATGTCTTATTTTACAGAGAAACAGCTCAAAAAAGATAAAAATAGAGAAACAGCAGCAAATGAAACATGGATGTCCAAAGATAAAAGTTTCATGAAGCTGTAAACTTTTATTTAATTTAACGTATTAGTGTTTTGTTTTGAAAAATTGGTCCAGTTTGACTTTTTTTAATAAAAGAAGCAGGAAAGGTTACTGCTGCTGTTGGGACTGAAGCTGTTCAGTTAGAATTCAGTCTGAGTCAAGCTTTTCATGGAACACTCCTAGAGTCTGAAATCATCATAAAATACATGAAAACATCAGGATTCTGTAAAAAGCACAGTCCTCGCTGCACATTCGAGCGTCTCCTGTTCATTCAAACTGGATTCAGAAAATAACAGTAAAGTACCTGTAGATTTGGTGAGTTTTATTATATTTTTACCACAACTTTAGCCTCGAACAAACCACGACTTGAATCAAAAACAGAACCAAAGACGTTTAAAGCTTTTATCACAAACAGCAGATAAAGGCTACGTCTCTATTGTCTCCTTTTGTCTCCTTTTGTCTCCTTTTGTCTCCTTTTGTCTCCTCCATTCTTGAGTCAAATGTATTCTCCAAACACTGCTCTGAGGTCGTAGGAGACACCTAAGAGGAGACATCAGTAGGAGACATAGGTGAGGAGACATCAGTGAGGAGACATCAGTGAGGAGACATCAGTGAGGAGACATCAGTGAGGAGACATAGGTGAGGAGACATCAGTGAGGAGACATAGGTGAGGAGACATCGGTGAGGAGACATAGGTGAGGAGACATAGGTGAGGAGACATCAGTGAGGAGACATCAGTGAGGAGACATAGGTGAGGAGACATAGGTGAGGAGACATCAGTGAGGAGACATCAGTGAGGAGACATAGGTGAGGAGACATAGGTGAGGAGACATAGGTGAGGAGACATAGGTGAGGAGACATCAGTGAGGAGACATCAGTGAGGAGACATAGGTGAGGAGACATCAGTGAGGAGACATAGGTGAGGAGACATCAGTGAGGAGACATCAGTAGGAGACATCAGTGAGGAGACATCGGTGAGGAGACATCAGTGAGGAGACATAGGTGAGGAGACAGAAACTAAAACCCGTCCACATCAGATGCTGTTGTTTCATATTTAATGTTAATGTTTGTGATCTTTGTTTAAATAAAGAAGAAAAAACACAATTAAAGCATGTTTTTATTGAAAATTAAACAATTATTATTAAAATCAGATTTTTCTCTCCTGTCTCCTCTGTCCTCTACTGTGTCCAGTCTCTGTAGGTCTCTGTAGGTCTCTGTGGGTTCTTGTAGGTCTCTGTAGGTCTCTGTAGGTTCTTGTAGGTCTCTGTAGGTTCCTGTAGGTCTCTGTAGGTTCCTGTAGGTCTCTGTAGATCTCTGTAAGTTTTTGTAGGTTTCTGTCAGTTCCTCTGCATCTCTGTGGGTCTCTGTAGGATCTTACAGGTCTCTGTAGGTCTCTGTAGGCCTCTGTAGGTATCTCTGTGGGTCTCTGTAGGTTCTTGTAGGTTCCTGTAGGTTCTTGTAGGTCTCTGTGGGCTTCTGTAGGTCTCTATAGGTTCTTGTAGGTCTCTGTAGGTCACTGTAGGTTCTTGTAGGTCTCTGTGGGTCTCTGTAGGTCTCTGTAGGTTCTTGTAGGTCTCTGTGGGCTTCTGTAGGTCTCTATAGGTTCTTGTAGGTCTCTGTAGGTCACTGTGGGTTCTTGTAGGTTTCTGTAGATCTCTGTAGGTCTCTGTAGGTTCCTGTGGGTTTCTGTCGGCCTCTGTAGGTATCTCTGTGGGTCTCTGTAGGTTCTTGTAGGTCTCTGTAGGTCACTGTAGGTTCTTGTAGGTCTCTGTGGGTCTCTGTAGGTCTCTGTAGGTTCTTGTAGGTCTCTGTGGGTTCTTGTAGGTCTCTGTAGGTCTCTGTAGGTTCTTGTAGGTCTCTGTAGGTCTCTGTAGGTTCTTGTAGGTCTCTGTAGGTCTCTGTGGGTCTCTGTGGGTCTCTGTAGGTTCCTGTAGATCTCTGTAGATCTCTGTAGGTCTCTGTAGGTTCTTGTAGGTCTCTGTAGGTTCTTGTAGGTCTCTGTAGGTTCTTGTAGGTCTCTGTAGGTTCTTGACTTTGACTCTTTTTATTATTTTTATTTGTCTCTTATTTTGATCTATTTTCTATTAGATCTATTTGATTGATTAGTTGTTGTTTTTTTATAAGAGCACTTTTTTTTTAATTGCTCTGTTTTAAATGTTCCATAAATAAAAAGTGAGACGAGCTCCGGTGAAACTTGTTTTGATCGTGATCTTTTGACTTTTTAACCATCGAAACACACTTTATCTTTCTTTTTTTCGTCACAGTAGGTTTTCCTTTATGTTTTTTAGATCTGCTGCAGATGTGGAGCGCACTGTTTGACATTTTCTGAAAAATCATCATAGATTTTAGATCATTCACCAAAAAAAATAATGTAAACTGTTGATCCCAGGACACAAATCCCTATAACACCTTTATTATAATAAGCTCCTGTTGTGAGTTTTACAAAAGCACTGCAGGTTTGAGGACATTTCCAACTGAATAAAGTTGTATTCAGCAGACACAGGCAATTTAGCGGCTGCCGTTTGGTTGAGTGCAGCATTAAGCAGGTAAATGGGCTAAAGATTGGTTAATTAAGGCTGAGAATCCTGATGTTCGTAATTAGGAGCAGCAAAGATTAGTGGCCGTCGATGACTCAACAAGGATTTGCAGGTAATAGACTGACTGAATGTTACATTATACATCTGAATAAACAAAAACAAATTAGGCGCCGGGCTCCAATAATGGCTATCTCGTCAAGCGCTGACAGAAATCTATGCCCCTATAACACAGTGTTAATTTTATGCACCACTGACAAGCCCCGGACGATCAATAAGAGCGCTATAAAAGAAGGAGAGGCATCAATCTGAGTGAAGGACGGAGCCACAGACGCACGAGGGTCAGCGAATTAACGCCGCTTCCACAGAAAAACACACAAAAACTGCACCAAACTGAAAATACAGGGGGGTTGTTGGTTTTATTTTGAAAGGAACAAGTAACAAGGACAGGAAGGAGTCACTCTGGACGCTCAAAGTTAACTAAAAGTATTAAGAGTGTCTTCTTTTGAGGCGAACTGAGTGATAATTACTCTCCATTTTACTGCGTACTTGTCATAAATAAAAAAATATCTATTATTTTTTTATTTTTTAACCCTTCAAATACCAGTTTCTTTACACAATGCACTCGAAGGAAAACAAGACCCAAACCTGACAGTTGTTTCTTGTATTATAAATAGTGGGCTAGTAACTAATTAACATTAACAATGATTACTACGCATTTTAATTTTTGTGCAGAGAAAGCAAAAACAAAAAAAACTTCCTCTAAAAAATTCATATATTTAAAAAAAACACTTCCAACAAATGATTTTTTTTTTTTTTTGGATTAGTCTTCAGTCAAATTCAGAAATTTACAACCCTTTAAATGCCTGTTAGATCTCACAATAGTAATGATCTATATTGAATGTAAACAGCATATATTTAAAGATGTGACAGACATTTGCTGCTGTTTCTCTATTTTTTATCTTTTTTGAGCTGTTTCTCTGTAAAATAAGACGTATTTCCAACAGAATAACCCATTTCCTTGGTTTATTTCCTTGTTCCTTCGTTGTTGACATCAGTGTCGACCAATGGGAGCGCTCCTTTTTACCTGAAGTGAGCTGTGATTGGACCAAATCCTGCTGTGGACTGATCATTCTCATCTATTAAAATCCTTCATTATAAAGACTAGATCACGTCTTAAGGTCTCATTTTTACAATAAACTTTAGGAGATTACAATAAACACTAAATGAATCTGTTAATGGACACTAAATCATGTAGTGTTTTTATTTAAATCATGATATCAAAAGTGTAAAAACTATATTATTATTGCAGTTGAGTCCATTCTTTGAGGCTCAGACGTAACAAATGTGTTAAGAATACAATAACAACACATTGTGCAGCTCTTAGTTTAATGGAGCCAGTTGTTGTGAGCCATGTTCCTGCAGCAGTTCAGTCAGATTACTCTCTTTACTCTTCTGTTCTGAGTCTGAATAACTCACAACTATGTGCTTCTCTGGAAACATGAGCCTGAAAACCAAGGGAATGCAGACAATGTGAAGGCCATCGATCCGACAGCAGCCTCCGAGAATAATGCATCTGTCGTCGGCTGAATACACTCTCAGTGTTGTCACGAGGCTCTAATGCATGTTTACTTTATACAGTTTAAAAGAAAATGGATCATAAAGACTGAAAAATGTACCGTAAACTACATTTAACTTATTCCAGATACATTTACAGCAAGAGCGTAGAAGTTGAGAGTAACTGTGGTTTATAATCAAGAGAATGTCTAGAGTTTGTTTTAGTTTTGTTAAAATACAAAGATTGGGATGATATACACTTAAATAAACTAAGAAACAATGAATAATTACAGGAGACGACATAAAAGTATTGATTTGATGGTCACACTTTAGAATAACTCACACTATTAAGAATCAGATGAGTATTTGTAACAACTTAATTAATCCTTAATTCATCATTTACAAAGCATTAATCCAACATTAATAATCACTATTACATTATAAAGATTGGTATAAATGTTTTAGTCTTAACAATAAACCCATTATTAATCCAAATTATACATATAAATGATATTTCAGTGTCTATAAATAGTTGAATTGATTAACTACTGTTTTATTGTGAGTTATTATAAAGACAATCTCTGGAGTCTGAGAAATAAGACTCTAGAATTCTTGTATTTTTTGTGTTTTTGTGATAAACAGTCTGATGTGAAAAGTGTCTGAAGTGTCCCCAAAAAACAAACTGTTCCACTTCTGGTCTGTCCTGAGTCTGTGGTCCATTTTGGAAAAGGTGGAGCTAAACACTGCAGTCTGTTGATTGGACGAGAGGTAAACCTCACTCCAGCGAAAATAAAAAGTGAAAGTAAAAACATTAAATGGAACAGAGTCAGCGTCGTACGGCTCGTTTCATGGATTTAAAGTCATCCTGTGTAACTTTTAGCCCCAAAATATATATTCTCTTCATCATTTAATGGTTCGTAGAGATCAGTAGAATCAGGTCTGTCTCACTGACACAGCTTCAACACTGAGGAGGAAAGCAAACCACTGAGATATTTTAGTTTAATGTCAGTCATTTAAACATATTTCAACTGTGTTCACATTAATAACTTGATCATGTGACACTAGTTTTTGTCCATATAGACTTATTTAGACTATATTATTTATTTGTGTCTGTATTTAGAGGTTTCAACACACGTTATGTTCACTTCTTCTGTTTTGAATCGTCTTCTTTTTCTTGAAGCGCTGCTAATAACTGCTGCTGTGACTGGATTTAAACACAACATTAACACATTTATGACTCCATCTTCCTGTTGTTATGGATTAGAATGTTCAGACTGAAATCATGTGAACACAACTCTATGAATTTAATGTTCAGAAACAGTGTAAATGTGTAAAGCTTCTCTGTGGAAACACAAGGCTCTTCAGGAGAAACTAAACCGAACTGAACCGCTCCAGTTTGTGAGCACAAAGAGCCACACAAACAGAAGAGCACAGGTTTATTTTAGTGTGTTCTGCTGAAAAAACGTCAGCCGAAGCCAATTACAGGTGACGCGAGGCCTGCAGCTCCGACAGACGACTAAGGGCCTGTTAGCTCCAGAGGCTCGTGTTCTGTCAGACTCTGCTCTTTATCTCAGGATCATGGACTATTATCCTCTGACACTGGGCTCCAACCCTTCTCTTACATTAGGAGCCATCAAAAGCCTCTAAATGTGGATTTGTGTGAAAGTATTTTGGGATTTACTGACACTCTCCTGCTTCGTGTTAATGACAAAGTGTTGGAATTTGTCCAGGTTTAATTCTCTGTCGTCTAAGCTCTACTTTAAATTTACATATTAATTGTAAAAGGGAAATTATTTTAGTCTTTTTTGGATAGATATCAATAATGCACACATATTTAGAAGGAAACAGACACATTTTCTGCTCCATTCAGAGCCTTAAACCGTGGACCACAGTCTGATGTCTCCATCTGCTGGCCACCAATAAGAACTACAAGATCCTGAAAACCTTAAAAAGTGAAAGGGCAGCACAATATTTAATCTCCTATGATCAGAGATAGGATTCTATTATTTTTATTTTTTTTAATTTTTCTCTTTGGTAAAAAAATAAAACCAGACCAGTTTTTCCTCCAAAATACTAATCCATTTGACCAAACTGAAGTTTAGAGTTTAGCGTTAGCTTAGCTGTGACTTCAGCGTCAGGACGACAATTATCTCCTCCTCGTTAAACATTACGTGATTGAATTGACAGTATTTATCTGTGTTTTACGTTGCCTCCCTTTTCTCTGTTGATGCTTTTCTTTTTTCAGCTGTTTCTCTGTTAAAAGACATATTCAGCTGAAAATACACTTTATCTGCAGCTATTAAACTTCCTGGAACGTCATGTGACAAGTGTCGACCAATGGGAGCGCTCCTTTTTGGAGCATGTGATTGTCCAAGGTTTTCTGTTCCTGAATAGAGGTTCTCATCTATTACAATCCCTTAGAATAAACACTAGATGGATCAGAAAGACTGTTTTTACACAAATTATTGATTTTACAATAAACTATTTAGAGTTTAAACCATTTTTACAATGAGGAGAAAAAAATATCAGGTAAAGTGACCTTATTGTTTTGCTTTTGTGTTTTGTGTTTATGTGGGTGACGTTACAAAGGCATTTAAAGGTTTCAAATAAAGTGAAAACATGAGTTAGTGATGTCCAAACATAAAAATACAGTAAATAATCTAGTAAATAAGTCCATCAAAGTCTTAAGAAAATGCCTTTAAGATGAGTTTGGATAAAAAAATGCAGCCATGAGTCGACTCCAAAGCTTCTTATAAAACATAAACACACATTCAATTACATAATAGTGCTAGGATTACTTTTATTAATAAACAAACTGGAAAAAACACCGAGACTCTGGACGTCAGTGACCTCAACGCTGCGTACGGCCATCAGTGTAAATGACATGAAAATAAAAGTCCCAGAATGCAGCAGTTTGAATGAAAACTGTCCGGAGCAGTGCAAGACAGACGTAATGAGAAAATGTGAAGAAAAGGACTGGTTTAACACAAAAGTTCTTTCCTCGGCTGGAGTCCATCAGGTCCCTGAGACAAGAAAGTGATGAAACAAACCCAAATGAAAGAGTAGCTGCCGTGTTTTCATCCAGCGTCAGAACCAGAGGCAAACACACGGATTTGGCAACAAAATTTAAGCAGTTTCTTCAACAATTTTTTTTTTTTAGATCCACAAATTCAATGAAATGAAAAGGGAGCCGTCTCAGAAAGGCTCTTGGACTTTTATTGTTGACGCATTGTTGGCAAAAAGTAAGTTTAGTAATTGTTAACATAGAAAAGAACCGACTTAAATTAGCCTCACAAATAACACAGAATCCAGCTGTCTGATCAGAGCCTTAAATAAAACCATTAAAAAGTCCTGGTTCAGCTTTGTTCAGTTTTGACCAGTGGAAATAAGTCTAAAGCCTTTTATTTATTCATACATTTAACTGAACTGTATCCAAATATCACATCAATCTCAATATTCAACATAGTTCTTAGATATCATCCAAAATCTTTTATAAAAAGGCACACAGCAATTTCAGCCAGTTTTGAGAAATAAAACACCGAATAGTGGACTCGTTTTAGACCGCACCGTGGTTAAAGTGGGCTTGTGTTGGATTTAAGTGTTTACAGTGAGACTAGAGGCCCAATAATGGCCACTTTTTGCCATCGAAACAGTTAATACAAGCTGTTTAATGATCCAACGCCTCACAAACGCACTTTATCGATAAAAAGTGGAGTAATTAAGTGCCTAAATGCAACTGTTATTGGCTGGTCTCTTTTGTGCACCAGGAAGTAAATGTATTCTTAGTTTGGCAGTTTAAATGACATTGTATCTCATTAACTCAGTTTTTACCACAATGAAGTCAAAAGGCTGCTTCTGTAAAAAGAAAACATGGGCTAAATGTTAAAAAAATGACATAAATAGAACCTGAAAAGAAGCTGATGTGAGGACAATGTTTAAAAAAGCACACGTTTTTAATCAGTGAGAAATGGAAGAGTGAATATTCGCAGGATATCCGCTCGTTTGCACCTAAAATCAGACGTTTAAACCGGTTCCATCCTGTTTCTCCAGTTCCAGAGGTAGGCTTGTCTCGGGCGAACGCTGACGGTGAACGTTTACATCAGTCTCGTGTCCGTGTGACTGAAAACACCACAAAGGTCCGAGGAGAAGGGGCTCAGTCTAGTGAAATGATATCAGAGAGACCGCCGTCGGCCGCAGACCCTCCGCCTCCGTCCGTCAGGCCCCGAGCGTCGCGGGAGGAGCCGTCGTAGCGGCCGCCGCTGCTGCTGGAGGAGGCCAGGGTGGAGCTGGTGCTGGCCACGGCCGCGCTCTGCAAACTGCTCGTCAGGTTGTCCAGGAACATCTGAGGCCGGTAGTGCTGAGCGGAAACACAGGTCAAGAAAAAAGGATTTAAAGCAGGGCTGAGCGATACAGCTAACGATGATTTAAACAGATTAGAACGACGTAGAAGAAGCCAATCCAAATGGAGTTTTTCATTCTAAACAGACGTTATGCACGACCAGCTGTTTGTGGTAAATGAGTGGTTCAAACTCAAAGACATGAGGGGCCACGATAGTTAATAAGAATCCTTCCAGACGCCAAGAGGGTGACATTTGGAAGCTTTTACTGAATTTTGAAAGTGAGGTTTCATCTTCATTTGAGTTTCACAAAAGTTATCTTTAACATTAATTTCCTCCTTTTACGGAAACAGATTTTATTTGGATTTGAACAAGTTTAATTTGGATTTAAACAGGTTTTATTTGGATTTAAACAGTATTTAGATGGATTTGAAAAGGTTTTATTTGGATTTGAACAGGTTTTATTTGGATTTGAACAGGTTTTATTTGGATTTAAACAGGTTTTAGATGGATTTGAACAGGTTTTATTTGGATTTGAGCAGATTATATATATCTTAGTCCCAAAAACTGTTCAAATAAAATTAGAAAAAAAATTCCTCTTTTCCGGTTCCTTCCCAACCGGGCCCTTTCCCGGGGGGGCCGCGGGCCCGAGCCCCTTCCTCCCCACCCCCCGGGGGCCCAAAAAACATTTTGGGGGGGCCTGGGTCCCCGGGCTTGGGTTTGGCTTTGGGGGCTAAACAGTAAAAGTCCCAAAAACTGTTCAAATCCTTCAAAACGTGTTCGAATCCAACTAAAATCTGTTCAAATACAACTAAAAGCTGATATAATCCAACAAAAACCTGTTAAAATCAGACTAAAACCAGTTCAAATCCATCTAAAGTTTCCATAAAAGGAGGAAAGATACTGTTAAAGATAACTTTTGTAAAACTCAAATGAAGATCAAATTCCAAATTGAAATAAAAGCTGAAATAAAAGTGTCACAGTCTTGGGCCCCTGACAGGATTAACTATCGCGGGCCCTCACTGCTTTGAGTTTGACACCACTGTCTGAGACCAGGATCATCAAATATAAACTGGATCATACCTGAGGATCCGCTTGAATAAGAGAAAACAAATCCAGGCCTGAACGAAGACAAAGAAGAAGAGGATTAATCCTGAGAGTAAATGATATCGCGTCCATCTGCGTCGCTCTGAGTGGACTTACTCTGCATGTCTGTGGGAATAGTGGCTAAAGTGGAAGGGTGGAAGGGCACAGCGTAGTCGGCCAGAGTGGACGTCAGGTACGAGGCGTCCAGGGCCTGCACCGGAGCCATTCTCACCGAGGGAGGCTGGTAGGTCAGGACGCTGCGGAGAAACACCCGGGACTCAGTGAAACAGAGGCACCTGGTCTGAGCAGCTTCAGCAGGTACACAGGTGAAGTGTGAGGGGAAGGTACCTCTTGGCGTGCATCTCCTCGTTTTTGGAAATGTAAACGCAGCGTTTCTTCAGCGGCGGGTCGGCCTCCTCTTCGTCAGACGAGCTCTCCAGAGTCAGGTCGATGACGTCGGCCTTCTTCGTGGAGCTGGACTCGCTGAGATGAGGAACCACCGAGGCCTGGCGAACGGGAGCCGCGGCTGGAGACCACAAGAGTTATTCTGATTAACCACAGCCTCAGAACAACGTCAACATGGAGCTCAGAGAAATGGGATCAAATAACAATGATGGGACTCAATATTTTCATACTTTAAACTCTGAAATGCAAAAAAAACATAGGTTTAACTGTAGAAACATATGTTGAACCAGATACTTCCCCATTCCTTTTATTAAACCATAGCATAGTTATCTAAAGACACTAATAAAAACTGCATTACGCCAGCTCTTTTTGTTTTGTTTTGGGTTTTTTTTGGAAAGTTTTCTTGGAAAGTCTGGTTTGGTTCAAGAGGAGTAAGTGGTTCTGTCTAAAAACAAATGTCTCGTTTCCATTTGATTCCTTCCTTCCTCCAGGAGCCAAGGAAGAGAAAAAAATGACACACACGAGCCAAAAAGCACTGAGAAACAAACAAACTTTAACGTAAAAAAGGCTACAACTGGATTCGGCCGATATCCCTCTAAACTAATACTTCAGTTATTAATTGTGAGTCAACAGCGGCCGAATGCGGCCCTCTGCTATGTTTTATGAGGCCCTTCAATACATTTGGAAAGTGATATTTTGGGCACTAGGTTTAATGGATTTGATTTTAGCTTCAAAGATAAATAAAGCCTATTAAAAACCATCTAAAACCTGTTCAAATCTCACTTAAACCTGTTTAAATCCAACTAAAATTTGTTCAAATCCCATTAAAAACTGTTCAAATACAACAGTTTCAATAAAAGAAGGGAGTTAATATTAAAAGATAACTTATATAAGACTTTAATAAAAATGAAATCTCACATTCAAAATAGTATTCAAGTTTAATTTAAAGCTTCCAAACGTCACCATCTTCGGCCCCTGATTCTTATTCAGAGTCATGGCCCCTCACCGCTGTAACAGACTGTATTAAAACGATCTGGAGGGTTCAGGGGTGAGTGGGCTTCACTGAACCTTATACTTTATTATAATTTACTTTATTATCTCAAGTAACTCCTGTCCTTTCCTTTTGCTTTAAAGAATATAAATAAATTGTCCGATGCACTCACTCTCGACTTTAGGAACCGGCTGAGACTGGACCTTCACAGACTCCTTCTTCGGTCTCATGGGACACCACGTGCCGTCCTCCTGGAACTTTATTTCGTCCACGTCCGTGCAGTCGTTCAGGATCTCCAAAAACAACCTGCAGAAAGACACCAGCCGTTAACTCACACAAAGAGCCAGTAAAGAGACCCACACGAGGTCGAGTCTCACCCGTCGATGATGAGGCTCTCGTACGTGGCCTTTTTGTCACAAACGGGACAGATCCAGGAGGGTTTCTTCTCGTTCATCTGAAGGTAAAGAGCGGCGTCGAAACACTGCAGGTGAGAGCAGGTCACGGCGCGACACGGCACCGTCAGACGCATTTTACCCAACTGCGTTAGGAAAAACAAGAGAACGTCTCTGTAAATACACAAAATGTGACTCTTCCTTTGAACTGTTCCCATCAGGACAATTTAAACACGAACAGACAGACTAGAGCAGCGAGGGCCACTTTTGATGAGAGACAGTCTCTTCTGATTTTATTCTGATTCCACAAGTACAGGTTTTAGTTAGATTTGAACAGGTTTTTGTTGGATTTGAACAGGTTTTAGTTAGATTTGAGCAGGGTTTTGTTGGATTTGAACAGGTTTTTGTTGGATTTGAACAGGTTTTTGTTGGATTTGAACAGGTTTTTGTTAGATTTGAACAGGTTTTTGTTGGATTTGAGCAGGTTTTTGTTGGATTTGAAAATACTTTAGATGGAATATAAAATATTTTAGATGGATTTGAACAGGTTTTAGTTGGATTTGAACCTGATTATATAAATCTGCTGAAGTTGGGGCCATATAAAATCTCTCCTTGTCCCATGATTGGCCCCAGGGCCTGACTTTGGGCATGTCTGGACTAGACAAACCATTGTTCTTTTAACTGCTGCTGAATTATACAATAACTACTGGTATAAAAGCAGATTGCAAAGTGCTCTCTATTATTCTTTATTTATATTTGTTGGAAGATTGTATTTCATTTTTTATAAACTCTTTTACTTATGCACCTGATTTTCATGAAATAAAGATAATCTATTACTAAAGTTATTCTATTTCACTGAACTATTGCTTTATTGTTACGTTATACAAATACATAATCAACAAAAATACAAGAAGGCTATAGCTTTTTGCATTTTTGCTCCATTTATTTACGATAAACACAGAAAACCTGATTTAGACACAGCCTCTAAAATGTCTAATTGAGGATTTTGACTTGGCTTGCAAACATAAATGAAGAGAAAAAACAACTCGAGATGGATCAGAGGAGGTTCTTTTACCGGACACATCAGAGACACTCGAAGACTCGTCGTGGCCACTTCACTGTCTGGATCTGCCGTCAGCTTCTCTTTAACTGAAGGAAAAAACACATTACAATCACACTTCTCTACTTTTCTCTGCTCTGTTTATCACGATATGTTTTCACGCGTGTTGAAGTGTGATAGTGTGTATTTACTGAGCGCTCTGGAGTGGTCTGGGTTCCTGATGCCCTTCATCCTCAGTCTCTGCAGCAGCAGCGGAGACGTGAGCTGTCGGACCAGATACACCGACATGGAGTAGGTCTGGAACAGGACACACTCAATATTAACATATTCATATTAACATACTTATTATCAATACACTTTAGAATAAGGTGTGTTAATAAATCATTTACAATGTATTAGTTGCTTTTTAATAAGCCTTTTATTTAAAAACATTAGATTACTTTCCTCATAAATGTGTTCATCTGACAATTAATTATTTAGTTTACAAGACAAGCCTTTACAGCAAATAAATTAATAAATCATCTTTGTTTAATATCTTTGTAAATAACAGGTTGTTATCACTCTTGATTATAGAGTAACCAGTGACAAGGGTTGAATAAGACATTAGTATTTATAACTCGTGTTCTTAGTACAGAGATGTATCGCTGCCAGGTTAAAAAAACAATACATTTGATCTATGTCACATTACGTTTTTTGTTAGATCATTGTTTATAAATGGTAATATTTCACATTATTTTCAGACAGATACTGATTTATCGAATTAATACAATCAAAAATATACCCCGTTGTTACAAGACACTGATGACATTTTTGCAAATTAATGTATTTCTTTATATTTTTCAGAAGAAAGCACTTCTGTTTAACATGAAAAATTGTTTTATTCACTTTAGAGTTTAAGCTTTACAATCACAAAGGCCTTCATCTCTTTTATTGTGAAGGGCAGGAGTGTAAATGTGTGTTCTGTGTGTGCAGTACTACTGTACTTTTGTCATTTTTAATAGTACTCTACAACTTACACACATACAACCCTAACCCTATTTAAATGACCTGGCAGCAATATGTAGTTATGAACATGAGCCATTTATAAGTGACCACATAAATTAAGTCTGATTCTTATGTAAAGGTTGTAAATACATGATCATAAATCTGGTAATACATTCTAATGGTTTCTTAACAAATCAGTTTTGTCCTGTACATGGATTATTAACACATTTAGGTATTTGTAAGTAATCTACGTAAGTTACTTAAGTAAATAATCATTTGCTGATCCTCTGTGAATAGTTTATTACCGCTCCGTTTCCAAAAGCGTTCACAGATCCTTACCTTCCCGATCTCTGGAGCCCAGGTGACAGAGATCTGGTTGGGGACAGCGGAGGACAGTCGGACTAACGAGGTGATGTTCAGAGGACGTCCCGGTCTCTTCTGCTCCACGCCGTTCTTCGGAGGAGGAGCGTGACCCTGCACAGATCTCTGTTAGAACCTCTGTCCCTGAACACACCACTGAGGAGCAGTAAAAGCAGCACTCACAGGTAAAGGAAACAGCTTCCCGTTCACTTTTATACACAGACTGTTGGGGTAGTTGTCCTCCTGAGGGCAGCTCGTCTCGGACAAACAGAACCTGACGGACACACAATAAATGATAATAAGTCTGCATTCATCAGAGCTGAGGTGACTAGTTTTCTTTTTTGGGAGTAATTTATTTTCATTTTTCCAACTGAAACCTTAATATATTGATGGATTCTTGGATTATTAATGGAACTACTTACAGAAGCAAGACCTTTGTTGTAGGAGACATGTTTTGTGCTAGTTTCCTCTGGTGCTTTTCTTTAATATCAACAATTCTTTATGCAAAATAATACATTTAGTCAACTAGTTTAAGCCATTTCTTGTAATTGGAAACAAAAGCAGCTAATAAAATAACATATGACTAGATTAAATGAACTCCCCTAAACCTTGGAAGCCCTTTATTTGGAAATGTATGGTGCACTATAATTACATTTGGTTCATTTTTATTCTAAGTCTCACCTTAATTGAATCTGAACCATATAGTCCCTCCTGCCGCCGGGTAAGAAGTCCCTATAAACACAGACACAGGGTTAAACGGGACACATCACATTATTCTGTAAAAGTCAGAGAAATGAGAGTTCAAGGCTGTACCTGGATATGCAGACTTCTCGGACCTGCTGAGGGGTCAGTGCAAAGATAAAGTACTTCTCCTGATGATATCTCTGAGCAGTGCTTGCTCCTGAAAAAACAAGAAAGATCAAATCAATTAATTAGTTTATTAGTGTTTTAACTTTTACAGAACAAAAAGATCTGTTTTTGACCTTCCTAAATGCGTTTGTGATCATTAAGTGACAATCTCAGGTCGACTCGTTAATCTAAGAACCCACCGTCGACTAAAATCTTATTAGTTTTACTTTGAGCAGAGACATTACAGCTGGAATACACTGAGATAAGCCGCTATCTGAGCCGACGACTGAACAAGTGTGAGTTCTAAAAGGAAAAAAACACGGTGTGAATGCCGACTTTTAATTAAAACCTTTTCTTTTTTCCCCCAGCAATATTTGACAAAGTGCAGTTTTTTCAACTCTACAGCCACTTTCACATCGAGAGCATGTAAACACATGCACCAAAGCCAAGCTCTGAACGGCTCAAATTACACAGAGATCTAAAAAAAAGTGCTTTGAGGAACAGTTGCAGTGACAGAGTCAGTATTTTTAAGTTGATTAGAGCTCTAATTTATTCACTAATGGTTGATGCAGCCAAGGCCATACACAGAATTTTAAAATAAATGAGGTCCAAAAATTGAAAAAAGACTAAATTGTAATGTATAATAATGTATTATGATAATCTTTAGGCATCTCACGATTTGATTCAGAAACAACGCATCGAAGGCGTTTTCAACATTTTAATTTGTATTAAGCAGAACAAATATAACTTCATTTTTAAACGGATTATTTTAGATTTTATAATTGAAAAGTGTTTGTGTGCTACAGGAACACTATATCAACAGCCAACATTCAATTCAAAGCCAACAAAATATAATTCACTGTGTTCAAATATTAACATCCAATGAACAGAGCTACAAATACACGTCTTATTCAGGTGAGAGCATAACACAAACTGAATCAGGTTTGTGCCTTGGATGGAACTGTAAATAAAGGTAATGAAGAGAGTCATGTATCAAAAGCTTAAATACGGTGATAAACTGAGCTCAAGGAAAGGAGGTCGTTAGTCGAAGGTGATTTGGAGGAGATCTATGTGATAAATATTAAAACAAATGCGGTTATTAGACTCTCACACAGCTGTAAATGCATATGTGTGACAACAGCATATGCCTCTGATGGCTGGGGGTGCTTTTCTCAACATAACAGCGGCTGCAGTCGTCAGAGGCAGTTCTTTGTGTTTGTTTTGTTGCCAGATCATTAAACCTACACTCTCTGTAAACACTGCGTCTCCGTCAAAGTCCTGTTTTTCATTTTGTGCTTCGTAAACATACAAAATATTATTCAAACCTAAATATCTCACAAATTAAAAAAATTGTAACCACAAATTTTGCACATGTGTCATTTTCACGTCACACACAGCCCAGATCCCAGAGGAGCGCGACTCACCGAGGCTGGAGGGTTTGATGAGGACGTCCAGCACGTCATAAAAGGGCAGGGGCTTCATCTGGACGTCGGGGTGGACGGGGGGGAGCAGAGGGGCTTGAGGCTGCAGGTTCATGCTGGCTTCTCTTCACGGCTCGACGGGTTCTAGGCTGTGTCACACCAGCGTTTCCTGTAACACACCGTACAGTCACTCCTCAGTTCAGTCAGGACACCACCGGGGCCCGCAGGTCACACGCCCTCCACCTGCCGCTCCACCTGTCGGACCTGACCTCACGCCGAGCAGGTTCACACACATTTCAGTAAAAGAACTGGTGTCTTAATGATGATTTGAAGGGTTTGAAATAAATGTGAATGTACGATAGAGCTGCTCACAAACTCAGTCATGACTATGTTTGTTTTGTAGTTTACAATCGCACACAAAAACACATTTCTCTAAGCCTGACTCAATTTCTAAAATTGTTGTCATTGTTGTACATTCTGTCATCAAAATTAACACACCACAGAGCAGACAGAAAACACTCCAGAGCACAAAACTAAACACAGATGTCAGTTTATCGTCATTTAATGCAACTTTTGCTATTATTGTCTTTAAAATGTGCATCCAAGTGTGCAAGTGTGTATCTAACATCACTAACGCTTCCTACAGCCCTCTTTCAAAATCCACGAGAAAGGAATAATTCGAACCACGCTGTGCAAGAAAAATATGAAACACTTTCCGACCTTATTATCTGCATCCAAATAATATTAGCTTCATGGTCATGTTGTTAAAGCTATAATAAAGTATTTGCTTTAAAGTTTTCTTTACAATCTCTCACCGAGAGCAGTGTAAATGAAAGGTTTGGCATAAGTTCTGGTACAGAAAGGAGCACAGGATAAAGAAAGTAAAAACACTCTTAGCTTTGTTAGCTTTAGCTGCAAAACCCGCAAATAGAAAAAATAGAGTGTTTTTAGATTACATCGTCGTGAAATAATAAAAGTAAAGATGAAATGCGGTGTGTGTTTTGCAGATAATAGTTGAATGTAAAATGATCTAGACGTAAATCCTGGTGTGTTTTGTTTTTAGCTCACCCGAAACTGCTCCAGCGCCGCCATCTTGTTGTTCCGGTCACTGAGCCCGCGTGACCAACGAGCTCGGCCTGTACCGCGGCCACTTCCGGTACAAACAACTAACTTAAAAATATATTTATATTTTATTACAAGTTTGCTCTAAACGTCATTATTTTTACTTGAAAAAATCTAGATAAATAACGAATTTAACTTACACGCTAAAATCTAAGTTTGTAACGATATTTGTATTTCATTTATTTGTTTAAAGCTAATAGGCTACAGTCAAACCATTTCAGTGACATAAAGGAGGAAAGAAAACAATTTGTTACCAAGAGGCTGTTTTACTTTATTATTTTATAGTGTTTTTATGATGGCTTAGGGTGACTATTACTGTTCAGAAGGACAGTTCACAATAGATTGTTGTATTTTTTATTAGAGATTCTTAGTGGGATAAAGGAGAAAACGAAAACATTACAGACATTAAGTAAACAAATAAAGTGCAAACAAGGTATAACATTTAAGTGTGCAAATAAAAGAACAAATATGCATGACATAAGATGATTAATGGGTTAATAAATAGTTTAAATATGTAATAAATAAATATATAAATCATAAGTTAAAAAAGCTTTGTCGTAGTTTGCTTTTAAAGGGGAAAAGAGGTCCTCAGATTGGCAGCATAAAAACTAAATGATGCTTCACCAGGTTTAGAAGAGTCTTATGAGGGTCACATGGAGTTATTAGCTCAGATAAATGTTATGGACCTAAACCGTTGAATGAGTGATGTTCACATGAAGTCTTTGGGCGACATGAACCCGGTGGAGTGGATAATGTAAATAAATGTTACAATGCTGGCAGCAGGTTTGACAGTAATTTACCGTTAATTTTCAGAACTCCAAGTGTGATCAACTTCTCAGTATGTGACTGTACATTACAGTACATAGCGTTAGACCAATGTGATTCCATAATTATCTATCTATCTATCTATCTATCTATCTATCTATCTATCTATCTATCTATCTATCTATCTATCTATCTTATTATTAGTCTCATTAAACATTGTGTCATTGTGTCATTGTGCATTTATACACCTTTAACATAGCTTTCCTTTTCCCTGTTTGTTTTTTGTGCTGTTTTGCTGTGTACAAAGATGTATCCAGTGCTGAATATACACTTTCTCGGTTTTATCTTTAGCTGTTACTTACTTGTTGATGGACTGAAAATTCTTATTTATTAAAATCCTTGATAATAAAGCCTAGATGACGTCTTAATGTCTCATTTTTTCCAAAGATGATTCCTATTTCAATTTGCTATTAGGTGACTGAACAGTTTTTTCCTTCATATGCATGAAAATCACATACTCTCTGTGTAACTGTTATTCATTTTCCACTGGACTCAAATCCCAAAAGCAGACAGATATTTTGCTTTATACTGTACAGCGTGAGAGTAAATAATTCTAAGGTTTTCATTGCTTTTCTGTGTTTGGAACATGTCTCACTTTCTCAAAAGTGTTCCAATCCAGTGTTCAGCATTTTATTGTTGTACATTAACATAAACTTAACTCATATTCACCTATTTACTAACCTCAACTTTATTTGTTTTCGGTTCAAATAAAGCCTTGTGTTTAATCAATACTTTACAGACCGGTTTTAATGTCCTAGATATCGAATAAACCGTTCAATAACCACGGGGTGAATTTGTTTAGTCATATTCCCAAACCAACAACACCAGACCCATATTGGACGCGCGGGGAATTCTGGGAGTACACAATAGTTTCAAGATGGCGGCGAGCAGGAGGCTGGCCAAGGTAAACCTCCCGGTCGCGACAATTCCGTATATTTAATAACATTTTTTACTCAGATAGCGACTGGACGACAACATAATTAATTATTTAAGTTAGTTTTTAAGTAAATTCGTCAAGAAAAAACAACGTTACTGCTTTAATTTCCTCCTAAACTCATTAAAATCGAGAGGTCACTACTGGGAAACGAGCTGGCCAAGAATTTACCAGCAATGGACCGGCAAATTAGGCCACGGAAACGAAACTAATACCTAAATCCAAAGTTTCTCGTATTAAACATTAACGTTAATTCCGTCTCGTTATGTTTGAATCATACAAAGCTTGGTTAAAGATTACGCTCAGGAAGAAATGTGTTAAATTTGAGCTAATCAGCTAACAGTTAGCACAGCGGCAAATCTTAACTGCGTTTTAGCTAACCACTAGCTTCAGCTTAACCCGCGTTTAGCCTCGTTATGTGGAAGATTCTGGACCAAACGTGACTCTGGAAATGGATATAACACTTTGATTTATGTTTTTAAAGTACAATTGTAGGAACGGTCTGGATTCTTTTCTGTCTTATCTCTGTTTTCACGGTTTATGTTGAGCTTTATGTGAAATGCAATAAACTGCACGAAAGCGTTTTTACTTTCGGTATGTGTCAGCTCTGAATGTACGAGTTGTTCTCTGATCAGAGCTAGTATTTCTTGTTTAAGAAGCAGGCGACAAGCAGGAAATGATGAAAGCTGTCACCAGTGTAGATAATAGAACAGACTCTAGATTAGCTCTGGTCTTTTTCTAATTACTTCCGTGATTCTGTGCATTGACTTAATACCTTCTTAAGCCATTTATCACCTATTGACTCTGTTTGGACTGATGTAAATACCATAGTGTAATGTAAATGTTACTTTACACGCGCTACTAGTTTATTTGCTGTCACTATTTACCTACTTAGATAATTATTTAGTCTCCTGGAGTATTTTTATGACACTACATTGAGCTGAAGCAACGATATTTAGTTTTGTTTATTATTTATGTAGCTATACATTTGAATGACAATAAAGTCTGTTTAAGTCTAGTCTTAAATGTTTTGTGAAGATCTATTATAGCCCTTATGTGTATAATAATTAGAACAGCACAATATTAGAAAAACATGCAATAACTATTTTGAATATTGCCAAACGAGGTGTAATATTTAAATGCTCTTTGACAGAGTAAAAAACGTTTTTAATTTCATTTGCTTTAGAAAATATAAAGAAATACAAGGCTCTGGGCTAAATTCCTCTCGTCAAAACAGGAGCTAAATCACTGTCCAAGACTGAAACAGGACTTAAACAAGTCTAAACAAAGATAGAAGATAAATATAAATAAATCGGGTCTAAACCACAAGTGTTATATTTAGATGCTCCGCAGTTTGATTTAATGCTGTTTGGACGATAATTTTGACACACACAGATTGTAACGTCATTGTGATGATGATAATACTGTGATATGTTGTGCAGCCTTAATAATAATGCATTTCACACATTTTCAAAATAAGCCTGGCTGAATCTGATCAAATAAAACGGCTCACTTTGAGAAAGTGTCATTGCGTTTCAGTCTACTTTTGGTCCCTGCATGAAGATGGAAATAATGCACAGATGTTTACAGAGATATTAACATGAGTTGTAATAATAATCAATTTTATTTAAGGTGCTTTTTAAAACACTCAAGGCCACTGTATAATAATGAGCGTAGAAAACAGAAATATATATCAATAAAATGTTGAATAAATATAAAAATATGAGGTAAAAACAGAGATCAGTGATAAGTAATCTACAAAAGTGAGTTTTGAGATGAACAAACTGTCGCTTGAGTGAATTCAGTGTTTCGATGACAAGCTAAACACAAACTAATTCATTTTCACTTTCACCATAATGTTTTCCACCACAATACACACAATTTTTACATTTACTTACATTACAACATCATGAAAATGGTCAAATATAACGCTAGAGGTAGAATTTGTCCCAAAACCAAGTAGTGCCATGTTTCCCTGCTGCAAGATTCAAAGTGTTTACTGTCATATGCAAATGTTTCTATTTAAAAGGCAATCCTAGCTCTGCTGCCCAAAGAGAAAGCCATAACAAAAACTAAAAGATATAAAAATGTTAAATATAAGAAAAAAAGTCAGCATATAAACAGTAGAATAACAGATATAAACTATTTAAATGAGTGCCATGGATATTCTCTGCTTTACGAAACTAAACAGTAAAGAGAAAGCATCTGAGACACAGTGTGTTTAGAAAAAGCCCAGTTTTACCTGTTTATCCAGTAGCTGCAGGAAAAAAGTGCAGTAACTATGTTGAATTTAGGGATAAAAACATGACCTGTGATGTTTGGATGCACCTTTGGCTCAGGGACGGGAGGGATTGCCTGGAACATTTTTTATATTTCTTTGACTATGTAATGTTACTTTACGTGTTTGAAATAAACTGAACTGAAACTTGAGGTTTAATCAAAACTAAAACAACAAACCAAGAGTAAATTTATGAATGAATCAAGACCAAATAAAGTCTTGACAACTGGACCAAACAAGGACTAAACCTTTTCAGTTTCATTTAAGGCTCAGATCAGACAGTTACTTTGACTTTAATGCAGTGTGAATCTCTGATGGAAACACATAACATTATAGATTCAAGCTCCTTTTTTCATTATTGATATTGTTTTTGTTGACATTGCGATAGATTTTCAATATATTGGGCAGCCTTTATTTGTTTTTTGGGAAAATGGTGTTGAAAGTAGGTTCAGGTTGTTTTTAAAAATACCTGCCTTTGTGTTGGATCTGAAAACCAGAAGTACTAAAAACACAGTGGACTGTTTTAGTTTAAAACTCACTGATTGTGTTGTGAACAAAAGACAATGGAAACTGTCAAACAATGTCACAAACACAGCTGTTCCCCGTCCACATGTTTTTTGAGGAAACGTTTAACGTGTAACTCCATGTTTTGTGAACTTCACCCTCATCAGAATTAAATCTTTTCTCAGTCACTAAAGTGGACGTACTGTTTTTATCCGTGTCTGTGTTGTGTTGATGTTCATTCTCTTTGTCTTTCATTTCTAGGAACTCGAAGAAATCCGCAGGTCTGGAATGAAAAACTTCAGAAACATTCAAGTTGAAGAGTCAAACCTATTGTCATGGCAAGGACTTATTGTTCCTGTGAGTTTACCTTTGGTTTGTCTCTGATGACATTAGCCCTGTTTGCTCTGGAGTGGTTCAGTTTGGTTCAGTTTCTCTTGAAGAGGCTTGTGTTTCCTCTGAGCTGTTTCCAGAGAGACGTCTGCTGCAGAAACAGACACAAAACTCTGATGTGTCTAGTAATAATAATCATAAAGAGTAGAGTCAATCCTGGAGGTACAACTGTAAACTGCTGCAGTAAACATTAGACTGTTTCTGCTTTATTCACAGCTTTATCAACGTTACCTTCAGAGCTGCAGCAGGTTCCTACATTTTAGAAACTCACTGCTTAACGTCACAGGTTCTTCTTCTTTTTAATTCAATGTAAACATTAAATTCAACGTTTAAATTCATGAAGCGAGAGCCAACGACTCTGACTCTGTTTAAAACCAGAAAGAGCTGTTAATAGTAAACATTAGCTTTGTTTTAAAAGAGAGTTAATTTAGCATTTTCTTCTCTTGGAATATTATTATATATTAGAAGAACTTTAAAACAGGTTAGTCCCGTTGTTTTACGTCAAAAAAGTGAATTCAATTGTCATAGAAATCTTATTTTTTATATTAGACCAAATATTTGAGGATATTTCCCATTAAAAATTAAATGTGTGGTGGATTTGAAACAGACAACGGGGTATAATTTATGAAGGAATATGAAACTTGATTTTATATCCAGTCTTTTCTAAGTTCTCACTTTTTGACCTTTCTCTTTCTTTCAGGACAACCCTCCTTATGACAAAGGCGCGTTCCGGATCGAAATCATTTTCCCCACCGAGTACCCGTTCAAACCTCCCAAGATCACATTCAAAACAAAGATTTATCACCCCAACATCGACGAGAAGGGCCAGGTGTGCTTGCCCGTCATCAGCGCAGAGAACTGGAAACCTGCCACTAGAACTGACCAAGGTACGTCTGCTCCGAAAACTCGCTTTTCCACATTTCACCTCAAAGATAAACCCACACGACCAGCCCGGCTCAGTTTAGATTCAGGAAACGGAGCTGTGTGAGGTGTTTGTTTGGAGAGCGGGCGTGCACAGGTGACATCAGTAATCGAAAGGGAATATGCAGACTTTGTCCTCAATAAAACTCAATGAAAAGCTTCTCTTCTCAGAAAAGACTTGGCTTTATTTGGAAGAGTGTGCTTCTAAATAACATCTCACTGCTTTGCTGCTCTCTTCAGAACTGGACACAGCTACTAAATCTTTTTTAACGTGGCTGCGACCAAACGACAAAAACAAGTCCTTTCTCAAAAAATACTCTAGAGGGCACTGTCTGTCCAAATTCTAGTTTCAATGTTTGCTCTCTGTTGATGGACAATATTGTTTTGGTTCATTTTACCGCTCTCAGAAAAGATAAATGTTAGGTTTTTGCACTAATTTATAAGTGTTTTCCTGTCACCACCTGCAACCACACCAGGTTGTTTTTTGTTTTTGCCTCTTTGCTCGACTGACTGGTCATTGGACAAATGACCCGAGTGGGAATCGAACCCGGGTCCCCAAGGTGTATAGTAAGTGCTCTACCACGTGAGCCATCAGAGTTTGACAGAGCATTATTTTTCTGTGAGGCAGGCAAAATTTTACAAATTATAGAATCAGAATTACTTTATTTATCCCAAAGGAAAACGTTTTGTTACAGACGTGACCAAATGAAAGATAACAGAAATATAATAAATAAATATCAAAATACAATACCCCAGTATCTAAAAGCACCTCAGTAAAAATAAACAAGAAGAAGAAATACAGAAAACCAATCATAATCCACACCTTGCTCTAGCTTTAAAGGAATAATAATAATTTAGTGTCCGGCCTTTTCTCTGATGAAGCTACAGCTGAATCTCTGAGGTTTACTGTTGAATAAATATCCGTTAGTCGTTAGTTTAAAGAAGTGATATGCATAACATTATTCAGTTTGCTAAAGCGGGAAGCGCCGTATCACTGAGGACGCACTGTTCCTGAACTTCCTCACTTTGGCTATAAATGGAAATAAAAGTTAATACATAAAAGTATATGACATGTTGACTATAATAAAAATTCTGTTGCATTGTGTTACTTATTGTTGCAGCCGTTAATCACTTTATCTGAAAAGTAAACGGTGAAGTTCCTTTAGATCAGTGTCACTTTTTTTGAGCAGATAAAACACACCCACTTTTAAAAACAAAATAAAAGAGACACAAACCTCAGAGGTGGGACCAAGTAAGTCCAAAGTCCTATTCTTCAAGTCCTTTCGAGTTCAATAATAATATTACGTTAAAATTAAACAATGTAAGCTTTTAAATCTGTATTTATTTAACCAAAAAAAGTATAAAGTAAGTATGCAACAAGTGCTTGTATTTCTATAGAATATTTAGTCATGCTTTGGTGTCAGTGATGTTCAATGTGTGTCTGCTTTTTGGCCTTTGGTTGTAAAGCCCTGTAGCGCTGAGTTTTACAGAGAGCATTTGAAGGCAGCATCATGACTTAACTCTGTGTAATCTGTCAAACTATTGAAGAAAATGAACTGTTTCAAATAACATTCTTTTAATCTTTGGAGAAGTATCAGAGACTCAAGTCCAAGTGAAGTCTGAGTCTGGTTCAAGTCCAAGTGAAGTCTGAGTCTGGTTCAAGTCCAAGTGAGTCTGGTTCAAGTCCAAGTGAAGTCTGAGTCTTTGGTTCAAGTCCAAGTGAAGTCTGAGTCTTTGGTTCAAGTCCAAGTGAAGTCTGAGTCTGGTTCAAGTCCAAGTGAAGTCTGAGTCTGGTTCAAGTCCAAGTGAAGTCTGAGTCTTTGGTTCAAGTCCAAGTGAAGTCTGAGTCTGGTTAGTCCAAGTGAGTCTGGTTCAGTCCAAGTGAAGTCTGAGTCTTTGGTTCAAGTCCAAGTGAAGTCTGAGTCTTTGGTTCAAGTCCAAGTGAAGTCTGAGTCTGGTTCAAGTCCAAGTGAAGTCTGAGTCTGGTTCAAGTCCAAGTGAAGTCTGAGTCTTTGGTTCAAGTCCAAGTGAAGTCTGAGTCTGGTTCAAGTCCAAGTGAAGTCTGAGTCTTTGGTTCAAGTCCAAGTGAAGTCTGAGTCTGGTTCAAGTCCAACTGAAGTCTGAGTCTGGTTCAAGTCCAAGTCCAGTTACAAGTCTTTTTTACATTTTCTCGAGTCAGAAGTCTTTACATTTGTGACTCAAGTCTGACTCGAGTCCACTCCTCCGACAAACCGCATATGTTTTGTTTATGTTGCTGGTTAGATGAACACTGATTTCACCCGGTTTTATTCAAATGGTAGTTGTTCAGTAGTTCCTGATGGTTTCCTTTTGTGTGGTGTGTTGCAGTAATTCAGTCCCTCATCGCTCTGGTGAACGACCCGCAGCCGGAGCACCCTCTACGGGCAGACCTCGCAGAAGAATACTCAAAGGACCGTAAAAAATTCTTGAAGAACGCTGAAGAGTTTACAAAGAAACACGGAGAGAAGCGACCAATGGACTGATGCTCTGATCTTTCTGTCTCTTATTCTCCCTCTTCTCCACTCATCTTTCACGCCCGACCAAAAAAAAAAAACCCTCCCCTTCACACTGAAAACCCCATCTGACCCAAATCACCCCAAAACTTTCTGGACCAGACACTTTTCTCTTGCTTCTCTACTCTTTCCTTGGCCATTTCTTAATTTACTTTCTCCTTAAAGCAAAAAAAAATGTACTTGGAACATTGTTCAGATGAGAAATTGGTTGATTTTTTTTCTGTTCTGATTTACTCCATTATAACAACAACAGTTCTGTTAAAAAGCTCTGATGTAGACTTATTTTGAGCAGATAAAACTGGTTGTTTACCCCTTTTTTTCTATTTCTTTTTCATTTGTTAACAAAGAAAGTAAAGGGTCCGAAGATGGAGCCTTGTGGAACTCCGATTCCAAATGTTAGCCTGAATAGATTTGCACTGAATTCTTGTCACATATTCATCAGTTTTGAAGTCAGTGAGAACGAGGGAAGGGTAATCTGTGCTGACTAAACACTCGACACCGCCACCGTGCACAAAAAAAGACATCTTAAACAGAAAGAAAAAGTCACAGAAAGAAATGAAAAGTAAGGATTTAAAAGTATTTTCCTTAAGGGCCTTTCAGAGAGAAACCGCAGCAATAGTCTTAGATGTTATTTCTCAGTTGTTCCCCATCTATAAATCATATTCTGTATTGCTTTTCCTTCATATTTTTCAGTAATTAGCATTGACACTTGGTACATAAACGTCTAAGCGGTTGTTTATTCTCCATGCATGTTAACGCCTCACCATTGGCCGCCCCTGTTCGACTCCAGTCATTTTCTTCAACACAGAGCCCTTTACTGCATCGAAACACACTCCACCTGCAGCTGAAGAGGGACCAAACTCCTTCAGGGGGAGGGTCTGTGGTAAGATAACGTCCCCTGCCTCTGGGTGGTCCTGAAACGAGCAGCTGGGAGAGGGCTAGCTGTTTTCTGTTTTCAGGGGATGTGCCAGGACATGGGAAAGAAATGACCACTATGTAACAGCTGTCTGATCTGGTCCCAATATTGTTTCATAATAAAGATGGCTAACCATTGGCCTCACTGTCCGCCTGGCAGTCTAGTGGATGTCACTTGTGTTTGCTTTTATTTAAAACGCACTCTCAGACCTCTGTTACATCTGATCCAGGGATAATTCCAAATATGTCCATGTCAGTTTGATTTATAAAGCAAATTTTAAAACAACAATCGCTGCTCAAAGTGCTTTACAGACTCAGTAAAGTGCTCTTAAAATAGAAAATAAAAGTATAAATAAAATAAAGTGGATCTAAATAAATAAAACAAATGGGTAAAAAGAGTCTTAATCCAGCTCAACTTGTGTTAAATACTTTAAAAAGATCACTCCAAACCTGTTTTCACCAGTGTTGATTTACCTTTAAGTGTAACATCATGAGGCCAGCTCCTGTTTGCCCTTTTCACACATTCAGTCACAGAATAACACCTCCAAGAGTTCGTTTTTTTTTTGTTTTTTGGCCCTTTTTAGCCTGACAGATAAGAAACAGGGCAAATGACCAGGTGCCTCTACAGAGTTAGTTTTAACTGAAACAAACACAGCGAATGTGAAGACAGCCTCAGTCTTACCTAAACGAAAGAATATTGTTAAAATGGCAGCATAAACAATGTAAACAGAGCATTATTTCTCTATTTAGGAATGATCGAAATTTTGGCAATAGTGCTGACTAACAAATCAGTTCTGTTTGTATTTTGTGCTCTACTGAAAAAGAAAACTTTCAATACATGCTTTAAGCTGTTTTGACATTTACCTGCTGTTTATTAATATACTTTTGGCTCCAGTTAAAACCACAAGTGGCTCTTTCTTTAACAGAATAATATTAACTGATGAAGTGTGTGAAAAGAGCTGTAAAGTCTTTAAAAAAAAGGAGTATGAACAACACGTGGAGCATTAAACTCCACTGACCTCAGCAGCAGATTCAGACGGAGCAGTTACTACAAATGGACCCCAACAAGTGCACTTTATCCTCCTCCAGAGTTAAATTAAGGCTCCGGCTACACGTACAGAACACAATAAACAAAATAATAATAACCTGGACAGGTTTTAGCCAGATTTGAAAAGATTTTAAACAGAAGATACCTCTTCAAATCCAACTAAAACCTTTTCAAATCTGACTAAAACCTCCTCAAATCTGACTAAAACTTGTTCAAATCAAACTATAAGCTGTTCAAAACCATCTACAACCTGTTCTAATCCATCTAAAACCTGTTCAAAACCAACTAAAACCTCCAAGTGGGACTGGAGATTCCCCAGTACCCATTTTCTTTTCTCTGGGGTTCATGACACTGATGAACAGATTGTTTGCCGAAGTTTATTGTTAACTCCAAAAATGTAAATAAAGTGAAATGTAAAGGGTAGGACTCTCACCAGAACCATCACAGTTAGACTCAGAAAGGACAGATAGACAGACACTTTTATTTATCCCAAAAAGAGAAATTCTATTGGCCAGTAGCTCAACATCAATCATGGATAAAAACATTAAAAACACATTAAAAACTGCTCTGAAAATTCACACAATACTTAAAAATACTGATAAAGAAAGAAAGAAAACACACACTAACACCAACATTCACATCATAGAGACTAAAAAGTTCTAGGCATTAAATCATACAGTGTATTTGGACAGGAAAATGTATATGTATATGTAATATAATGAGAGATAAGTCCCATGACCCTGACGAGGTGGCTGCATGGTAATAAAGTGTCTTATCTGAACATATTAACTATTATTAATGCTAAAAATCTGCACTGATTATTAATGTGTGTGTGATTTAAGTCTTTTATTATACACAAGTAGCACTCATAATTTCAATGTGACACAACTACAATGAAGCTCTTCTGATTCAGAGTCATTCTGTTTCTGTGGAAAAACATCACATGTGCTGTTTACTGTTTACTGTTTACTGTATGAACATTTCTCTTTGACGTCTGTTTGAATCTGAGCTCAGTATTTTATTTGTAAAGAGTTCCACCATGTTTTTATGAATATATTCAATTTTTCATGTTGCTTTTTCATCTGGATGTGACTGAAGGGATCATTTAACCATCATTTGTGACTTGTGACTTTACATTTACGTGGCTCTTTTAAAACTTAATATAATGTTTTGGGTGAATAACACATTTGCAAACATGGTACTGTTTTCATGAACTATGACACACTTTTAACTGAGGGAAAAGCCTTTGAGAAAGATTGTGTTTGGTCAGAATCAGTTTCAAATTGAGTTTTGACTAAATCGAGTGAAATGTCGCCCTCTGGTGAGTCTCAAGACGAACTGCAGCTTCATCTTTATTTCCACTCATTACGTTAAATTTCAGGGTTTGTTTCCACTTTTAATTTTTTATCCATACTTCTATATCAACATTATTTCTATCGCTAAATTATAAACATAATATGGACTATTTATTTAGGTTTAGGGCTATTTCTTCTTAATATAAGACCCAGCGTTTGTTCGTCTCTAGGCAACCGTTGCTTAGTTACAGCCAAACTGACACTGCTAACGGCTAATGGCTAACTATAGAGCTAGCTTGATATCAAAACTTTAGCATTGCAACAACGAGATAAGGACAACAAGGAGCTAATTTAACATTTTATCAGAGGCTGGAGTGAATAAACGGGGGCATCAGATGGAAAAGCAGCGACAAAACATTGGAGTAAAGTAATAAAAGGCTATAAAAGCGTCCAGAAAGAGAAATAAAGTACTCAGAAAGACTCGAAGCTAATAAACTGAAAATGTCGGGACAGTCCGAAGTTTACACCGCGGACAGAGACACACTTTTCTCAAAGAATAGCACTCCAAGTCCGACTAAAACACAAGCTTTGGTGAGTCCTACTGTGCTTATTTATAATAATGCTATATTTAAGCTAGTTTTAACAGTTTTATTGCTATTAAACTTCTTACTTTATAATAAACTTCAGCTTTAATACGACGCACAATTGACGCTGTGCTTAGGCGCATTTATTTATTTATCCAATAACGTCCAGGCATTTATTTATTTGTTTATTTGTGGACAAAATAAAATATGGTTTTACAAATATGGACAGTAACAGCAAGTTAATAAGTTCAATATGGAAATAAGGGGAAAAAAAGATTAAATAGAGCCTTGTAGTCAAGATCAACTCATAAACAAGACCAAAACAAGATGAAAGATTTAAATGACCTTGGGCCAAAACCAGCTGTGATCTTCAGAGACCAAGCCAAGGCCATATAAAATGAGTTTGAGTCCATGATTTTGACTCCACTGACTCCACCTGGTTCTGGTCCAGTCTCTAGGCTGGGTCTATGGGAGGAACCCAGCTCTGCCTGTCTTCAGTTTACAGGACCACGATCAGCTGGTGGTGTTCTACGCTGCAGCCAACGTCGGAGTCATTTACAACCACAGCTCCGGCTCCCAGCACATCCTCCAGGTCTGTACCGATAAAACATTCAACAAAAAGACAGGAGCTCCACAGAGAACCCATTTTTATCAACAGTTTACACAGTGACGTTCTGATACATGAGATTTTATTGTTAGATTTTCTATTTGGATTCACCTTAGCCTCCAAAATGATAGACCACATTGAGTATTAGGGTCTGAATTACTTTGTCAGTTTTGTCTAAAATTGTTTATGTCTTTATGTTTAGAGGAAGCTTACAACTTAAAAAAGATGGGCTTATTTTGTCCAGAGTTTGTTGAAGTAATAATATCTTTAGTTTATGCAGAACCTTTTAAAATCTGAGACAAAGGGAAAAGTGAAATACGAGCAGGAATATGGCTTCTTTTGACGCCAAGTAGTAGTTATTCTCCAGAAGAAGACTGGATAAGTTGGCAGTAGATTAAATAAATACAAAAAACAAAGAACAAAACACAATATAACACAAAAACACTATGATTGAACAGAATACAAGCAGGAAAAAAGGGAGTTTAGGTTGATGCCATATATTTGACCAAATAAAGAGTTTGTGAGATTGTTCTGACGTTGCTCCAGGGCCACAGCAGCACTATCTCCAGTTTGTGTGTGAGTGAAGACCGGCGCTGGGTCGTGACAGCAGACAGCGGCCCCAGTCCTCGGCTCCTGATATGGGACTCCTACTCCGGGTAAACCTCCCTGAATATTAAAACCATTATATCTGTATTTGTTGTGACGTTAAGCCTAACTCGTAACCTCAGTATTCCTGTGTGCACGCTGTTCGACTGTCACAAAGAGGAGGGCGTCTCCGCTTTGGCATTTTCAAAAGACACTAAATATCTGGTAACACTTGGAGCTGGAGAGGTTCAGGTGAGTTTAACCACAGCTCATTTGGAAAAAAAACATAATAAAACATGTTTAAAAGTATATATATTTATTTCGACAGCATTTGTGCATCTGGGACTGGACAAATGAAACAGAGAAGCCTTTGTGTTCCACTGAAATAAACCCAAACTATGGCTTTCAAGTGAGTAGCATTTACCTTTTTTAATATGTCCATGGATTTAACTTCATTTATCTTATTTTATTTCAGAGACACATCCTGTTTAATCCCAGTAACAGCTCGGAGCTGCTGAGCTGCAGTGAGACTCATGTGGTTCTCTACTCTGTGGTGAGTGGCTTTATTTATTCAGTTAAATACATCAGTTGTACTTCTCTCTGTGTTAATTCTTGCCATTTTCTCTTTTTTCAGGATCAAGATGAAGAAAGTCTGTCATGCACTGCTCTAAAACTCAGAAAGGTAAATATGTTGTTATTTCTTTTATAATAACGCAGCATTTACTATTAATTTACTATTAATGATAAAACAGTAAAGACACAGCCCAGAGCCGAGAGACAGGTGACAGAAGACACGATGAAGACATGAACAGAGACGTGGAACAAGCCCTTTGTTACAAGATGCTGTGAGAAAACAAACCGAACCAACCCAAACAAATACAGTGGAGCTAAAGGATCCACTTTGGTCCTGATCCTGGTCCAGATTTCAGCTGAAAACAATAAACTGGAAGATTTTTTTTAATCTACAAAAGAGACACAAGAGACACAGCTGCATACAGCCTTAGGAAGACTGACACGTTGGATTTGTGATGTTTCTTTCATATACATCTCATACCGTTCTTCACACCACAGTGGCCGGTTAGCTCAGCTGGTTAGAGCGTGGTGCTAATAACGCCAAGGTCGCGGGTTCGATCCCCGTACGGGCCATTCATGTGCTTTGCCTTTAAGAAACAAATAGATTACAGGAGTGTTCAGGATGAACATTTGAAGTCCAAAGAACATTGTCATTTCTTAGTTCAACTCTGATATAAATCCCTCGGATTGAGGGTTTTTAGCCTGAAACTGTGATTGGACAAGGGCCCAATTGGACAAGTCGTTGACCCCACAGGTCGGTGTGGTGGACCCCGGCGTCCCCTCCTCACGTCTCTCTGTCCCTGCAGGTCGGTGTGGTGGACCCCGGCGTCCCCTTCTCACGTCTCTCTGTCCCTGCAGGTCGGTGTGGTGGACCCCGGCGTCCCCTCCTCATGTCTCTCTGTCCCTGCGGCTGACGGGGCCCTGGTCCAGGCTGCGTTCCACTGGAGGGAGCCTCAGATCCTCGTAGCCACAGCTCGAGGGAGCATCGTGTTGTGGGACTTCTCCAACGCTGCTCTTGGACTAAAACAAGTCCAGTTCCTGCCCCTCCAGGACGCTCCCTTCACTGTCCTCAGTGTTACGGACAGGTACGTCCAACCCAGACCTCAGGTCTGATGAACACATGAACATGAATACTGTTTTCTTAACTGTGTCTCTTTGTTTTTACAGTTGTGTCGTAACCGGAGACACACAGGGTCAGGTGAAGTTTTACGGATATGGCTTCAGGCTTCTGGCCTTTTACAGTGACTTTACCTCGGATCCTGTTGCTTCCATATCGTTTCCTAAAGAGTGTACGGGAACGCTTTTAACAGACAGTCCGTTAGAGAAGACGCAGGTTCTCATCAGGTCTGTGCAAATAAAAGTCTTGTTTACACCAAATCAGTTTATGTTAAAACTGCTCTTTCTATATTTAGTGCTTTTGAAGCATTGTCATTTAGTGTCTGGCTTCATTGCATTGTGTATTTGTAGGAAATGAGCCTGATTTATTAAGGTTTACTTGTAAAAGGGGCAAAAAAGACAAAAAAAGGCATGTCTCGACTGTTTGCTCTAACAGGGGTCTTTTTTGGTCCAGAAACACCTCTTCAGGTGTGAAAACTCCAAGATTGTGGTTCAGATTAACCAGCAGTGGCCGGTTAGCTCAGCTGGTTAGAGCGTGGTGCTAATAACGCCAAGGTCGCGGGTTCGATCCCCGTACAGGCCAGTCTGATCTTCAGATGAAAGCTCCAGGACCCTGTTTCAGACCCAACAGCTCAGTCTCAGTCTGGGCCAAACTGAAATCATGTCTGGTGCAAGCACATTTGCCAGAAGCTTAGGCTTTTAGACCAAATGCAGGAAGTCACAGAAAAGAGAGAACGGAGGGAAATGGGGAAAACAGACATCAGTAAAAACACATAAAACACATACATTATTTTGTTTTACATTTAGTTTGTCTCTATTTTTCTTGTTGCTCTACAACAGATGTCTCTGTGAAGTTTCATAAAGAGCATTACAGTGATTTAAATCATGCCTGTATTAATTCTATATTAACGGCCTGAAGCAGCAGCTGTTCAGACAGTTCTGACCTCGTCAGATTTAAGTTCCTCTGTTCTCTCTGTTTGTTCAGGAACTTCGTGGTGTCGACCGCGGGCTCCTCGGTCTTCCACGTCACCGCAGAGACAAAGCTCCCTCAGACTTTACTCGACGAAGACCCGGAGCCAGTTCACGCTCTGTGCTGCCACCCTTCGCTCCCCCTGGTGGCCACGGGCAACAACTGCGGGGTTTTGAAAGTGAGGGACTACAACAGTAAACAGACTGTGGGCAGAAGGCATTTCAAGACGGAGAAAAATATTACATGTGTTGCTTTTGATCCTCAAGGTGAGCCTCTGCAGATGGGAATTTATTTTGTTGAATAAATATTTGGTGCATGACATAATATAACATAATGAATCAAATGCACAAAACCAAAATCTGTTCCTCTTTTTCTCTTTGATTCAATTTCCATCTGATCTACATCGGACTACATCTGAAGGAATGATGTTATTGGAGCTGGAGCAGTTCCCGCCGTGTTCTCAACAGATTTTTGTCTCTGAACAGGACGGTACCTCGCTGTGGGCTTCAGCAGTGGAGCTGTTCATCTCCTGAACTCGGTTTCTCTGAAAAGTGAACCAGAGGAGGACTTCCACTTCACCAGAAACAGCATTCAGCACCTCGCCTTCTCCTCAGACTCCACGTATCTGGCCTCAGCTGTGAGTGAAATTCACGTTAAAAGGTGTTTGTAGTTCCTTCTTTCTCAATCCCTTTGTGTTTTAATTGAAGATAATTGAAGGAACACTCAGCAGACACAACAGATGTAATCTCAAGTCTTGCTGCATTTAATAAACAACAAAACTTATATTTATCCACAGTTTGTTGTTGATTAGAGCTGTTTCAGTCGCAGTGAACAGTAACAAGTTCATTCAGAGCATGAGCTGTGGTGCATTCACTGACAGTAGATCCAGCGGTAATAACTTTGAAAACATGCTACTATTAATTATTTGACAAATCAATTTAATCAATTTGTGGCAGTAGTGGCATGAGCTATAATGGTTTCACATCTGAAAGTGTGTTTGTTGTTGTTAGGACTCTGGAAACACAGTGACGGTGCTCCGGCTGCAGTCTGACGGAGCTCTGTCTCCTCGTTGGGAGTGTCTCGGCCGACATCGCTCTCACTACAAACCCATCCAGGAGCTGCTGTTCGGGCTGCAGCTGGACAGCACCCAGCCTCGACTGCTGTCTCTGGGATCGGACCGCAGACTGGTGACTTACTATAAAAACTAAGAAAAACACAGGTTACATGCAGACTTAATAGATGAGAACCTTTAGAGAAAGTTCTTCAATATCTGCTCCCATTGGTCGACACTTGTCACATGAATTTAGTTTAATAGCTGCAGATAAAGTGTATTTTCAGCTGAATATGTCTTTTAACAGAGAAACAGCTGAAAAAAGAAAAGCATCAACAGAGAAAAGGGAGACAACGTAAAACACAGATAAATACTGTCAATTCAATCACGTAATGTTTAACGAGGAGGAGATAATTGTCGTCCTAATGCTTAGCTAAAGTACTGAGACAGGGACAAAAAAAAGGAAATCAGGGAGTGGAGCTTTAACTGGAGTGTTCTCTGTCTGATTTCTCTGTGGACTCGTCTCTCAGGTGGAGTACGACCTGGAGAACAGTGGGAACAGTCTGTTGGTCCTGAGCTCAGAGCGAGTGGAGCAGAGCGCCGTGCCTCTGTGTATGACCTGGTATCCTCCGTTAACCACAGAACAGTTCCTCCTCATCGCCTCGGACCAGTACAAGATGAAGCTGATCAACAGCACCACCAACATGTGCAGGTGGGACCCACTGAGGGGGGCTTCACTGTGAGGCGTGGAGTCAAAGGGGGATAAGAAATAAATATGTGTGTTTTCAGGAAGGTGGTTCTCGGTCCGACCTACGGCTCTCCGATTCAGAAAGTACTGGTCCTTCCAAAGTCAAAGGACGACAAGAACAGGTCCTATTACATGGCGTACATCACGGAGGATAAGGTCAGTAGTATTTATGATAATGGCAGTAAATCTCCTAAAATGTACAAATGGCCTCTGGACATAAACACATGTTATGTTACTCCAAAAGAAGAAACGCTCACTCCATGAAGAATATATGTTAAACTTAGTTCAACTCAATACCATGTAATGTACATATGCAAAATATAAAGTTTTTTTTTTTGTTTGCGAGATATTTAGTTTATAAAGTAGTTCAAAGTTCCACAAGCACCAATTATAATCAAATCCAAGATGGCCAGTCAGGATCTTCCTCTGACACAGTGTCACAGTGAGACCTCTTCCAGGAGACCTCCATGTTTTGGACAAATGTAAATATTAGTTTTGAAAATACACTCATTTCCTCCAGGTGGGTCTTCACATTCTTCCCGCCGACGGAAACCCGTTCAAGTCCAGCGCGTTGATCTGTCACCCTTCAGGAGTCTCGTCTCTGTCCTGCTCCTTCGACGGACGCTTCATATTCACCTCAGGACAAAGAGACTGCACCGTTCTGTCCTGGGACGTCTCCCTCAGGTCAGTCTCTTCTATAGCCTTAAAAACAGCCTCATAAACAGCCTGACAGACCCCTGACGGTCTCCTGTTGTAAACACAGTTCTCTGGAGGCAGCAGCTGCGTTGGGAGGAGCAGGGATGGAGCCGTTCTACTCTCTGTTGGACGGAGGACGAGGGGGACGCTTCTTCAGGGTCAGTTTACTCATATATTTGTTATTCTCTGTTTATGTTTTCTATATTATTTTTGATTGTGTCTTTTCATGATCAGGAGATAGAGGACTTCTTCTACTACATCCAGATCCGACATCAGGGCACAGACTCGATGGAGAGGAGACAGGTTTCTACCAGAATCCCTCTGACAGAGGTTTCCACCATGATGAGGGCGATCGGCTTCTTCCCCACAGAACAAGAGGTACGGCTCAGGACAGGTACTCAGCTATTATTCTCTATGAATCAAACTGTAAAGAACAAAAAGTGTAGTTGACCTGAATTTGTGTTCTGGAAAAGTCCTGGAAACGGTTCTTAAATGTTGTTCATCAAAGGTTTCACTGTAACAGGACAGCGGTGTCTTAATGTTAAACTGTGTGTTCCTTTAGATCGAGGACATGCAGAACGAGGTGAAGTTCAGTAAATACGCAGAAACGGGGAAATACGTGACGGACATCGACCTGGAGGAGTTCATAAAGCTGTACGTGAACCACCGTCCGGCGTTCGGCGTCCCGAGTCGAGAACTGCTCCAGGCCTTCACCGTTCTCTGTGACGCTGAGACGGAGAGGCCTTTTCTGGAGAGACAGCGACTGCTGCAGCTGCTACAGGCTCAGGGTACCACACCACACACAGTATTTCCCTTTTACTGTGAAGTTTTGGTTCTGATTCTAACATCGTTCAGGAGAAATCCCCAGAGTTAATGGTGTATGTTCTCATTTGTGTGTTTTTTTAAAGGAGAGGCCATGACGGACGACGAGGTGGTGCAGTGTTTCTCTTCACTTTTAGGCCTCGATGAAGAACAGTCTGAACGCAGCACTTTGAAATCCAGCAGTAAGTAATAAAACAAGTAATAACTGAGCTAAAGAAGTCATCCAACAACCAATTCAGAACATGATAGATAAATAATAAAAAAAGCAGCTTTAAACCTACACAAATGATCAAAGATTTAAATAATGGGCAATAAAAGAGCTGTCACCTTAGTGTAACAAGAAAGAGAAGAGAAGAAGATCCAGCCGAGAATGAACAAATCAGAACTTTCCATTTCTGTTTCCAAAACGTTAAATATGAAGTTAGCAAGATAAACATGAAGGCAGCACAAGATCCTAAAGAGTAAAGAGTAAAAGACTTTTCTTTGATCGTCTTTATGATCTCTACTTATTAATCTATTTCAGACATTTAGCAATTTCAAAAAAGATGTTGATTTAATTGTTTTTCTGTGTCTGTATTTCTCCAGAAAGTGCCATTCCTGAGGAAATATCTCTGGAGACGTTTGTTCATCAAATCCTTCTCTTTCCTTCTGCCTCAGACCAGACTTCTGCCTCAAACTGACAAAGACTGAAATCCAACAGCTCTGCTTTTCCAGTGTCTTTGTTTTTTACTAATAAAATGTTTAATGTGATTTCTTTCAAGCATTGACCAGTTTTAAAACATACGCAAAGTATAATGCAAAGTAAATGGGATCAGTCAGACTTTCCTGATAAAATAAAGGTCAAATAAAAACTTTAAGAGCGTAAAACACATTCAGCAGAGTCAGATCAGATAAAGGTTGTAGAACATTTGTCTTGAGCCACAATCGCAGCAACAATCACAGCAGCTCCAATACTTTCACTACAACATGGTCAGACTTAAAAAGATAAGCATAAGATAAACACACTTATATTTTGTATCACCAGGATGAAGAACTACTGTCCTGTCTTTGTCAAATGAGTCTCATAATGGCTCTGTGCAGCAAAGCACCCACTCCTTGTATCATGCACTGAAATCCCACAATTATAGACTAGACTAGATCATATACCTGTAAAAAAGCAAGCAGTACTTAGTGATTGTATAGCCTTAAAAAATAATATACCACAAAATTAAAATGATAAAGTACTTTTGAGGTTTCTTTTAATTTCCAACTGCATATCAGCAAAAATAATTAGATAAAAAATACTTAAATAATGGGGTCATTTTGAGTTATTGGAAATTAAACAAAATATGAAATATGTAACGTTTAAAAAAAAAAGTCAGTTGATAATTTTGCATTTGATGACCCTGCATTCCTAGAGCAGAGCCAAAAAAACCAGTTCTCAAAAATCCTATGGTTACAGACTCAAAAACATACCCAATTGATTAATTTAAGCATGTTGTGCCTTCAATAGCTACAATAAATCCCAATATAAGTTTCCCAAATATGACTAATAATAAAAAAGAGTTTAAAAAAAGAATAATACGACATATTTGTTTGAATGTTCTGCGTTGGTGTAATGGGGCTGCAGTTCCACCTCCCGCCGCCAGAGGGAGCGCCACAGTTTACCTTCTCTGTCATCACTTCCGGTTTGAAAACAAAATGGGTGGCGCCAAAGCCTGACAACAAGGCGGCTGCAACGGTCGCTCGGCTTCTCTGAGAATAAACAAACCTCTGCCGCTTTCATTCTAAGACATTTCTCTGTTTTTTAATCCGGAACCAAACAAAGGCACGAAGACGTATTTCTGAGTCTTTAAACTGCTTTTCTTTGGATTTGTACAAATGTTAAAATGGCTTCGAAAAGTGACCAACTTCTCATCGTTGTGTCCATATTAGAGGGTAAGTGGCTTTAACTGCTCTCTGCAGGCTTCTTAAGTGAATTAAACTCTAAATATATCACACCAGGATTGATATAAACCACAATTAGATGTTACATAACAAATTTAATACATTTTATTTGATTAGAATCGTTAATATCTCATTGTGAGCAGTTTTTAGCTCATTCCAAACCTATTTAAATGTTCCTAAAGCACATTAGATTTATTAATTTTGGCAAATTTTAGTTAAAGACAAGTATTTATAACGCAAAACAGATATATCCAATCCAAATTGTTTTCTGCCTTATTTTAGCACTTATTTCTGTCTCAAACCTGTACATTTTCTGCTTTTTGTAGTAGTATTTTACAGTTTTCACAGTTGCTCTGTTATGTGTCTAATAAAGGCCACAGTAATCCTATTTGCAAAGAGATTAATGCATATATATAGTAAAATATAACTGACAGGATACATATGAAGCATCTAAACTCACAAACACAATAAATCTGTTTAATAAAATCACTAAATAAATAAAAATGTTGATTTGATAAACATTAAAAGCAAAGGAATCAAATTTGTTTTTGGTTCGGAGGAGCCCAATAGGTTTTCTATCTTTGCCATTAGGGTTGAAAAATCCAGCTCAAAGACTACAACAGGATAAATGTCATTCGGAGATGCCCTCACCTGCTTTTGGTCGCTTCAAGAGCAGCTTTAGATTAAGTTTTTGTTTTAGGTGTGATTAAAAACTCACATTTACATAAAATAAATAAAAGGCATGTTACCAGCTGAGTCATTATGCAGAAGTAAACCTGAAATCCCTGCACATACTGGAATTTCAAGATTCAGTTTTCAGGGTTTTCATGTCACTACAGTTTGCAGAGGCTTTAGAGCATAAATATAATGTGCTGTGATCCTGGTGAGCCTCACACTTTTACTTTAAACACATAAAATAAATGTTGGAGTCTGAGCTGAAACACCTCCAGAGTGAAGATATTCAAAGCAGAAGCCTCTGTTAATTTCACATTTAACGAACCAATAAATTAAGTTCTGGAATTATTTTTTTATTCATATTGACAGGAATATATTAATAGTATAAATAAGATTCATTAGAGCAAATATAACAGTATTGCAATATCTGTATCACAAAGAACTGCTTGTATCACAATATAATGGTCTTTTACGTGACTGAGATTCACTCTTTGCCTTTCAAAATAAACTTTACTTTAAACTGTGTTGTGGGACTGCAAAGTAATAGAGTACAAAGTCCAAAAATCCTGTAAAGACCTGGTTTAGACTTGGTTCATTTTGATTTCGCCCCAGTTTTTGACCAGTGGAAGTTTCTCCTGAACCTAATGTTTTTCTATATATTTGAATTTAATTGAACTAAGCATCACTAAAGGTAAAAACCCTTACATCAGAGGCTCATCAGCTGTATTTGTGTGACCCGGTGTCTCCCGTCTCCTGCTGCAGGTCGTCACTTCCCGAAGAATTCCCGCCTCAGTCTCGTGGTCCAGGCCAGTTTTGATGGAGAGCAGCTGAGCACAGACCCAGTGGAGCACAGAGAGCAGCCCCAGATCAACACGGAGCTGGCCTGGGAGCTGGACCGCCGCACGCTGCACCAGCACCGGTCTGATCCACCGCAGCCTCACTTTATCTTTGTTTAAATTCAGTCTGTGGCTCCGTTTATTCAGTATTTGATGTTTTTCAGACTCCAGAGGACTCCCATAAAGCTGCAGTGTTTCGCTCTGGACTCTGTGAGTAAAAGGAGAGAAAATGTGGGCTACATCGTCCTCGACCTCAGATCAGTTCAAGAAATCAAACAGGTGAAGAAGACCTCTGATAAACCTTCCTCTACTTCATTTACAAGTGCATCTAATGTGTTCAAATCCAACTAAAACATGTTTAAATCCATTTAAAACCTATTCAAATTAATCTAAAGCTTGTTTAAATCTAAATAAAACCCGTTAAAAACCATTGAAAACCTGTTCAAATTTAAAAAAAAACCCTGTACAAATCCAACCAAAACCTGTTCAAATCCATTTAAAACCTGTTCAAATCCATTTAAAACCTGTTCAACACCTGTATGACCATTTACAGAGTCCACCTTTAGGCTGTGAGTGTTTTACTGAGTTGAATTGTTCTTTTCTGACATGTTTCCTTCAGGAGCCTCGCTGGTTTCCTCTCCTCAGCAGTAAATACACCAAACAGAAGCCCGCTCTTATGCTCAGTCTGCAGCTGGAGAGCGACACCAAACCCTCAGAGCCTTCCCCGGAGCGCTTCAAGGCCAAGAAAGCCCCTCCTCGACAAGGTCAGCCCCTCTCTCATTAACCCATGTTCAGCCTGTTGCTTCAGTATTTATGATGTCCTCCTCCTGTTTCCTGCAGCGTCCCCGGCTCTGGAGCTGCTCTCAGATAAACTGGAGGCGGTGCTGGTCCCAGATCAGGGCTATCACCAGATCGGACCGGTCGATCTGTGCAGCGACATGTTCGTCCTGTCTGTCACTGTGGCCTTCGCGACTAAACTCGAACAGGTAACTGGAAAATGACCAGTAATTAATGTATATAATGAGAACTGGAGCATGATAAGCTTTGATTTGTCCCTCAGCTGATCCCCAGTAACCTGAAGCTGTCGTCTGAGGGCGCAGAGTTCTTCTTCTACTACTCTTTACTCGGTAACGACATCACGAGCGAGCCCTTCGTGAACCTCCTGAGTCCTGCCTTTGAGCCGGAGCGAGCCTCAGTGAAGATCCGCAGCAGCAAACAGCTCCTGCAGCACTTCTTAGGCCAACAGGACTCTCTACAGGTCAGAGCTGAGCTGAAATCCAACTAAAACCTGTTCAAATCCCACTAAAACCTGTTCAAAGGCCAACAGGACTCTCTACAGGTCAGAGCTGAGCTGAAATCCAACTAAAACCTGTTCAAATCCCACTAAAACCTGTTCAAAGGCCAACAGGACTCTCTATAGGTCAGAGCTGAGCTGAAATCCAACTAAAACCTGTTGAAATCCCACTAAAACCTGTTCAAAGGCCAACAGGACTCTCTACAGGTCAGAGCTGAGCTGAAATCCAACTAAAACCTGTTGAAATCCCACTAAAACCTGTTCAAAGGCCAACAGGACTCTCTACAGGTCAGAGCTGAGCTGAAATCCAACTAAAACCTGTTGAAATCCAACTAAAACCTGTTCATATCCAACTAAAACCTGTTCAAATCTATCTAAAACCAGTTCAAATCCATCTAAAACCAGTTCAAATCCATCTAAAACCAGTTCAAATCCCTCTAAAACCAGTTCAAATCCATCTAAAACCAGTTCAAAACAGTCTAAAACCAGTTCAAATCCCTCTAAAACCAGTTCAAATCCCTCTAAAACCAGTTCAAACCCCTCTGGACCCCTCTCACCTGTGTTTCTCTCTCTTCTGGTCCCCTCAGATCCATTTGTGCTGTGGGAACCGGTCTCTGGGCAGCGCTGAGGTCTCCCTGGTTCCTCTCTGCTCTTCTTCTGTGGATCTGGAAACGAAAGCGGCCACAGTCGAAGGAGCGTTCGTCCTAAAACCTCCCAAACGACTCAAATCTGCCGCGAACCCTGATCTGGTGCCGACTGTGGGGGTCGCAGTGACTCTGAGGAGGGAGGACGTCCCGACTCAGGTACAACTCCGGGTTTATCTCTGATGGGTTTTAAAGTGAGGCTTGTGAATAAAGCTGAATTCATCTGAACCGGGTCTGCATTTATAGTTTATTTTTACAACTCTCAAAGATCTAAACCTGTCCAAAGCAACTAAAACCTGTTCAAATCCTTATAAAACTTTTCAGATGCATCTAATACCTGTTTAAATCCATCTAAAACCTGTCAAAATCCAACTAAAACCTGTTTAAATGTATAAAATGAATTTTACTGTGTCAAAAGCGTTATTCAGATATCAAAGATCATATAATTATAATATTCACAATAGTGCTTTTTTCTCAGAAGGTGAATATTAGTATCTCTAATTGTCAACCCTCTGAGTAATATCTGTATTCACTAAATATCATTACATTTATTATCTATTGTCACCTGTGAACTTCTCTAATGTGGGATCAATAAAGTTCTATCTAATCTTTAAGTTCATGTGTCTTTTCTCCAGACTTTAGGAACCAAAGAAGCTGCAGCGGCTCCTGTCGTCCCCATCGTCCCCTCGGGTGTCCCCGTCGTCCCCTCGGGTGTCCCCGTCGTCCCCTCAGGTGTCTCTGGGGGCTCTGGTCCGGACCCCAGAGCTCCCAGTCTGTCTCCCATCCACAAACCGGACCCTCCTCTTCCTCCTGGTTCCACTCACACCGAGAGCGAGGCCGACAGTCTTTTAGAGGAGCTTCAGCGACAGAAACAGCAGCCACTTCCAACACAACGTACAGGTAACAACAACATGACAACGTACAGGTAACAACAACATGACAACGTACAGGTAACAACAACATGACAACGTACAGGTAACAACATGACAACGTACAGGTAACAACATGACAACGTACAGGTAACAACATGACAACGTACAGGTAACAACAACATGACAACGTACAGGTAACAATATGACAACGTACAGGTAACAACAACATGACAACGTACAGGTAACAACAACATGACAACGTACAGGTAACAATATGACAACGTACAGGTAACAACAACATGACAACGTACAGGTAACAACATGACAACGTACAGGTAACAACATGACAACGTACAGGTAACAACAACATGACAACGTACAGGTAACAACAACATGACAACGTACAGGTAACAACATGACAACGTACAGGTAACAACATGACAACGTACAGGTAACAACAACATGACAACGTATACAGGTAACAACATGACAACGTACAGGTAACAACATGACAACGTACAGGTAACAACATGACAACGTACAGGTAACAACATGACAACGTACAGGTAACAACATGACAACGTACAGGTAACAACAACATGACAACGTACAGGTAACAACATGACAACGTACAGGTAACAACATGACAACGTACAGGTAACAACAACATGACAACGTACAGGTAACAACATGACAACGTACAGGTAACAACATGACAACGTACAGGTAACAACAACATGACAACGTACAGGTAACAACAACATGACAACGTACAGGTAACAACATGACAACGTACAGGTAACAACATGACAACGTACAGGTAACAACAACATGACAACGTACAGGTAACAACAACATGACAACGTACAGGTAACAACAACATGACAACGTACAGGTAACAATATGACAACGTACAGGTAACAACAACATGACAACGTACAGGTAACAACAACATGACAACGTACAGGTAACAACAACATGACAACGTACAGGTAAAAGACCGACTAGAGAACCACACTAAACCATGTATTTAATTATCGACTGAAATATGTTGGATGTTGATTTCCTTTTGTCTCGTCTGAATTCTCGTCTGATTTCCTTTTGTCTCGTCTGAATTCTCGTCTGATTTCCTTTTGTCTCGTCTGAATTCTCGTCTGATTTCCCGTGTCCCGCGTCTCGTCTGAAGAAGTAGAGGTCCAGCCTCGTCCCGAAGCAGAAGCCTCGTCCCTCAGTGTCTCTGCTCCGAAAGTGTCCATCCCGTCCTCGGCTCATCACTTCTGCTTCTCTCTGGATCTGAGCAGCGTCGGGAGCCTCGCTCTGACTCACACCATCGCTGCTGCTCTCAGGTCTGACATTCAGCTTTGGAACACGTTTGGGTTTTAAAATATCTTTATTATTAGCTCAGAGTTTATTTCTTTAAAACAACCTCATGTGATCAGAATCAACAGACTGAGGCGACTGTTTACAGTTGAGTCAAAGAGGTGGGACTAAAACCTTTTCAAATCCATCCTAAACCTGTTTAAATCCATCAAAATTTATTTATATCCATCTAAAACTTGTTCTAGTCCATCTAAACCTTGTCAGATGGCCACACCATATTTTGGCTCCACTTGTGAACCTGTTGAGAGGAATTTCTTTTTGTAAATCACAGAGCTACACAGAGGTGTCATGTATGTAAATGTTTTTGCAGGTATTCGTACCAGTTTTTCGGCAGCGCTGCTCCCATCATGACCAACCCTCCGGTGGAGCTGCAGAGACACTCGGAGGTGAAGCTGCCTCAGTCGTACTGCGCCTTCGACTTCGCCGCTCTGCCTCAGCAGCTGCAGGACACCTTCCAGAGGTAACCTGAGTGTAGGAGCGGGTGTGTCCAGCAGGGGGAGCCACAGCACCACCTCCTTCATAAACCTGCCGTTTGTTTGTGCTCAGAGTGCCGCTGGTGGTGGAGCTGTGGCACAGAGACTCCAGCAGCAGAGACGAGCTGATCGGACGAGCCTCGCTGCAGCTGTCCCACCTGCTGAGGTCGGACAGGGTCAGAGGTCAGAGGTTATCGTCGGGGGAAACCAGCTGGAGGCAAACGTATCGGGAGCGGGTCCCTTTCCTCAAAACACAACGGTGAGCATCTACAGAGAGAGGAGCTGGGAAGTGACCGTAGACTCAGGGGTCGTCAAACCGACAGAGGCCTCCACTTTTACTTCTTTGTGTCAAAGTTTTGAGTAAAGTGTTGTTTTCATGTTTAAAGTCTGGCCCAGGGGCCAATCATGGCACAAGGTGAGATTAAGTATGGCCTCTGTGTGAACTTGTTCTTGAACCTTTGGGTGTGACATTTTTCAATTAAATCCTGCCATAGTGACTGCAGTTAAAACAGAACAGTAGATTTTGAGTTGGCACCTCCACTTTAGATTAATCATGGCACAACGAGCTGAAATAAACTGAGCACAGGCCTGAATAAACCAAAACAAGCTCTTTAACTCTGACAAATGTTTATCAGACGATGAGACGAAGACTGACATGAAAGATTTGGTGATGTGTCCATAACAGGGCTTCACCTCAGACCTGTTTGTCTTTGGAGACCCTTCTAGTGGCATTAAACCCCGATAATACCCCTGAACCCCTCCACCACACGATAAACACACAACACCTTTAAATAACCTCTGTGCCTCGTGTTTCCCTCAGACCGACCGAGAAAGTGGCAGAGCTGAGTTACGTGGCGACTCTCGAGGATCTGGGGTTGGTCAAAGCCACAGAAGTCGTTGTGTCTGACACTTCACCGGTGACTGGATATTATTATTATTATTTAATATTATTTTATTATTATTATTCAGTAAGGTTCTGTTATTCATCTTTATCATGAAAAAGGCATAGAACTCCTCTTCTTTGTTGAGTTTAACCCCACTCATATGTACTGTATTTGTTAAATTTCTTGTCCAGACGGATCCAGCCCCGGTCCAACCTCCTGTTTTCCCATCAGCCCCTGCTCCTGCCCCCTCTGTGCCCCCCTCCTCTGTCCCAGTGGCTCCCAGAGAAACCCCGGAGTATCGCACTGCTCTGGAGCTGGAGATGTGGAAGGAGGAGCAGGAAGATCTGTTCGACGACCAGGTAACCGGCTCCTCCTGGTGGACGCACCTGGTACTGCAGTGTAAGAAATCGATTTAATTGCTTCATCAACTTGTCTCTGTTCCAGTTGAGGAAGAAGGAGCTAAGCCACATGCAGGCTTTGGCCGAAGAGTGGAGGAAGAGGGACCGAGAGAGAGAAGCTCTGGTCAAAAAGAAGGTCACACTCATTTACACCAAAGACAGTTTAACGACTCGTGTTTAATGCAGCTGTAAAGACTATTCTCATGTTTTTATCCGTCTGCAGGAGCTGGAGTACGGCCTGTTGGAGGAGCAGCTGCAGAAAACCCTGGCAGATCTGGAAAAGAGAGAGAAACAGCTCACAGAGGCTGAACTACAGGTTACTGTCATCTATGAACCTTAAATACAGTAGAGACGAGCTCAAACTGGTGAAGGAGGGTTCATATCCTGAAGACATTTAGAAGGTTTTATTACATTTTGAATGTGAGATTTCATCTTCATTTGAGTCTTACAAAAGGTATCTTTAACATTAATGTCCTCATTCTTATGAAAACTGGTTTTAGTTGGATTTGACAGGGTTTAGATCAATTTGAGCAGGTTTTAGATGGATTTAAACAGATTTTCATTGGATTTAAACAGATTTTAGGGTTAGGCTTTATCTTTGTAGCAAAAATCAAATCCATCTAAAACCAATTTCAAATTAAAAGCCTAGTGTCAAACAAAGATCACTAACTTTTCTAAATGACAATAACATGATCCAAAAAAAAATGATCTAACTACAATCAGTTTAAAAGTTAGGGTCTTAACAGAAAAAGCTAAATACTTGTATAAACTTTAGCTCCTCAATTAAAATACTTCTAATTAGCTCACAAAATTCTAAAATATAAAAGAAAACATAATGCAGCAGTAACAGTTCTAAAAACAACTGTTCCAGACGGAGCGGCTTCAGAGGGAGCTCCGAGCAGAACACGCTTTAACTCAGAGAGAACTGACGGAGGCCGGGCGCCGGCTGCAGCAGGACTGTGACCACCGTGTGGCGCTAGAGAGAGAGAAGGTCCGACTGATGGAGGAGGAGCGGAGCCGGCTGCTGCAGCAGGTAACACCATCAGAGTCTCCTCCAGCAGCAGCCTTTACTCATCCTTTTATTTAAACAAGTCAAACTGGAACAATTTTTCAATACGTTACATTCAATCAAAGTTTAGCTGAAACTTTTATCTCTGTAGTTTATCGTTGTAGACTGTAGTGATTCTGTAATTATCTCTGTCTCATTAAACACTGAAGCATTAATTAAATAACATTTATCTATGTTTCATTTGCTGCTGTTTCTCTGTTTTTATCTTTTTTGAGCTGTTTCTCTGTAAAATAAGACGTATTGAAGATTTAGTTTTATGGCTGAGAAATGGGCAAAAGTTTGTTTTAACGTTTATATTCCTTCATGCAGTGGAATACTAGCTTCTGGTAAAACAAATACAACAAAACAACTATAAATGACATAAAATATAATACATTTAAATAAGAGTTGCTGCATTTTATCCAGTTTTACACACGCTTCTTTTCTTGTTGTTAAAAATCAAAGATCTGATTTGAATAAGACTTCTAAAACAGTTCCTGATAAGTTCTCACTTTAACTTTAGCCACATTAGGTCTTGGTTTAGTCTTTTTGAATCATTTTGTTCCTGATTTAGTCCAGTTTTTGTCCTGTTTGCTCTTTGTTCAGACATGTTTTAGTCTAAGTCCAGGTTTAACTCGGTGCTTCTTCACTGTTGTGACCTGTTTTTACTTCTATTGTGTGCTTTCATGGATATAATCATGTGTTTGCAGATCTCAGACGGAGAGTCCCGGTACAAACAGCTGGAGAAGGAGTTCCAGGTTTACAGAGAGCAGCAGAACGTGAGACCGGAGTTCAGGCTTCAGTCAGAGATCAACCTGCTCACGCTCGAGAAGGTAACTGTAAAAACTGAACTATAACGTCCCCGACCCGAGAGGACTGAGCCTGAGATGTGTTTCTGTTTCAGGTGGAGCTGGAGAGGAAGCTGGAGTCCACCACCAAATCCAAACTTCACTACAAACAACAGTGGGGCCGGGCTCTGAAGGAGCTGGCCCGGTTTAAACAGGTACAGTACGGATTTGAACAGGTTTTAGATGGATCTGAACAGGTTTTAGATGGATTTGATCAGGTTTAGTTGGATTTGAACAGGTTTTAGATGGATTTAAATAGGTTTTAGATGGATTTGAACAGGTTTAGTTGGATTTGAACAGGTTTTAGATGGATTTGAACAGGCTTTAGATGGATTTGAACAGGTTTTAGTTGGATTTTAAGAGGTTTTAGAGGGATTTGAACAGGTTTTAGATAGATTTGAACAGATTTTAGGAGGATTTGAACAGATTTTAGATGGATTTGAACAGGTTTTAGAGGGATTTGAACAGGATTTAGATGGATTTGAACAGGTTTAGTTGGATTTGAAGAGGTTTTAATCCACGTTTAGACCATGTTTAGTCCTGATCTAGTCCTGGTGGACTTCCCTTTATTAAAGTCTGGTTCAGTCCGGTTTTGGACCTGCTTTAGTCCAGGTTTAGTCCTGTTTTTGTCCTGGTTATTACTATTGTTATAACCCTGCTTCAGTAAAACCTGTTAAAGTGTGGTGCTCAGCTCTGAAGTCCTGGTCTGATCTGGATCTGGATCTGGTCCTAGTCCGGTCCAGACCACAGCCTCGGTCTGAAGTGGTTCTTAGTGAAACATAAACAGAGCGGATGAGGCTGTAATAAGTGTTAGTGACAAACACCAGCTGCTCTCAGACCCTTCATTCATCACAAAAACATGGCTTTATTCTGAATCTGTGTTTGTTTAGGTCCAGCTCAGACCTGGTTTAGAACAGGTTTAGTCCTGTTTTAAAACCAGACATTTATTTTTGTTTAGATCAAACTAAATTCTGAATCTTTTTTTTGGAGTAAACTTGAGTCAGGGCTTTTATTCTGAAATCTAATTCTATCCATAAATGTCATGTCAGTCTTATGTTGAAATAACCAAACAAAAGTCTGTATTTAAAGTGGCGCCAGCTGATTTTATTTTTAGTAATTTTCCTTTTCAAAATACAATTAGGTAATAAAACTTTTTTTTTCTCAAATGCTTAACTGAGGAGAAGACAGAACTAAACCTGGACTAAATCATGAAAAAAATAAAATGATTAAAAAAGTCTAAACCAAGACCTTCTGTGACTAAAGCTAAAGTTGAAGTAAGAACTCTGTTTCAGACGTCTTTATAAAATCACACCCTCCAACGAAACAGGTGTAAAGCTGAAGAAAATCAACACAGGATTTAAGACGGTGATGAAAAGTTCAGGTCCATCCAACAGTTCTGGACCAGGTCTGGACCAGGACCAGGTCTGGACCAGGACCAGGTCTGACTCATGATGAACCTGGAACAAAAACCACAACAAAACGAGCCAGAATGATCAGGTTTAGCTCGACTCACAGCTTGGTTTAGTCTTGTTTTTTTACTCCTGGTTTAGATCTAGTTTTTGTCCAGGTTTAGTCCAGGTTTAGTCCAGGTTTAGTCTAGGTTTTGGTCACAACTGAATCCTCTTTTATTAGTCTTTGTCTTGTTCTCAGTTATTTTCTCTAAAACAAGCCCATCTCTGGCTCTTGTTTAATTTTCTCGTTCGTCTTTCTTTCGTTTGTCGTTCAATGGTGTGTGTGGTTTATAGTGGATCATAATAATTCCTTCAGTGAGGAATAATCCGTCCGTCGACTTGAGACACGTAATTACGAAGGAGCCTGAACTCACGGCTCAAAATATTAGGACAAAGTGATAAATGAGACACACCCAGTGTTAAAAATGTCCAGTAACAGACGTTTATTACCGTTTTAATGTCAGCGTTTGTCTCTCACTTATCTTTAGAGAAAACATCAAACACATTTATTCATCACAGTATTAAATCTTTCAAGAGTCAGAGCATAGACAGTAGATGGATCGTGGACTGAAGAAGCTCAGGCTCCAGTTCAGAAAATGTCACCAAATGGTGGGTTATGAAATCCTACAGTTATTTTTGCAGGAAAATCTAAACCCTATTTAACTTTTCTGGAGGTTAATTTGTTGATTATTGCTTTAAACGAGACAAAAACAAAACTGGGTCTAAACTAAGACCGAGCAGAAGGACACATTCAGACAAAAAAAAAAACTAAGTAAAGCAAACTAAGTGTAAAGCAGGACTGAAATGGAACTAAACTCCAGTAAATAGGGACAGAAATGAAGATAGAACTAATGCCAAATATAAACTAAACCGAGAACTGAACCACAACTAAACTAGGACTAAGCTCGGACTAAGTTTGGACTAAATAAAGATGTAACGAAGGCCAAAACCAGAGACTAAAACCATCTCTGAAACATGACTAAACTAAGAAGAAACCAAGACAAAAACTAGGACTAAGTTTGAAGTAAAATCATGTCTAAACTAAAGACTTTCTTGGACTAATTCAGGATTTAAAAGACTAAAGGTGCTCATCGATGGCCTCTGATCGATCCTTCTGATTTAACTGATCATGATCGAAGAGACTTTTACTCTGTTCCTACATCCTCCTAAAACTTAAAAACCTCGTCAGACATTTGAAGTCAACAAAGTGGTGCTTTTTATTTAAAAATGATTAACCAAGATTTGGAAATTTAAGTAAAAAACCAAGACTAAACTGGACCTAAACCAAGACTAAACTGGACCTAAACCAGGACTAAACTGGACCTAAACCAAGACTAAACTGGACCTAAACCAAGACTAAACTGGACCTAAACCAAGACTAGACTGGACCTAAACCAAGACTAAACTGGACCTAAACCAAGACTAAACTGGACCTAAACCAAGACTAAACTGGACCTAAACCAAGACTAGACTGGACCTAAACCAAGACTAAACTGGACCTAAACCAAGACTAAACTGGACCTAAACCAAGACTAAACTGGACCTAAACCAAGACTAAACTGGACCTAAACCAAGACTAGACTGGACCTAAACCAAGACTAAACTGGACCTAAACCAAGACTAGACTGGACCTAAACCAAGACTAAACTGGACCTAAACCAAGACTAAACTGGACCTAAACCAAGACTAAACTGGACCTAAACCAAGACTAAACTGGACCTAAACCAAGACTAAACTGGACCTAAACCAAGACTAAACTGGACCTAAACCAAGACTAGACTGGACCTAAACCAAGACTAAACTGGACCTAAACCAAGACTAAACTGGACCTAAACCAAGACTAAACTGGACCTAAACCAAGACTAAACTGGACCTAAACCAAGACTAAACTGGACCTAAACCAAGACTAGACTGGACCTAAACCAAGACTAGACTGGACCTAAACCAAGACTAGACTGGACCTAAACCAAGACTAAACTGGACCTAAACCAAGACTAAACTGGACCTAAACCAAGACTAAACTGGACCTAAACCAAGACTAAACTGGACCTAAACCAAGACTAGACTGGACCTAAACCAAGACTAAACTGGACCTAAACCAAGACTAGACTGGACCTAAACCAAGACTAGACTGGACCTAAACCAAGACTAGACTGGACCTAAACCAAGACTAAACTGGACCTAAACCAAGACTAAACTGGACCTAAACCAAGACTAAACTGGACCTAAACCAAGACTAAACTGGACCTAAACCAAGACTAGACTGGACCTAAACCAAGACTAAACTGGACGTAAACCAAGACTAAACTGGACCTAAACCAAGACTAAACTGGACCTAAACCAAGACTAGACTGGACCTAAACCAAGACTAAACTGGACCTAAACCAAGACTAAACTGGACCTAAACCAAGACTAAACTGGACCTAAACCAAGACTAGACTGGACCTAAACCAAGACTAAACTGGACCTAAACCAAGACTAAACTGGACCTAAACCAGGACTAAACTGGACCTAAACCAAGACTAAACTGGACCTAAACCAAGACTAAACTGGACCTAAACCAAGACTAGACTGGACCTAAACCAAGACTAAACTGGACCTAAACCAAGACTAAACTGGACCTAAACCAAGACTAAACTGGACCTAAACCAAGACTAGACTGGACCTAAACCAAGACTAAACTGGACCTAAACCAAGACTAAACTGGACCTAAACCAAGACTAAACTGGACCTAAACCAAGACTAAACTGGACCTAAACCAAGACTAGACTGGACCTAAACCAAGACTAAACTGGACCTAAACCAAGACTAGACTGGACCTAAACCAAGACTAAACTGGACCTAAACCAAGACTAAACTGGACCTAAACCAAGACTAAACTGGACCTAAACCAAGACTAAACTGGACCTAAACCAAGACTAAACTGGACCTAAACCAAGACTAAACTGGACCTAAACCAAGACTAGACTGGACCTAAACCAAGACTAAACTGGACCTAAACCAAGACTAAACTGGACCTAAACCAGGACTAAACTGGACCTAAACCAAGACTAAACTGGACCTAAACCAAGACTAAACTGGACCTAAACCAAGACTAGACTGGACCTAAACCAAGACTAAACTGGACCTAAACCAAGACTAAACTGGACCTAAACCAAGACTAAACTGGACCTAAACCAAGACTAGACTGGACCTAAACCAAGACTAAACTGGACCTAAACCAAGACTAAACTGGACCTAAACCAAGACTAAACTGGACCTAAACCAAGACTAAACTGGACCTAAACCAAGACTAGACTGGACCTAAACCAAGACTAAACTGGACCTAAACCAAGACTAGACTGGACCTAAACCAAGACTAAACTGGACCTAAACCAAGACTAAACTGGACCTAAACCAAGACTAAACTGGACCTAAACCAAGACTAAACTGGACCTAAACCAAGACTAAACTGGACCTAAACCAAGACTAAACTGGACCTAAACCAAGACTAGACTGGACCTAAACCAAGACTAAACTGGACCTAAACCAAGACTAAACTGGACCTAAACCAAGACTAAACTGGACCTAAACCAAGACTAAACTGGACCTAAACCAAGACTAAACTGGACCTAAACCAAGACTAGACTGGACCTAAACCAAGACTAGACTGGACCTAAACCAAGACTAGACTGGACCTAAACCAAGACTAAACTGGACCTAAACCAAGACTAAACTGGACCTAAACCAAGACTAAACTGGACCTAAACCAAGACTAAACTGGACCTAAACCAAGACTAGACTGGACCTAAACCAAGACTAAACTGGACCTAAACCAAGACTAGACTGGACCTAAACCAAGACTAGACTGGACCTAAACCAAGACTAGACTGGACCTAAACCAAGACTAAACTGGACCTAAACCAAGACTAAACTGGACCTAAACCAAGACTAAACTGGACCTAAACCAAGACTAAACTGGACCTAAACCAAGACTAGACTGGACCTAAACCAAGACTAAACTGGACGTAAACCAAGACTAAACTGGACCTAAACCAAGACTAAACTGGACCTAAACCAAGACTAGACTGGACCTAAACCAAGACTAAACTGGACCTAAACCAAGACTAAACTGGACCTAAACCAAGACTAAACTGGACCTAAACCAAGACTAAACTGGACCTAAACCAAGACTAAACTCATCAAAAACAGGTGTAAACACAGGTCTCAACCAGGACCAGTTTATTATTTATATTTTACCAATGAATCACTGCAGAATCCTCTTAGTTATTTCTCTTGGCTCCTAAATATTTTCTGCATTTATCCGTTTCCTCTGAGAGTCTTTTCCAAATAAACCTCGGCCTCTGACCTTCGCTGAAACCCGTTCATTAAAACTCCACTGATCTGTTTCTGTTTCGGTGAGAAAAGCGCTGACCAGTGTGTTTTTCTACAAACGACGGCGAGAACGGAGCAAAAACTTCATAAAAACGTCCCTCGGTTGTATTTCTCTCAGACGTTCGTGAATCAGGAATGTGCTCCGAGAGAAGAAAACAAAAACAGTCGCTCGTTGGATTCGGAGTCGTAAATCTGGGGCTTTTAATTTGAAGGAGGCAGGGTTGGACGTGCTGGGAAAGAATCCATTAAATAGAATAATAAGAGAAAATTAAAATAAATACTATAAACCAGAGCTGCACCAGGATTAAATCAGGACCAAAGTTAGAACTGAAACCTAGGACTAGATCAGGACAGTTCAAGGATTCAACAAAGACTAAAGAAGGACTACATTTAATCAGAACTAAATCCAAGATGTGGCCCAAGCCAGTTGTCCTTTAGTTAAAAGAGAATATGGGATTTTTTTAATGAATGAGAGAAGAACAGAAGCTTTGTCCAATCACAGCTCGCTTCAGAAAAAAAGGAGCGCTCCAATTGGTCGACACTGATGTCAACAAGGAAGTAATGTCTGCAGATCTTTTTACAGAGAAACAGCACAAAAAAGGAAAACACTAACAAAGAAAAGAGGATAAATATTGGCTTCAGTCACACGTTTAACGAAGAGGAGCTAAAAGTTTACTGTCAGCTCTAAACTTCAGTTTGGTCA
>CM072156.1:1175275-1270275 GCA_036850595.1 Rhyacichthys aspro | reverse complement strand
CTTCCTGCTTCGTGTCACAGATCTCTACAGTTTATTAAAAACTGAACAAAGACAAATGTCAAACCTCGTATTAAACCCTGTTCACTTTAAAACATGCTGCGCAAAACATTTTCCACAAAGTGACCATTATTTCTCTCTAAAAAAAAAAAAATCACATCTTCATTAATGAGCTGCAAAAACAAACATTAAATAACATTTCAAAATAAAAGTGCAGGAAGCAGGATATGAGCGGGAGATAAATAGACTTTGTGTTTTTTATAATACAGCTCCTCGTTCTCCGTCTGTTTTTGGTTCAGTTCCTTTAAGCTTTGGTTCGGCCCAAACTTTGGCTTCGCTGTTGCAACAAAAAAAAAGCTCCAAAACCGAGATTTAAAGCTACATACGTTATTTTTTGGTATTGTTTGAGTCATTGGTTGGTTCCCGGTTTCAGAGTTGATCTTTGGAAGGAAAATTAATCCCGAAAAGTGTCCGATAAATATCCGTATTGTCTTTATTCTACATTGTTTGTCGTCTTTGGCTGGAGACAAAAAAAATCATCTTTGGTTTTTGGTGAAACTAGGTTTTCTCCAGCGTTCGATGAGGTCAGAGTCAAACGGTCGATAAATGAGTCAAAACAAGTCAGAAAGTCACAGTAAACTGGATAAAGGCTCAAACACTGTATGACTGTAAACTCCGGTCGACTGAGACGGTGACGGCTGGATTTGGTTTATTCTAGTGACACTTTTTAACCCGAGCAGCCGTTTGAGTTCTTTTTTCATTTCCTACAAAGAATCAGTGTGGTCCCCATCGATTCCCTTCCGCTGACGGGACAAAAGATAAAGATTTAACGATTTTCATTACTGTTGTTAATGCATTTTAAATTCATTTAATTCCATTTTAGTTCCTTTATGTTTTAAGGCAGTTTAGTGTTTTTGTCTTTATCCAGAATAGAGTGCCTTCAGTCAGTTCGTTATCAGTCAGGGTGAGTCAGGGTGAGTCAGAGTCAGGGTGAGTCAGGTTGAGTCAGTGTCAGGGTGAGTCAGTGTGAGTCAGTGTGAGTCAGTGTGAGTCAGTGTCAGGGTGAGTCAGTGTCAATGTGAGTCAGTGTCAATGTGAGTCAGTGTCAGGGTGAGTCAGTGTCAGGGTGAGTCAGTGTCAGTGTGAGTCAGTGTCAGGGTGAGTCAGTGTGAGTCAGTGTCAGGGTGAGTCAGTGTCAGGGTGAGTCAGGTTGAGACAGTGTCAGGGTGAGTCAGTGTCAATGTGAGTCAGTGTCAATGTGAGTCAGTGTCAGGGTGAGTCAGTGTCAGGGTGAGTCAGTGTCAGTGTGAGTCAGTGTCAGGGTGAGTCAGTGTGAGTCAGTGTCAGGGTGAGTCAGTGTCAGGGTGAGTCAGTGTCAGGGTGAGTCAGGGTGAGTCAGTGTCAGTGTCAGTGTGAGTCAGGGTGAGTCAATGTGAGTCAGTGTCAGGGTGAGTCAGGGTGAGTCAGTGTCAGGGTGAGTCAGTGTCAGGGTGAGTCAGGGTGAGTGCTCAGTCGACCTCGATGGACTCGCTGCTGTCGTTCACAGGTTTGCACTCGTTCGGGAGGCGCTGGTGGCGACTGAGCTGCGTGGCCTGAGTGAAGCTACGGTCACAGCGCTCGCACCTGAAAGACCAAACCCAGGGAAAAGACTGAGGTCAGTGACAGATTCATTCTGATGAAATCAAACTAAACACAGCTTCTTTTATTGAATTAATAAAACCACAAAATACTAATCCATTTGACCAAACTGAAGTGTAGAGTTTAGCGTTAGCTTAGCTGTGACTTCAGCGTCAGGACGACAATTATCTCCTCCTCGTTAAACATTACGTGATTGAATTGACAGTATTTATCTGTGTTTTACGTTGCCTCCCTTTTCTCTGTTGATGCTTTTCTTTTTTCAGCTGTTTCTCTGTTAAAAGACATATTCAGCTGAAAATACACTTTATCTGCAGCTATTAAACTTCCTGGAACGTCATGTGACAAGTGTCGACCAATGGGAGCGCTCCTTTTGGAGCATGTGATTGTCCAAGGTTTTCTGTTCCTGAATAGAGGTTCTCATCTATTACAATCCCTTACAATAAACTGTAGATGGATCAGAAAGACTGTTTTTATACAAATGACTTTACAATAAACTATTTGGGTTTAAACCATTTTCCAACAAGAAGAAAAAATATCAGCTACAGTCAGTTTAATGTCACTTTAATTTCAAACTGTGCAGCGTTTTAATATTTATTCCGTTTAATTTGAGAATTTTCGTAAACATCACAAGAATTTTATTTACATCAGTTTACACTTTTACTAAATTCACTGCAATAAAAAGTCTGTGTGAGCTACAGGCAAAGCTCTACTGTTTTGTTTTGTTTTTTTGTGTCAAATGACATTTTATTGCAGTACCACAGGTGTCCACCAGTCCGATCCGAACAGTTTTAATTCAAACGTCTGACAAAAGGCCGTCGGTCGATTCTGTGAAAAGTGACGTTGTGTTGAAGTTAATAATCGTGGACAGATTAAAGTGTTGTCCGTGAGGCTGTAATGGCTCCAGATAAAGCTCTGTCACTTCTAATCCTGGAGTCTTCAGACCGAGCCGAGAGGAACGGGTCTGAAGTGGATTGGACTCAGTCGAGCAGAAGCGGGACCTGGACTAAAGAGACTCACTTCAGAAAGAGACGCTCTGTTTTAGTGGCGTTTCATCCCTGGGTTTATTTCAGATTAAAGACAGTCCCGTCCTGCAGTGTTTTTTACGGTTCACAGAAAAGGCCTCGTCTCATTCCTTCCACTGAAAAGAAAATGGTTGTTTTCAGGATTAAAGCGTTTGAAGAGCAGTTTCTGCAGAGACCATCCACCTGCTTTGACAACTCTACAATCTGACAAATCAACCAAAAATGAGCAGCGAAAACGAGTCCGAAAAACAAACGGAAAGTGAAAAGTCTTTAGATATCGCTTTATCTTATGGTTTATCAAGCGTTAGTGTTGTGTCCCTCTAAAAACACAAGAGCTGAGCTTCCTTTCAGAAAGTGGTCTCTACACAAACATCTGATTCCACTTCAGCTCAACCACCTCAGAAACTCTTGAAGTGACCTTTACTTCATTTCTTTTCCTTCAAACAAAGTGATTATTTTAGTTTTAAGTCCTGGTTTCTACAAAGTCTTATATTAAATTCATAATTTAAATGTTTGTTGAATTCACATTAAGCTGAGGTTCTTCTGTGAATATTCTCTCGTGTGAAACATTTTTGAATCTTGTTGTCAGTTTTAAACAAATAGCCATGATTTAATAAAGGCTTTTTATTAATTTGACCTTTCTACTTTCTACCTGATTGTGAAAGGACACTATTCTGTTGTATCCGATCCCTCTACAGCCGTGATATATTCAGTATTTGTAGTGTACACAGTCTTTCTACAGTTCTTTCTGTGGTTGAGCCTCAGATAAGTGTCTGATCTGCGCTGACCCTGAAGACGTCTGATTAAAGCGTCCTCTGTCAGTGTTTCTTCAGAATAAAGCTGCTCTAACGTCTGATCGATCCCTGAACAGTGCTGTTTCTGAAGAGTCTGAGTGTCCTCTGGGATCTGTCTCAGAAACATCTGAACCCGACAAAGACACAAATACGAGCAGGAACAACCGGGTTTTTCTGTTTCAGACAAAACCAGGAGCTCAGAGACGGACGATACAGGATTAGGGCCTTTTACTGCTGAGTTTTATTCATTGTAAGTGTTGTCTCCCTGTTCACATCACGCTGGAGGTTTGGTTTGATCCTAGTTTGGTTCAGTGCTATTTTAGTCCCAGTTTAGTCTTGTCTAGTCCATGTCTGGTCTGGTTTACTTGTGTTTTTTCCTGGTACAGTCCTGAATTAAGAGCTAACCTGATTATCCAGGCTTATTCAGAGAAACCTGGTTTATTTTGTTGTGATTTCTAGTCCTGGTTTAGACCTGGTCTAGACTTGGTCCAGAGCAGGTCTGAGGTCAGGTTTGGCCCAAACATTTGATGAACCAGACTCTTTTATCACAAAGTGAGAGCAAAAACTCATTTTACAACTGTTGCTGATATAATTCTCATAAAAGCTGGTCCTTGGTGAGTGGTTTGAACCTGTCGAGCCGGAGATTGTGGGTTCGATTCCCGAGGAGCCAGACAGACTAAACCTTTGTTGTGGCGACCCCTGAAGACAGCCGCCGAAAGACACTCATATATTCTTCTTTTACATGTTTTGTACTTATTTTTCCTTCAGTGTTAGTGTTTCTGGGAAAACCTGAATGAGCTCCAGCCTCTTTTCTCTGAGTGTGTCTTTATTTAAACCTGTCTGTTGTTAATCTGTGCTGCTCATGTCTCTGTGACTTTAGTAAAACTCTCTTAAAGCAGCAGCAGTAAGTGTCTCACAGTTTAACTCTTCTTCTTTTTCTTCTTCTGCTTCGTCAAACTGAGCTGAAAGACAGTTCTTCCTCGGCCTTCGTTTCCTTCAGAGTTAAGGAATAGTCCTGGTTAAGTCCTTTAGTGCTTATTTAGTCCTGATTTAATGTTGTATTCCATTTTAAACCCTGGATTAATGCTGTCAGTGCTTCATTAGCTTCAGTTTATGTCCAGGTTTTGTGCTAATGTACTTTACCTGATATTTTTTTATCTTTTCACTGCTTTTCTTCAGATCTTCTCTGATTAAAACCACAGTATTGTCCTAAATCCAGCTGACTCCAGACTCTTCTTCTGTTGAAATAATTCCAGTCTTCCCTGAGGCAAAGTGGTGATGACAGCTTTAATCTGTGCTCCGTCCCAGAGCCATCGAGCTCTAAAGATTTTCCGGGACGCGCTGATTGTCGGTGTCGCGCCGTGAGACTCTGAAACGCTGACGGACGCCTCTGTGCCGTCGTGTTTTATTACGACGGTCGACTCTGAACGCGGTGATCTCTCTTTCTCAGCCGCGGCCTCTCGCTGCTGCAGTCGATGAGCGCTGATTAAAAACGTTAATTAGTGCCGTCCCTCGATGAATGTCCTCGGCCTCGGACACAAGACTCCATTAGCTTTTGTTCAGCATCAGGTTTGAGACAAAAGAGGGGTTTTACACCACGTCACTGTCACAAACTGAACTCACTCTTCACTGCTGTTTAATGCGTTTTAAAGTGGATTTAATTATAATTTTTTATTGATTTAAAAACTAGAATCAGGTCTAAACCAGGGTAAACTCAGGACTAAACTACCACTGTACTGAGAACTGAAATGAAGACACAATCAACACTAAACTAACTAAAAATAAAACCTGTTGTAAGCAGTGCATTTGATCTTTCTTTACGTTTTTGTGTTTATTTGGTGACATTTTCACCCTTTTGCAAGACAAAGTTTGGACTAAAACTACCTCGAACTATACAACATTAAACCAGAACTGGACCAAGATAAAACCAGGACTAAGTCAGGTCTAAACCATGATTAAACCAGTGAAATCCCCTTTATAAGCTGGGTCTTTAGTCCTGGAGAGTCTGGAGTCAGCAGCATTTCACTTCCCTTTATTTTTTACTTTATTAAAACAATACTAAATAACCTTCTGTCTTATTTCTGGGTTTGGTCTTGGTTTAGTCCCGGTTCAGGTCCAGTTTTTGTCCTGGTTTAGTCCTCGATTAGTGCTGACCATGTCCACAACACGTGTTATTCCTCTAACATTTTACTTTCTGTTGCACAAATTTTCAAGTCCATCTGAACTAATTAAAAAACTCTTCTTTGGCTCGCCTGGTAGAGCACATGCCACATACTCAGGCGACACGGGTTGGATTCCCACTCCACACCCTGTTTCCTGACTGTCCACTGACTAAACCCTCTTCTTTAACTGTGAGGCTTGTTTCTTGTCCCTCGTCCTGCTGCAGGTTCACGGACCATGTTCCTGATTCTGAGTCGTGTTAAAGGTGAACATGTCCTGTTTTAGAGACAATGCTATGGAAGAAAAATCCTATCTTTATTCGAGAGCTACTTCAGTTTGAGAGCTTCTTTTTCTGTATGTTCACTCTCACTCACAAAAGAGAGGGCAGTTCTGAACGAGAAAGCACAACTTTGAATGAAGCACGTAATTCTGAATGAGAGTGAGTGAAAATACAGAAAAAATGCTCTCAAACTGAAGTAGCTCTCGAATAAAGATAGGATTTCTTCCATTTCTGCGCAGTTTTAGTAAATGTGCTGCTAAAAGGCTACTACCTGCAGCACATAAGCCCTGTTTCTGGGGTCTAGTCCTGGTTTAGACCTGGTTTAGTCCTGGTTTGGACCTGGTTTAGACCTGGTTTAGACCTGGTTTAGACCTGGTTTAGAGCTGGTTTAGTCCCAGTTTAGTCCTGGTTTAGACCTGGTTTAGTCCTGGTTTGGACCTGGTTTAGACCTGTTTTAGACCTGGTTTAGTCCTGGTTTAGTCCTGGTTTAGACCTGGTTTAGACCTGGTTTAGACCTGGTTTAGTCCTGGTTTGGACCTGGTTTAGACCTGTTTTAGACCTGGTTTAGTCCTGGTTTAGACCTGGTTTAGACCTGGTTTAGACCTGGTTTAGACCTGGTTTAGACCTGGTTTAGACCTGTTTTAGACCTGGTTTAGTCCTGGTTTAGACCTGGTTTAGACCTGTTTTAGACCTGGTTTAGTCCTGGTTTAGACCTGGTTTAGCCCTGGTTTAGACCCGGTTTAGACCTGGTTTAGCCCTTCAGATCTGAGTTGTAAGTGAGCTGATTGGGAGCCGTGAACAGACAGCAGAGTGGGGTCAGAGGTCAGGGGTCAGAGGTCAGAGTCATGAATAATGGAGGAGACAAAACGCAGAAATAAAACAGAGAGGATTGATCTGTTCAGGAGAATCTGGGTCAGGTTCAAAAACAAAAACCTGAGGGAAATCCAGTTTTAATGAGACACATCTAACAAAGTCTGAAATAACATTAAAACTGGACTTTAAATGTCACTGTTTCAAAATTACTCATAATAAAGAGTTTATAAAATATCCAAAAAATTAAAAAAAAGTATTGTAATAAGTGTCAGAATAAAAATGAAAACAATATAGCTATATTTTTAGAGACCTTTAATGACACACATGAGAATATTTATTTTTTCGACTATACTGTAATATAGATTTTCTACAGAACATATATTTATATTTAGTTGGTTTTCTTCATGGGTCGTTAGTTTGGTGTGTTATTGTCTTTTTGTTATATTTTGTCTCTGTATTTGTAAAAGCACATTGTCCTGGAATTGATCAACAGACATTTTGCTTCTTATTTTATTCAGAGAGTTTTACTTTTACTTGAAATTAAAGGAAATCCTTCACTCGTTTTCAAAGTGTATTTGAAGTGAACATATAGACTTTCTCTTGACTTGATTATTTATCCTCATCAGGCTGTGTTTAATGTATTGAACACTCTACATTGACTCTAATTATTGATAAATATGAGTATTTCTCTGCTGTGAGACGTCGATAGGTTTTATTTAAAGCCTGCTGTTTATTGGATCCATTCTCCTTTGACCTTTGAGAGGTTATGGATCTCTGTGTTTAACCTGTTCATGTGGAGGTCACCTGTACAGCTCTACAGTCCACTCTGAAAACACTGGCACCTAAATGCATTATTTGTTATGAGAAGGAAATAAGAACAGTTACAGTTAAAAAGCCATAAAGCCCACTACACTTTTTGAAACAGAAAACCTTGGACAATCACATGCTCCAAAAAGGAGCGCTCCCATTGGTCGACACTTGTCACATGACGTTCCAGGAAGTTTAATAGCTGCAGATAAAGTGTATTTTCAGCTGAATATGTCTTTTAACAGAGAAACAGCTGAAAAAAGAAAAGCATCAACAGAGAAAAGGGAGACAACGTAAAACACAGATAAATACTGTCAATTCAATCACGTAATGTTTAACGAGGAGGAGATAATTGTCGTCCTGACGCTGAAGTCACAGCTAAGCTAACGCTAAACTCTAAACTTCAGTTTGGTCAAATGGATAAGTATTTTGGAGGAAACATTGGGGGAAAAAAAACAAACTTGTCGGGACATTTTAGATTAGGAGTGAGTTTTTAATAGTTTGGGATTGATCTTGTTTGGAAACTTTAATAGTATGATTTAAGTGTATATGTTTTTTTGTTTGTTTGTTTTAATGGTCAATCCTTTCTGGTTGTGGACATAATTATAACTTTACATGTTTTATGAGAGTTATCAGCAAGGAATGTTTTTTTAAAAAGAAAATGGATGACGACTAGTATATAGAATAGTGTTAAAACCTGTGACTCTAACACTAACTGAAACTAACTGTGATTTTTAGGGCAAAAACCATCAGAATAAACTATTTTCCACTGATATAACAGATGTATACTTGTATTTAAATAGTGCAAATGTGCTGTTCTAAGCTGCTGTTTCCTCGAGTCACTCTGATTTATCCACTAATACTTGCTCTGTTTTTGTTTTGCATGTAACTGTTAAGTGTATATTTGGTTTCTTAAAGGTTTCATACAGTCCATTATTGTCGCGTGGCTGTACTTTCCAAACATTTGAATGAAACACAGTTTTTTCGGGGGGTTCAGGCGGCAGTACTCACTGTTACTTACTTGAACGGCTTCTCTCCGGTGTGAGTGCGGATGTGGTTGTTGAGCGTGGTGGCGCCGGCGAACGCTCGGCCGCAGTAGCCACATTTAAAGGGCCGGTCGCTGGAGTGGGTCACGACGTGGTTCCTCAGCTCCGACGGCTGCGAGAACGACTGGGAGCAGTGGCCGCACTGGTACGGTCTGGAACGAACACAGAAGAAGAAGAAACAGGAGGAATTAACAGATATGAACTGTTAAAACTGTAGCAGAGACGTGTGGTTGTAAGAACAGGTACAACATTCCAACAAATTAACATTTCTCTTTAATTTTTCTCTTTGGATTCACTATTTATTAAGTTTATTAGTCCTTTTAATGTATTTGTTGTACTGGTTTCCAACAGGATTTCTATTACCTTTAAATAAACCATTTTGCAAGACTTTTTCCTGGCAATTGACAACAGCATTTTTTCATTAATATCATTTAAAACTGACCCATGTTTTATTCCTCAATTATTGTTTGCTCATGTTTGAGAATTATTTAAATGACAGCATCCAAGCAGACATTTTAAATGTGACGAGAACATGTAGAAAAAAAATGTGCATGAAATATAATATGAAGGAAATTGTGTGTAAAACTATCTATACTGATTTGTCCTTTATTCTGTCCTACACTGTTTCAAAGAGCTTGTTCAATAATAAATCATTAATTGTGACTTTAACACAAAGTTATTTCGATGGCTCTTGATTTGAAGCCGAGACCTGAAACAGCCTGTATTTATCAGACTTCCATTGTTTTCTGTGTTTTTGTGTCTCGTGCTGTAATTATTGTTGTTGTACACCATATTAATGATATGATGGGGGCCGATAACAGAGAATTGAAGTGTCTGGAGCCGGAGCTGGGGCCGATAATAGAAGCAGGAGAGATTAGCTGTGGGCCGTGTAGAAACAGGACAGTCCATTAGTGAGAACATGTGTGCTCCCTGCCCCCGGAGCCCCCCCTGCGGACCCCCGTTCGGACCCGTATTTCTCTCATCGGGGCCCGGTTCAGTCGAAGATAGATGATCCGCTCCGAATCTCCGGGATGGGGGTCAGGTTGCCGCGGTAACGGGGGCAGGGTCCGACTCCCTTTAGCCCCAGCGCGAGTGTATTTACGGAGCGGCGCTCTCCCCAAGTCCCTCCGTCTTTCTTCTCTGTCCACACTTTATTTCACTTTCTTAATTTAGAAAAAAAATAAAATAAGATGGCGTCTGACGGGGGTTTTCCACCAGGGGGCAGCGCTCAGAATAACCCACAGAACCAAATAATGAACTGCTTTAAGAAGAAGGTAGATGATTTTATTCTTAAATACTTTGTTATATGACGACCTGAATAACTGAACAAGGGATTTATTTTACATTTACTTTATTAATTCTTTATTAACTTTAAAGGAAAGAGGAGGATAAACGAAGGGTCTTAACTCTCCTGAACTCACCAGTACTCTCAGGGAGGCGGTTTTTAAACGTCTTATATGGCTTTATTTCAGTTTTATGTAAAAAGTTTTCTGTCAAAACAAATTCCTAGTGCTGTGAATCTTTATCTTGATTTATTAAACAATTACATGCCTCAACTCCCACACACTTTATTTAAACTCCCCGGTTGGTTTAATTAAGATGGTTTGGTTTGGCCTTAAATCTTCCACTTCCTGATTTATTTTACTGTTTCATTTAGTTTTTCAGTGTAATCTCCTAAAGTTTATTGTAACAGAATCATTAAGACGTGATCTAGTCTTTATAATGAAGGATTTTAATAGATGAGAATGATCAGTCCACAGCAGGATTTTGTCCAATCACAGCTCACTTCAGGTAAAAAGGAGCGCTCCCATTGGTCGACACTGATGTCAACAACGAAGGAACAAGGAAATAAACCAAGGAAATGGGTTATTCTGTTGGAAATACGTCTTATTTTACAGAGAAACAGCTGCAAATGAAACTCCAAAGATAAAGTTTCAGATCAGCTCTAAACTGTAATTTAATGTAACATATTAGTATTTTGTGGTGAAAAATTGGTCCAGTTTGACCTTTTTTTAAATAAAAGAAGCAGGAAACGTTATAATGCAAACAGAATCGAGCAGTGCAACTTTAATATCTGGAGCCAATAAATTATACCTATTACATCCTGACATGGGGCTTTACATCAGCAAACAGTCTCAGGCCTCAGTTTTTACAGAAACTGTCCTGTGTCTGTCCCAGAGTGAGATCATTAGTCCGAGCGCTGACAGTGCTAATGCTAACTCTTTAATAATGAGTGGTTTCTCGTCTGATCGAGTGGTTAATGTGATTGACGGAGGACAGACGGGGACTAATCACCTCAGAGATCAGAGCGCCTCGGCCGAGCGCTCGTCGATAAAGAGCGCTGACTGATACGCTTCACTCTGAGGCCGAGGCTAACGCTCACAGACAACAGTTTACACAGCACTTATTCTGGATTTAGACACACGTTCACTGCAATGCATCACTCTGCAGTTTAACTTCAGACGGCTTCATCGATCTGAGGAACAAGGACCACTGGAAATACATGAAAGTCACTTTTGCCCGATGTTGGAACTTTGCATTACTTTGTGTGGAAAAAAATGTGTAAATATATTTACTCAAAACCACTCTGTAAATCTATAACTCTTAAATGTTTTGTTATCTATTTATTTTGATCATTAAAGATTAATCAAGTTTGTCATTTGTATAGAAAGACCAGAGCTGATGAACTTGTCAGTCGTCCATAAAACAGTATCACAGCCCCATAATGTTTCTGTTTTTGATACGTGCTGCTCATTACAGGAAATAAACACAATAAACACAGCCATAGTTTCCTGGTCTGACATCAATCTGCCTGTGATTGTAATTTGTGCTGCTCGTATGGACTTATTTTTATTTAGTTTTAACACTTTTGTCTAATACCTGTTGTCTTTCTGCTTCAGCTCTGACTAACCTCAGGTCTAATCTCACAGTTGTAATTTTATTGTCATCTATTGTTTATATGTTTTATTTTCTTATTTTTCCTTTGTACATTTGGCACATTAAACGAACAAATAAATAATATTGAAAAGCACTGTTTTGACATTTTTGTATATCCACTGTATATTCAGAGTTTTAGAAAAGGTTCACTTTGAAAGTCTTTTAAAACTGTGACTTGAAAATTCCATTTGTTTTGAAAAAGAGGCACACATCCAGTGAAAAATATGCTTTTATAAAAATATACTGTATATGTTGTTGATGTATTTGTTAAAACATAAAGAGACTGGGCCAGTGTAAAGGATTGCTCTGATTATTTTACAGCAGAGAGCTATACTTAGTCCCATTGTTCCGCCGCACAAACCCGCTCCGGGTCTTTTGTTCCGACACAAATCCCTGTTTGCCGCCCGCTCCGAGGAAATAAAGTGCTTCTTACTCTGCGTCCGATACGACAAACAGGTAAACAGCCCAGAACTAAACAAACCGAGCGCCTACGGGCCTCATAAATCAAACGCACTCTCGCGGCCCGAGTCAAAACAGGAAAATAACGCGGGACAAAATCGAAGAAAAACTCTCACTTGCAGTTTTCCACAGTAAAAGCGGAGCGTCGGGGGGTGGCTGCATTTATCAGCGGTGGGTCTATAAGTTCACGCCTCGCTGGGCCGCACCACTATTTATTAGGAGGGTTTTCTATGAAGAGCCGCATCGATTGTGAATAGTTTAAGTTGATGAATGTGTGGATATTATTTATTAAGGCAGCAGAGTGGACATTAATGCTGGGTTATTGTTTATTACAGCGAGAAGAGGCAGAGAAGAAAAAAGAAAAGAGAGGAAAAGGAGTGAGGAAATATCTGCAAACACAAGCACATGCAAATCACATAAATACACATTATCATCGTTAGATAAAAGGCTAAAAGAGGGGAATGTGGGAGATATTTGGAGGTATTTTATGGTACACAACAGAGGGATGATATTAGGACGAAAACAGGGACTGGACTAGGACTAAATCAGGAGGAAAACAGGTCTAAACCCAGACTGAGAAAGGTCTAAACCAGGGTTAAATGAATAAATATGGAAATGCAAATGTTTTTATACAGAACAATCAATAGACTGTGTTTGTCAAAGAGCTTTACTTTACAACAATAAAACACAAATTAAAAAGCATAGACAAGATTTCCAATGAGAATAATGAAATGATTAAAAAAGAAAAGAGTGTGGAGGTTGAATTTGAGATGAAAGACAAAGACTGGGTCTAAACCTAAGAAAAAAACACTAAACTATTGCTGAACATGGTCTAAATCAGGTTTAAATCAGAGATAATCCAGGAGTACACCAGGACTTAACCTAAACCAAGTCAAAAGAAGGATTAAGCTTGATTAAATAATTAGAAGAATACTAACCCAGGGTCAAACTTCAACAATCAAATCAAAGCCGGGTTTTAACTCTGGCTCTGCCCACGACTAAACTAAGAATAAAACTCATGGTAAATTAATTCTATTTCAAACACTCTACGCTTAAACCAGCACAAAACCAGGTTTAAGGCCAGGACCAAAGACTTGGTAAACCAGGACTTTGTAAAGACTAAACCCTGGACTAAGCCAGGACTTCACAAAGACCCTGGACTAAACCAGGACTTCACAAAGACTAAACCCTGGACTAAACCAGGACTTCACAAAGACCCTGGACTAAACCAGGACTTTGTAAAGACTAAACCCTGGACTAAACCAGGACTTCACAAAGACCCTGGACTAAACCAGGACTTCACAAAGACTAAACCCTGGACTAAACCAGGACTTCACAAAGACCCTGGACTAAACCAGGACTTCACAAAGACTAAACCCTGGACTAAACCAGGACTTCACAAAGACCCTGGACTAAACCAGGACTTTGTAAAGACTAAACCCTGGACTAAACCAGGACTTCACAAAGACCCTGGACTAAACCAGGACTTCACAAAGACTAAACCCTGGACTAAACCAGGACTTCACAAAGACCCTGGACTAAACCAGGACTTCACAAAGACTAAACCCTGGACTAAACCAGGACTTCACAAAGACCCTGGACTAAACCAGGACTTCACAAAGATCGTGGACTAAGCCAGGACTTCACAAAGACCCTGGACTAAACCAGGACTTCACAAAGACCCTGGACTAAACCAGGACTTCACAAAGACCCTGGACTAAACCAGGACTTCACAAAGACCCTGGACTAAACCAGGACTTCACAAAGACCCTGGACTAAACCAGGACTTCACAAAGACCCTGGACTAAACCAGGACTTCACAAAGACCCTGGACTAAACCAGGACTTCACAAAGACCCTGGACTAAACCAGGACTTCACAAAGACCCTGGACTAAACCAGGACTTCACAAAGACCCTGGACTAAACCAGGACTTCACAAAGACCCTGGAAAATTTGGAAATATACTGGAACCAAATCAGGACAACAAAAAGACTAAACCCAAGACAAACCTGAGTCTGTTTATAATGACTCATGAAACATGCTCAGAAAAAAACATTTTTAGTAGTTTTAAACTAGTCGTTTTACAGCTACAGCTGAGAGGAATTAGTTTTTGGTGATTTTTGTTACTCCAAATGGCCACCAGTGAAATTGTTGATAATGTACGACACATCTCTGCTTTTGGAAATCTCAGTGTATTTACAATCTGGATCACTAAACCAGGACTAAACCAGGTCTAGAGCAGGTCTAAACCAGGACTAAAGCAGGTCTAAAGCAGGACTAAACCAGGTCTAGAGCAGATCTAAACCAGGACTAAACCAGGTCTAAAGCAGGACTAAACCAGGTCTAGAGCAGATCTAAACCAGGACTAAACCAGGTCTAGAGCAGATCTAAAACAGGATTAAACAAGGTCTAAAGCAGGTCTAAACCAGGACTAAACCAGGTCTAAAGCAGGACTAAACTAGGTCTAGAGCAGGTCTAGAGCAGGTCTAGCCCAGGTCTAGCCCAGGTCTAGCCCAGGTCTAAGTGGATCAGCAGAGGACTGTATGAAGACCTGGTCCCCAGAGTCTGGACATAAATCACTGCAGAGCTTCATCAATAAAATCAATGAGGCTCCAACAACAAACTGGTCTCAGGTCAGACACACTTCCCTCGGCTCCGCTGCCTTTTCACACTTTTACTTCATTTTCATTTTTAATACGAACATTAACAGTATTTATATAATCTCTGAATGAGTCTCTTCTTTCCTTTGTGTTGAATAAACTAACCAAGGACCAAGGGCTAGATTCTAGCCCTTGGTCCTTGGTTAGTTTAGAAGGACTAAACCAAATAAAATAAAAAGGACTAGTATTAAAGAACTTAATGATGACTTTCCAATCAGTTGAAGACATCTAGGACTAAATCAGGACTTTCTGAGGACTAACCAGAGCTAAACCAAGACTAAAAAACAAAACTTTACATAATAAATATGACTTCTGATTAATTGATGAGATCAAGGACTAAACTAAGACTAAACCAGGACCAAACTAGGGCTAAACTTGGACTCCTTCCTTCCTTCCTTCCTCCTCTCCTCTCTCCTCTCTTCTCTCTTCCTCCTCCTCTCTTCCTCCTCTCCTCTCCTTCCTCCTGTGTGTCCCTATCTCCTCTCCTCTCTCCTCCTCTCCTCTCCTTCTTCCTCTCCTCTCTCCTCTCTCTCCTCCTCTCTCCTCCTCTCCTCTCTCCTCTCCTCTCTCCTCCTCTCCTCTCTTCCTCTCCTCTCTTCCTCCTCTCCTCTCCTCCTCTCTCCTCCTCTCCTCTCTCCTCCTCTCCTCTCTCTCCTCTCTCCTCTCCTCCTCCTCTCTCCTCTCTCTCTCTTCTCTCCTCTCCTCCTCCCTCCTCTCCTCTCCTCTCTCCTCTCTCTCTCTCTCTTCCTCTCTCTCTCCTCTCCTCTCCTCTCCTCTCCTCTCTCTCTCCTCTCCTCCCTCCTCCTCCTCTCTCCCTCCTCCTCCTCTCTCTCTCTCCTCTCCTCTCTCTCCCTCCTCTCTCTCTCCTCTCCTCTCCTCCTCTCCTCCTCCTCCTCTCCTCCTCTCTCTCCTCCTCCTCTCTCCTCTCTCCTTCCTCCTCTCTCCTCCCTCCCTCCTCTCTCTCTCCTCTCCTCTCCTCTCCCCTCTCCTCTCTCCTCTCTCTCCTCTCCTCTCCTCTCCTCTCTCCTCCTCCTCTCCTCCTCTCCTCTCCTTCCTCTCCTCTCTCCTCTCTCTTCCTCTCCTCCCCTCCTCTCCTCCTTCCTCTTCTCTCTCCTCCCCTCTCTCTCTCTCTCCTCTCTCCTCCTCTCTCCTCTCCTCTCTCCTCTCTCTCCTCCTCTCCTCTCCTCCCCCTCCTCTCTCTCCTCCTCTCCTCTCTCTCTCCCTCTCCTCTCTCCTCTCCTCTCCTCCTCTCCTCTCCTCCCCTCTCTCCTCCTCTCCTCTCTCCTCCTCTCCTCTCCTCTCTCCTCCTCTCCTCCTCCCTCCTCCTCTCCTTCCTCCTGTGTGTCCCTCTCTCAGTGAAGTGTGTATTGACTGAACTGTTAAAGCATAAACCTCATAATGTCTTCATCAAACGAGTGTGAAGCCGATAACTCTCAGGCCTCTGGTCTTTAATGATTGGTCTGGGCTCTTTTATCTGAGCGATAAGCGTCAGGAGAGACTTCTGCTCACTTTTAGACTCATGAATATAATAAATAAATAATAATAAAGCATGAGTTCATTTTTCAGGATGGGATTAAGTAGTGTTTCTCAGAGCATTTAAGGCAGCCAAATATAATAATATGGAGCCCTTTAAATGCACATTTATTCTCAAACTGTCTCTATTAAACCCTTTTTGCACACTTCCAGCATCAGGACCCGACATGACAAAAAGATATTACCCACAATCCCTTTCACTGTGACATTTCCAAACGACACAGCTTTTGTTTCTGAACAACAGAGCACAACGAGGGATAAAAATTAGCAACTGGTGAAAAGAAAAAGATAAAACGCAAAAGAAAACTCGAGTAATTATACCTGTTGCCATGGTAACAGCACTGTTTAAAAGCTGCACATCTCTTTTTTGTGATTAAAATTTCCAAACTTTCTCCTGTTTGGCCTTGTTCCGATCAGAATAAAAGTTACACAGACGAGTGACGTGTTCAATTTTCAATTTGATTACGACATTTATAATCTGGGGCTGAATGTAACTCACCATAATGTCTCTGTTATAAATGAAGTGTGTTCTTTTAGTTTGGAGCAAAACCCTTTGTTCAGAGTGGCATTTACAGCTCTGGACCAAATGACAATGACTGAGTTTTCTGTTTATTATCAACTGTACATTAAGGCTACAACTTATTATTATTCATTATTTCTATGATTATTTTTCGATTGATTAATAATCGATAGTGAAGCGTGTGGGACCTGGTGGACTCACAAAGACAAGTGTTAAAAACTTAGTTCCCTGTTTAAAAGTGATGATGATACAACAATAATAATACAATTACTTAATTCTTTAGTCTATCAATACCACAGATAGACATGAATCCATTACTAAATTAGTTGATATCCCTTGACAGCCCAACTCTACATCTCCATCAGTGAATTATGTCCACAGTTTGGGTAGAACTAGTCAGAGAAGTCCTGAGTTTAAACCCCGGTCTGAACGTGGCCTGTGGGACTGAACAGTGAAGAAGTGGACAGTTAAAAATAGCTCGTGTGTGAATTTCCCGCAGCCGTCCGTCTCGGTGACAGATCGTCAGCCGTTTGTCCCGAGGCGACGGCGCTGGAAAAGAGCTAAGCGTCCATTTTTCAACACATCAGCGCCGGGCCGCGACGACACCCATCTGTGTTAGTGTTACAGCCGAATACGTCCCCCGCGCCATAAATCTCCGCCGCAAACAGAGGAGAAAGGGGTTTGTTTTAGCGCCGCGTGCAAACACTGGGCGCTCTCAAAGTGTTTTCAGTGTTTTCTCAGCTTCAAACAGCGATAAATCTTCAGTTTTCATTGGGGTCGGGGCTAAATAAGACACTAATCGTTCTCAGCTTTATTTAAAACAGAAGAAAATGTGCTGCAGAAATGGGTTTGAATTTAACCACGTCATTCTCACTTTAAAAACAACAGCGATATTTCAGTCTTAGATAAAGAGGGACTCATATTTAAATGTACTTTACAACAACTAAACCAGGGACAGATATTACAGATACTATTTCACGGGCCATTACTTCAAATATTAATTCTACTTTATATAATTTGGACAATGCAATTTGACACAGCTACAACTGGGTCTTGTATTGGTCTCAAACTCATTTTTCCTCAGCCTTGTCTTGAAAATGTAGACCACAAATGCTTTATTCGTCAACATAATTCTTGTAATTAAATGAATACTTCAATCTTAAATCTTCCTCTGCTTCTGTTGGGACTTGGTGAAGTCTTAAACGTGACTTGGATGCAAAGTAAATAGTTTTTTAGTTTGTTTTCGTCAGTGTCTGATTTAATTTCTGTTTACTGTATAATTTTCTCTTGGTCTGAACTGGCTTTGGTCTTGAACATGACTTGGTCTTAATCAATGTTTGGACAAGTCTGGACTAAAACACTAAAAGGTAGAGTCATGTGACAGTTGACCACCTGACTCACGTTTCGTCAAATCATCACGTTGACAGTTTTAGTCAAGACTCCGGCTGGAGAACCAAGCCTATGAGCCATGTGTTTAACAGCTATTGCTATTATTCAACTTATTTAACAATAATCAGTAGAAAATGAATGGATCAATGGAAAAAAGTCTACAGAGAAACACAAAGTTGACATAAAAGTGGTTAAACAGTGTGAATGTTAACATGTCATTTAGCTGTAAACCATGTGACCTACATCAGTGATAAACAAGTCCTCAGCTCTAAACCACGACCGGATCAAAGAGCTGTGACAAACGACGCTCTAATGACGGATTTAAACAGAGGGCAGTAAACACATCCATCAATAATGCAGTCGTACACGTCTTTGTTTCAAGGTTTGTTTACATTATGAACAATTATCGACTGTAAAACCTCTCTGTACTTGTTTGTTCACATTTTATCACAGCTCCATTCTTCTTTAAATGTAACTCTAAAGTCTCTGAGCCTATCTTCAGTTCAGACAAACTGCAGCTGATGGATTCTCTTCAAATGACACCGACAGATGAAGAAGAAGAAGAACGGTCAGCAGAAATACTGTCAGCTGAAGGCGGCCATGTTGTTTTTTCTGAAGCTGATCTAAAAAGCCATCAGTCTTCAGCTAAACATCAATAAATATGTATGAAGCAGTGAAGGCAAGAGCTGACGGACGACACGCAGCAGAAATACAGCTTCTGTAAGAAACACAGAGTTCGGCTGGAAACTGGGGAAAAACTGGGAATAATTTAGTTTTTTATAAGAATAATACAAATAATAACTGACACTTAAACTGTACCTGATATTTTTTCTCCTAGTTGGAAAATGGTTTAAACCTAATTAAACCTAAACAAATGATTGATGTTACAATCAATCAATTGTGTAAAAACAGTCTTTCTGATCCATCTACTGTTTATTGTAAGGGATTGTAATAGATGAGAACCTCTATTCAGGAACAGAAAACCTTGGACAATCACATGCTCCAAAAAGGAGCGCTCCCATTGGTCGACACTTGTCACATGACGTTCCAGGAAGTTTAATAGCTGCAGATAAAGTGTATTTTCAGCTGAATATGTCTTTTAACAGAGAAACAGCTGAAAAAAGAAAAGCATCAACAGAGAAAAGGGAGACAACGTAAAACACAGATAAATACTGTCAATTCAATCACGTAATGTTTAACGAGGAGGAGATAATTGTCGTCCTGACGCTGAAGTCACAGCTAAGCTAACGCTAAACTCTAAACTTCAGTTTGGTCAAATGTAATCCGGGGGCTTTGAGTTTCCACCGATACCCGATACTGATCCGATACTACAGTACCGTGGGTCTATGGCAGTAAGCTCCTCAGTCTGTGTTTTTGATACAAGAGTCTACTTTATCCAGCTTTTACACGACAAAAGACTTCAGTGAGTCTCTAATACGTTGTTAAATCCTCGATGCTAATTCTCACAGCAGTGTTATTAAATCGAGTCCCATCAACACTAAACTCTCTCGTCTCAAACAGAACGACGTTATGACACAGTCTGAACCCTTCTGATCCAGCTCCAGTCTGTGTTTGGCTTGTTCAGCTGAATTTTATCTGCGCCTCTGTCCTATAAAGCGCTCCTATCGACAGCGCCCCTCCCCTCTGCGTCCACACCACATTTTTCTTCCCTATGAGTATTAGTTTATTGAATAAGTGGCATCTGTTTTCCTGGCGCCGTCACCGTAAGGCGAGGTATTTCTCACTGACCGCAACGCTGATTTATACGCTGCTCCCGCTCTCACGCCAGAAAAATAAAGCTAAGCAAAAAATTTCCAATACGTCCAATACGCAGACGGCTGTATATAATTAAGTTGGCAGATGTTCTGTCCACTAAAACACTTTTACTGGGAGATTCTCACTTCTGTCACCGCAAACTGTCGAATGAAGAGACACTCGACTGAACACGAGACAGTCACAATCCAAATGTATCTGTGAGACACTTCCACCGACCTCGGACAGAGACAATACCAGAAACACAGGACTCCTGCAAACACAGGGTCTATACTTCTGTTCTCAGCAGAACCAGAGTTAACAGAACATACACAACTGTAAACAAGTTATATTCAGCTGTGGATATAAAAAGTAAAGCAAACGGTAAAGTATGTTTATTTTATTATTTTACAAAATGCAAAGTGAAAAAACAGAAGATAATTCTAAATCAAATCAATATTTGGTCTGAGTTTATCTCAAAACAACAACAGTTCAGTTCCTCTGGACTAAACCAGACCAAACTGGACTAAACCAGACCAAACTGGACTAAACCAGACCATGTAATCCCAGACAAAACCAGACCAAACTGGACTAAACCAGACCATGTAATCCCAGACAAAACCAGACCAAACTGGACTAAACCAGACCATGTAATCCCAGACAAAACCAGACCAAACTGGACTAAACCAGACCAGACTGGACTAAACCAGACCATGTAATCCCAGACAAAACCAGACCAGACTGGACTAAACCAGACCAGACTGGACTAAACCAGACCAGACTGGACTAAACCAGACCATGTAATCCCAGACAAAACCAGACCAAACTGGACTAAACCAGACCATGTAATCCAGACAAAACCAGACCAAACTGGACTAAACCAGACCAAAAAACCAGACTGGACTAAACCAGACCATGTAATCCCAGACAAAACCAGACCAAACTGGACTAAACCAGACCATGTAATCCCAGACAAAACCAGACCAGACTGGACTAAACCAGACCATGTAATCCCAGACAAAACCAGACCAAACTGGACTAAACCAGACCATGTAATCCCAGACAAAACCAGACCAGACTGGACTAAACCAGACCATGTAATCCCAGACAAAACCAGACCAAACTGGACTAAACCAGACCATGTAATCCCAGACAAAACCAGACCAGACTGGACTAAACCAGACCATGTAATCCCAGACAAAACCAGACCAAACTGGACTAAACCAGACCATGTAATCCCAGACAAAACCAGACCAAACTGGACTAAACCAGACCATGTAATCCCAGACAAAACCAGACCAAACTGGACTAAACCAGACCATGTAATCCCAGACAAAACCAGACCAAACTGGACTAAACCAGACCATGTAATCCCAGACAAAACCAGACCAAACTGGACTAAACCAGACCATGTAATCCCAGACAAAACCAGACCAAACTGGACTAAACCAGACCATGTAATCCCAGACAAAACCAGACCAAACTGGACTAAACCAGACCATGTAATCCCAGACAAAACCAGACCAGACTTCTTGTTCTTGGATCAGTCTAAAAATTGAAGTTTTGGTCTATTTATTCACTTGAGCCATAAACAAATCCAACATAAAGAATGTATAGTTTTTGTTTCATAAAACTATGTGAAAATATGAACATGAGTTTAAACATTAAGAGTTAAAATATGTTGATTATATTTCACTTTTATGTAATTTTTTATCTGGTCAAAAACATGGGACTGTCCTGTGAAACGTTAACATGAGCCAATGCAATAAAATTGATCGGGGCTGTATAAGACGAGCACATCAAAAAACGTAAATATCTGTGGTGACATTAGAGACAAACTCCTTTTTCACTCCAAAGATGTCCTTTTATTCTGATATAAACAGGAAGACACACGTCAACCAATGAGAGGCTCCTCACGTAGCATCACACAGCTTCATGCAAAAAGAGGGGCAACACTTAGCAAAGAAATTAAGGAATATTATGGACAATAACACCCAGAGTGTTTGCTTTGATTATAAAGTATACCAGCAACAAAGAACCCAGATTTAAAAGGACTGATTCAGCTATAAAAAAAAGACTTTTATGAGAGAAACGAGGAATCCACAGGCACCATTCAAACAGCTAAGGGCTAATAATGGAGTGGAAAACAGAATAAACCGGTAGGTCTCTGTCTTTTTGAATAAAATGTTTTAAAATGTTTTTATGATGCATAAAACAATGACTTTAAACACATGATTTTGCTAAAACCATTTTGTTTATGCATAATGTTAGCCTCTTGGTGATTACCGCTAATTCGTCCAATGAAAATGATCCCAGCTTGTGTTGATCCAGATATATAACCTGTAATAGATCACAGACGTCCCCTGTGTGAGTCAGGTGAGCGTTCCTACCTGTCGGGGTTCTGTGGACACACGTGCATCTGCAGCAGGATCCTCTGGGTGAAGGTCTTGAAGCACTGGCCGCACTTCCACAGATGCCAGTCGCTGAACTCGGAGCTCAGTTGGCTCGTGGAGGTGGGACTGGCCAAGACGCGCTGGTTTTTGGACGCCAGCTGAGAGAAACTGGACTCGGACGGGACCCCGGGCCCCACTTTGTCCAAGAGAGAGAAGCTCCGCGACGGGGACTGAGGGAAGACCATGGAGCGCATCAGAACCGGACTCGAGGAAGAGGAGGGTTTGTTTTTACTGAAGGTCTGTAGAGAGTCCTGACGAGACATGGCTTCGACCACGGACGCCGGGACGTTCACTGAGGACAGACAGGGGACGAGAAAAGAGTAAATGAGGACGAAACCCAAGGGTAATAATTAAAATCAATACTAAATCTGCACAGGACACACAACAAACACAAGAACAACCCTCAAAAAGGACAAAACCAATGAATGAATCAGAAAGAATGAAAGGTACTAAACCAGGATTAAACTGAAACTTAAACTGATCATTAAAGACAGAACTCAACCAAGAAGAAACCTGGACTAAACCAAGGTCTAAACCAGTTTAAAACAAGGACCAAACCAAAACAAAACCCAGGCTAAATCCAAGTTAAAACTGAAAATTAACCCAAACCTAAACCAGGAATAAACCCAGACAAAACCACTACAAAAGGTTAGTTCAGGCCAAAACCAGGACTTTCGCTCAAATATTCTCTGTAAAAAAAAACCTGGACCAAACCACAACAGAAACATTACATTTGGGCTAAACTAACACTAACCAGGATCAAACAAAAGCCAAAACCTGATCTAAACCAGGGTCTAGGTCCTAGGATTAAAAATAGATGAAGAAGTCATGAATAAATGAGGACTTAAACCAAGTTCAAACAGGCACAGCCATTTCTATGTTTCATTTTTGTGACATTTATATTAATATATGAATAAAAATGGTCAGTCTTTGTGTATTTAATTCTACAAAAGAGTTTTTGTAACTTTTTCAGACAGAAGAGAGTCTTGTTTTTTAGTATTAAACTAAAAGACAGAGCAGAAGCATTTATGTGAAGTGTGTAAATGAGATTTGTAGCTGTCCTCACTCGACCCACGATGCATCTGTGCTGTGTCCGGGTGTGGGACTGGACTGGGACTGGACTCTGTAGACCTTTATGGTGTTTGACGTGACCGTAACAGACTTTAACTCACAGTGGACGGGCTTAAAAACGTTTGAGTGGCAGTTCATCATCGTCCAATCAGGTCTCAGCCCAGAGCCACAATAAAGTGAGATTAAAGAAGACACAGACCAGAGTAAAGTCTGTTCTTATGTAACAGAATCAAACTGGATTATACTTTATTTGTGCTAAAATGAACTGAGGAATAAAGAATAAGCAGGATATTTGTCAGAAGTAAGGGTTTAGTTTGGTGCTAATCTTCCTTTATCCCTTTATTCACTGGACTAGTTAGAAAAGCTATTTAGTTATTACATACATTAGCCAAATGTACTTATATTTAGATTCACTGGCACTAGCTTTTACTTAGAAAGAAAGGTGATGTTAATTCTGACTTGTTAGATGTGTTAAACGCTACTGAATAATTTCAATGAATGTTTTTTCTCTCTTTCCAAAATAAAAGCACATAAAACAAAAAAAAAAAAGGAACATCATGAAGCAGTAAATGCAGCATTCTTTAGACACAGTTTCAACAGTGGTTTAGTTCAAGAATATTGATTAATCTTGGGATTAGTCCTTATTTACTCCTGGTTTAGTTCAGCCTGCTCTTTTTCTCGTTCACACAAACAATTAGTCTGATCTCTGTGGATTTTAGTTTAATTTCCAACGTTTGTGATTGTTCTGACAAAGATTTAAGTCATCATTTATTGCTTGACAAAGTCTTGGATCAAAGTGAAGATTTAGACCTGGGTTACTTCTAAATTCAGCCTGGTTTAATCCTAGGTCCAGTCCCGGTTTAATAGAGGTTTGATTTAAATTTAATCCAAAAGTCAATGCTTTTAGTCCTCGGTTTAGTTCTATTTCAGCTTGGGTTTACTTAGTCCTGGTTAAGTCTTGTTTTACTCAACCTAAAGACTGCAAAACCTCTCCATAAACCTCTCCATAAACCTCTCCATAAACCTTTTCAAGCCCCATCTCCATCGACCGGTCACATTCACAACTTCATTATATCAGATGTTAATAAAAGCTGTACATTATAAAAACACATCACAGTCTCTTTCTTCTGCAGCGCTCTTCTCTTCACGAGTTACTGTTATGGCTCTTATGATAATTGCCTGTATAGATCTGATCCAGCTCCATTAAGTTATCACCATCAATCCCTAAATAAGCTTTGGCAACACAAACTCTACTGTACGTCAAACTGTTAAGAGACAGAGTCAAACAAACCTTAGACTGATGATATCACTGGTCTAAACCCAGTGAGAACTCCAGTCTGGTCTTAGGACTAGTCTTAAAACTACAGTCTTGTGTCTTTTTTACTGAACATTTAGGTTTTGGGATTTTAAAAACAGTCCTGGACAAAAACTGTAAATTCTCTCTGCCTCCTTCAACAAACACTGACCTCCCTGAGTCTGGACTTGGTCTAAGACTGGACTAACTCTGCCTCCTTCAACAAACACTGACCTCCCTGAGTCTGGACTTGGTCTAAGACTGGACTAACTCTGCTTTATTGGATTAGACCTAATTTCACTTAAATCAGACCAGGCTATAGTTGAATAAAGATGGTTTTACTTGAATTAGATTTAGTTTTATTTGTATTGGACCTGGTTTTATTTGGAAGAAACCTGGTTGTACTGGGATTAGACCTTATTACAATAGACAAGATTTTATTTGGATTAGACCTTATTTTACTTTGATTAAACCTGGTTTTAGTTTAAATAAACCTGGTTTTTCTTGGATTAGACCTGGTTTTAATTAGATTAGACCTGTCTTCACCAAACACTGACCTCCATGAGTCTGGACCTCGTCTGAGACCAGAACTGTCTGGATCATATCAGTTCTCTATATCATATACTGGTCTCGGTCTTGATTCGGTTTTGATTCCTATAAGTCTTAGTCTGGTTCAGTCTTTGTTTAGGTCTGATTTGTGGCCCAGTTATTATAAGTACAATTAATGGATTTAAGTTAAAAGTGCATTTCCTGATTTTTTATTTTTTTTTCCTGTTTCATTTAGTTTTTCAGTGTAATCTCCTAAAGTTTATTGTAACAGGAATCATCTGAAAAAATGAGACCTTAAGACGTGATCTAGTCTTTATAATGAAGGATTTTAATAGATGAGAATGATCAGTCCACAGCAGGATTTTGTCCAATCACAGCTCACTTCAGGTAAAAAGGAGCGCTCCCATTGGTCGACACTGATGTCAACAACGAAGGAACAAGGAAATAAACCAAGGAAATGGGTTATTCTGTTGGAAATATGTCTTATTTTACAGAGAAACAGCTCAAAAAAAATATAGAGAAACAGCGGAATTCCAGGATCACTACAGTCTACAGTAAACTCCAAAGATAAAAGTTTCAGGTCAGAGCTAAACTTTGATTTAATGTAACGTATTAGTATTTTGTGGTTTTTAAATAAAAGAAGCAGTAAAGGTTACTGCTGCTGTTGGAGGAGAGTGGAGTCTGAAACCGGGACAAAAAAACTCAATCAGGTTCTGGAGCTTTAATATCGCTGTAGTTATGATGATCTCGACCTTCACTTGAGGAATATTCACAAAGCAGGTTCTGATTTCCGAGTGTCTCAGTTTCTGTAAATACTTCCTCTGGATATTCTGGAGAGTGTCAGATCCGTTTCTCTGAGTGTAACTGAGGCCCGTCTCATCGCTGCACATCTCTCATCAGAGCAGCCGTCAGCATCGATCCGTTAATAACCTTATGAGCACATAATTACTCCATTTGTAAGTTTCCCGACGGCGCGATCGACGCCCGCCGCTCGCTCTTTAATTCATTCAGATACAAAGACTGCATTAAAAACAGAGTCGATCAGGGTCGGGCTGCGTCTCAAATGCATCATCAAAACGAGAAAATTATGTAAATGTTTGGAGCAGACGGGGGTTTTCTTTGTGTTGGATTTAAAGGAACAACGTGAGTTTTCATCAGGACTAAACTAGGACTAAATCAGGACTAAAATAGACCAGATCTAAACAATGCAGGAGTAAACTAGAACTGAGTCTAATAAAGGCTAAACCAGTGCTAAACCAGACCCAGACCAGCACTAAACTAGGGTTAAACCAAGACTAAACCAAGACTATGCCAGGTCTAAACCAGAACTAAACTCAAAGACGTTGTTTAGTCCTTTTTGAGTCCTTCTTTAATCCTGGGTTGATTCCTGTCCCGGTTTTATTCTGGTTCAGTCCTGGATTAGTCTTGGTTCAGTTTTCCTTTTTTTTACCCAGGTTTATTTTTAGTTTTAGTCCTTGGTTTATTCCTTGTTCTGTCTTGGTTTAACCCTTGGTTTCCGTCCAGGTCTAATCCTGGTCTACTTGATTTTCGTCCAGGATCAGTCGTAGGTTTAGTCCTGATTTGGTCCTGGTTAAATCCTTGTTTATTGTCTTTATGATCTTGGTTTACATCTGGTTTAGTCTTGGTTTTAGTCCAGAGTCAGAGCTGGTCTAGTTCTCTTTTTATCCTATTTTTTCTGGCCTACTTTTTATTTTAGTCCAGTTTTGGTCTTTGTTTAATCCATGGTTCATTCCCGGTTTAGTCCTGGTTTAGTCCATGTTTAGACCTGGTTACAGCTCCGTTTAGTCCTGGTTTAGTCCATGTTTAGACCTGGTTACAGCTCCGTTTAGTCCTGGTTTAGTCCATGTTTAGACCTGGTTACAGCTCCGTTTAGTCCTGGTTTAGTCCATGTTTAGACCTGGTTACAGCTCCGTTTAGTCCTGGTTTAGTCCATGTTTAGACCTGGTTACAGCTCCGTTTAGTCCTGGTTTAGTCCATGTTTAGACCTGGTTACAGCTCTGTTTAGTCCTGGTTTAGCGCTGTTGTTTTTTATTCCAGTATTCGTCCTGGTTTAGTCCTCGTTGAGTCCATCTTTAGAACTTAGTGGCTTGTTCCTGGTTTAGCCTGCGTTGAAGTCCAGGATTAGTTCTAGTTCTAGACCTGGTTTAATCCTTAGTTTGTTCTTCTTTGTTTAGTCTTGGTTTGGTCCTGGTTTGGACTTAATTGTGCCCTGGTTTAGTCCTGGTTTAACAGCTTTAGTTACTTTGGTTTAGTCATAAATTTAGTTCTTATTAAGTGCTTGTTATGTCTGATTTTCAGTTTTGTTTGGGCTTGGGTTTGTTCCTAGATTTAGTCTTAGTTTAATCCTAGTTTTTGTCCTGGTTTAGTCCTGGTTTAGTCCTGGTTCAGTCCTGGTTTAGTCCTGGTTTAAACCATAAACTCGTTTGCTGCTCGCAGCTGAGAACAGAGTGAGTTTAATGTGGAGCAGAGCTGGGACAGAGGCAGTGATTACATTAGACTCATTTGGAGTTTGTTCAGTAAAAAACAGGACAAAAGGCTTCAGTGTGTGTTTGAGTCTGTGGTTAAACACATGTCTTTACAGCCTCAGACTCAGTCACATCCATCTGCAGGACGTCTCTGTAATCACATTTACTCTGGCAGCTCAAACACTGGAATATCTCCTGTTTCTGAAGAGCACAGTTCAGATTCACAAAGATTATTGATGTCAATTAAAATATCACAGACACATCTAAAGAACCTTGTGCTACAAAAGGCATTATTGACAGAAAATTTAAATTTAACAAGTGGTTACAAATGGTTTAAGCCATTTTCACAACTAGAAGAAAAAATATCAGCTACAGTCTGTTTAATAACAGTCTTAAATTTAGAAAACACCATTATAGTTTTTTACCACTTGCTCCAGGTTTGTTTGGCGTCACTTGACTGAGTTTGCACATGCTCAGTTTGTTTCTTCGTTGCTTTATGCCTTTTTATGTTGGTGTAAAGCCCTTTGTCAAACTTTTCACTTTTTAAAGTCAATGATGCAACCAGACTGTGTTTTGATGTGACCCAAAAAAAGTTAGACTACAATCTTGTATCTATTTTTAGTCTGTTCCTTGAGTGACAGAGTCAAATTTGCTCTGAAAACTATTAAAATCTAAATGTTTTTATCTGCCTTGTCTGTTTTCGTTCCATATTTCATCTTTTTGGAGCAGATCCTGTCGTGTTAGTGTCGTCCTGTTAAAGACAGCGACTCCGTCTGAAAAACAAACATCTGTAATGAGCAATCAGCACGATCTGGTTTCACTGCGGCTCCGACAAACACCGGCCTTTAACTCAATTTAGATCCTTCAGATTAACGAAGCCGCGGTATGTTTGCTTTCTGCGCAGTCTAATTACGTTAAGAAAAAAAGTCAGAGTTTGTTTTTTTCGATGGCCGCCGGGAGTTCTCTTCTGTCAAAATCCAGAAGAAAAGCAGTTTGAAGTGAGGATAAAAAAAGAGGCTGATGGCACAGAAAACTGGAGGATTTGTAAACAGAGAAATTAGAGACAGGAGCGAAGACAAAAGGAAACACAAACAAAGGAAAAAAAAGTGATCTCGACTCAAACATGTGTTTTGGAGAAAAGACTGAGGATTCACAGAGTCTCTGGTCTTTAGTGACGTGTTTGATGTTCAAAAGTTCATTTATTCAAGGTCTCTAATAGTTTACAGAATTTAAAAAAAAATAAAGCCCAATAATCCAACTAAATCCTATTCAAGTCTATGTTATACATATTCAGATCAAACTAAAAGTGTTTAAATTGATCTAAATCCAGTTCAAGTGCAACAAAAACTTTTTAAATCCAACGCAATCCTGATCAAATCCACATAAAACCACTTCACTCCCAAATAAAACCTCTTTAAAACCAAATAAAATCAGTTCAAATCCAACCAAACGTGTTGAGATCCAACTAACACCTGTTTAAACCCCATTAAAATCTGATGAAATCCAACTAAAACCTGCTTAAATCCAACATTCCCCAGTTTCTCAAGATCTGTGCTGAGTTTGGAGACTTCCTGCTACGAACAGAGACCAAACAGAGAAAGATGGAGGAGTGTGTTGTGCTCACGGTTCTCGTCCTGAGCGATGCACTGCAGAGGAATCCCGAAGAAGGATGTGTAGGAGTCGTTGTACCAGACCAGCAGCTCTGTTCCTCTGGGGATGTCCATACAGGCTCGGTAGAAGATACAGGACCTGGAGAACACACACCAACACACTTTCAGCTGTAGAAATACTTTGTTTTTAATTTTTTTTTTTATGAATGCCATTATTAACTTCCATCCTCAACATATATGATAAATATTTATGAATTTTCTGAATTTTTAACCCCTTAAATGAAAAAAAAACCCACAAAGTAGATTTTTTTCCATCCCATATATTCAAATTAAATTTTTTGTAATTAACTTGCTCCTGAGTTCCATTCTGAGCTGTTTTTTATCGTTGCCATGGAAACATTAAGGGATTTCAACACCGAGAAATACAAAAAAAACATCCACTACAAATCAAAGTTATGCAAAAATAAAATAATAATAAAATTTTTTTTAAAAACACAAAAAATGTCCAGGGACCAGGAGAGTTAATGTTTAATGTAAACGTTTCCTACTCTTCACCAAAAAGTTCACCTGAAGTAATTTATGTTTATGTAATTTTGTTCCACGTGGAGCATAAATGGGGCACAAGTTAGACTGAGACAGAACAAAGGTGAGAGGAGCATGAGTTTTTGGGTAAACCTGCACATTCTGAATAATAAACTCTCCTTTCACTCTGAGACACATTAATAGAACTGTTTGTCTCTCTTTATTGAGCACTCGTCAGATTCTGAGCCCCAAGGTTCCACAGACAGAAACGTAAAACCCTATTTTTGGCAACATTTTGCTTGATTATTTCCACAGAAACGCTCCCACATCAGCTGCTGACGGTCTCCAGGTCTGATTCAAAAAATAACTCCGATAACGGCTCAAATTCCCATTGACCCTGCCCCGGTGATTTATGGGAAATATCTGGTGTCTCTCAGCGTTTTCAGAACAAGCCTAATGAGCGCTGTCGAGCCGCTAACCTGACGAACCGGGTTAAAACAACACGTCAGTCGCCCAAAAACATCACTCTGTGTAACAACAGGACGCAGCGCCGCAGTTTGAGAGGTTTTCCCACCGAAGGCTCGTGTCCCACCGGAGACGGGCGTGAGACGGGACGGGAGTGAAGGAAAGGTCACCGAGCAGCTCTCACCGACAGGAAAACTCACTTTAGACCGAACGGACCAGACAGAAAAATGAAGTCTTTGGCTGGACACAGTTAATGGATTTAAACCCAGGGCTAATCTGTCCAAAAGGGAAATGAACAGTACTTAAAGGAACATTACCAGAGTTACAGCATTTTACATGAATTTAAAAAGACAACAGCAAAAACACATTCATCACAAACTCATGTAAGTGATGATGAAAGTAAAAGGAGAGGCTTTAAATATCTGTGAGAAACCAAGAGCAGCCAGAGCAAAGAAAATACAGAAAATGTGAGACATTATTAAAGTTCCAGTCCCTGATTTAGTTTTTTGTCCCGGTCTCAGACTCCAACAACAGCAGTAACCTTTCCTGCTTCTTTTATTAAAAAAAAATTTTTGAGCTGTGATTGGACAAAATCCTGCTGTGGACTGATCATTCTCATCTATTAAAATCCTTCATTATAAAGACTAGATCACGTCTTAAGGTCTCATATTTTCAGATGATTCGTTACAATAAACTTTATAGATTACACTGAAAAACTAAATGAAACCACTCCCTCTGAGGGATATAAACCCATCCCAGAGACACTTTCCTGTCCATGCTGCTTATTTTTACATTGAAAACTTTTATCTGAAGAGCTTTTAAAAGTAGGGTGTGAAAGTGTAGATGATCCTCCATGATTCAGAGATTCTAACACTGCAGAGCCATGCTGTTGTTTATGAATAAACCTGTCAAAGAAAAACGTTTGGTGGTGATTTTACTTTTAAAAAATAAGCAAAAAAAAAAGGAATTTAGTTCATAAGGACCCTTCATTTTCTGCTTCTGCGGCAGGTCCCTCAAAGACATGAAGAAACAGTGATATTTTGAGGTGAACACATTTTTGGCATTTATTCCATTTTCACTTTAGTAGAGTTAATCGTATCAATACAAACTCTTTACTGTAGTCGAGAGGAACCAAATGAGGAAATGAGCTTTCAGCATGTGTTCCATTGTCCCAAAGTAAATGTCCTTAAACAGATTCATCTCGTACTGTATCTGACTCCATCAAATGCCCAAATAACCCGTCATAATCTATTCTATCAGGACATTTGTACGTTTACTTTTAACTAAGAGATGACTAAATGAAAACATAATAGGCCTTTTTCTTCTACTCCAACACTAAATACAAATCCACATGTTCTCTGGCTCGACTGTGCCTTTAAAACACTCTTATCCCACCTCAGATCAGAGACTGATTTGTTCAGACAAATAATCAACTCATCTTTCACTAGAAAATCCCTCAACGTTAACATTTGGACTGTTATTTTCCAGCCAAAACCGCTCTCGAGGGACGAGTGTGAACCGGACCCAGAACCGAGGAGTGGATTTAAAAGACGAGGGATCTGTTAAAGACAAAGATAAATAGACAAAAACGCAGTTAAAGAGGAAAAAGTCAGAGTGAGACGTCAGCTCCGTGACACGATGATTATTTAATGAAGAGGAGTCATGCCAAACTCAAACACGCAGCGAGAACAAGACACGCAAATCTAAAATAAACGGATCAGCGTTTACACCGAAGACTGTAGAGAAAATGGGTTTAACAGAAAAGACACTAAACAGTAAAGAACAAGGACTAAACCAGGACTAAACCCAGGAATAGACCCAGAGTAAACCAGGACTAAACAAAGACAAAACCCAGGATTAAACAAAAACTCGAGGAGAACAAGAACAGCACAAAATCAAGGTCTAAACTTATGTCTAAACCATGATTAGACCAAGAACAAACCAACACTGAACTAAAACTAAATCAAGACCAAACAGAGACTAAACTAAGGTTAAAGACAGGATTAAACCAAAGACTAAACCAGGACTAAACTAGAACCAATCAGAATCAAATAAGGACTTAATCCAGCTTTGAACCAAGACTAAACCTTTACCAAGAACAGGACTAAACAGAACACTACATCAAGTTAAATTCATTTAAATTAATTCTGTTGCAGCAAGAAAAGGATAAAGGAGAAAATAAATCCTATAAAACAGCAATCAGTCAATGAAAAATAATACATACAAACTGAACGAGTGCAAGAATAAAACAGTTCAACTAAAGCTCTACAAGTCTTAACGCTGTTGGTACAAAAACCCCTAAAACAAAAGGATGGACAGGTGTTTATCTATTTTATTCTATTCTATAGTTTGGCTGCATTCATTAAAAGATCAGAGTCGAGCTGAAAAATACAGGTTGCTTCTCAGTTCTCTCAACTCTGTGTTTTTGCTCCAGACTTTCCTCTCTCTGGATGGTCACTGGGGTTGAGCCTTTTTGCTTTTTTGAAAGTCCACCACAAGTTCTTTAGTCTTTGCAACTCTAAGTTTAACAAGGTTCTTCTCAGCCCAACACACAAAGCTCTGAACCAAGCAAAATCCAGGTGTAAACTGAACAAAATCCAGGTCTAAACTGAGGCTTATCCAGATCAGAGATAAACAGAGATAAACTTGGATGAAACAAGGACTAAACCAGGACTTTGAATCAAAATTTTTCCTCAAATTAAATCCTTTTATTGTAATATTTAATCTGAAACAGAGAAATTCATTTCAAAATCTGTAAACTCTGTAGGCTCTACTCTTCTCCATTTGCAGGATTATTATTCCTCTTTGCTCTAAAGGGAGGAGTGGACTGAGTTATAAATCAAACGCACCCCACTGGCCTCACAGAATCACAAACACAAACCTTTATGAGTCGAACATGAACACGCTGCGCCGGGAGTCGAATCAAACACACCCTGAAGAGTCTGGGGTTGGATAAACAGCGTTACCCGTGGTTTTCTGTGGGTTTTCTGTGGGTTTGGTGTGAGTCTGGTTCTGGACGAGCAGCAGGACGCGGCGCTGTCGTTTCTCTGATCTCAGTTTTTACAGAAAGCACGAGAAAAAAAAAGCCTATAATCAGTTTTTAGGAAACACGGCGCTGGCTCCTGGGAACAACTCCGAGTCAGAAATACGGGTTTAATAAAGCAGCGTGCACTTTGTGGGCTTTTTAGTTTAAAATAATATGTTTACTGTTGCAAAAAACAACCTTTCTCCCTAGTGCTGATGTCTTTTTGCACATTTGTCACACTTAACTGTTTCAGATCAAATAAATTTAAATTTTACACAAAGATAACTCAAGTAAACACAAAAATCCAGTTTCAAATTCCAAGTAATGATTATAATTATTAGGGGGGAAAAAAGCTATACATGGCCCTTTTTATCTCCTTTAATAAATAAAAGAAATCAGGAAGGGGGCAAATACTATTTCACAGCTCTGTATGTCCAGATAAAACTCTTAGGCCCAGGTTCAATTTAATTTATTTAATTTAGAATTTAATTTAATTAAAACCAGTCAGAGAGAAGTGGTATTAAAACGAATTAATAAATTAAATAATTTTATGAATGAATTTTGTGAGGATTATAAAACATACTGATGAATTTATGTAAAAAAAAAAGAGTTGGTCTGAAGTGAAATCAATCTTGTTTAGGATTGAAACAGGGTAAACACAAAACACCCAATTTAATTTCTTCACTTTGAGACAAAACTGTAAAATTATTTAAAAATGTTACAGACACTGGTTTTAGAAGGAAGTAGAGCTTTTAAACAGAAAATGGGGAAAAGGGAAACAGAAGTTAGCATTCACAAGATGTTTAACAAGACACAATCACACAGGATTCAGAGCCAAAGGTTTAAGGTCAGCTCTAAACTTCAGTTTGATGTAATGCGTTAATATGGGTTACGACTTTACACTTTGTTAATAAAATCAAAGCAGATTAATATATTATGCATTGGATGAAACATATATTTATTATTATAAATATAATTTATTTTTTTATTTTATTATCACTTCATAAAGTAACACTTCTGCTTCTAACAAAAGCCTGATTTGTTTGTTACGTAAAAATCACACTTTTTCACTATTTTCACATATTTTCATTACATAGAGCTTTGTTTATTTTATTACTAATATGTCTGCTTGTTATGACCTGAATAAGACCTGGTTTAGTCCTGGTTTTGTGCTGGATTAGACCCGCTCTGGCTCCTAATGTGAAGTGCATCTGTATTTATGACCCAGTCTGGCCTAGACCAGGTTTAGACCTTTGTTTTAATCTGGTTTAGACTCAGTTTAATCCAGATTCTGTCCTTTTCTACACATCTACAACATTAGTCCTGGTTTTTGCTCCACTGATGCTCACTGTTGTAAAAAAAGAAACTAAAAATCAAACAACCAAATTAATAACTCTGTCCCAATAAACTATTTTTAGCCTCCTCTTGTGAATTTAATTTCCTTTTTAAATATAGTCTTTCCTCAGGTTCAGGCTTGTTTTGAAAATGAAAACCCACATAATTCTGTCTGTCACATTCTCCAAACGTGTCACAATGTTCTTTCAGTTCATTTCTTCCTTAAACAGACGAGTTCAGCAGGTTTTACTGAAGCTCTCGTTCACGTTTACCGTCACGAGGGGAATTCAACCACGGCATATTTCTCTGCATTGTTTCTCCAAACGCAACTCATTTTACTGCAATTAACAACACATCTTCCAATAACATGACAGGTTTGTTTACTGTGTTTGCTGCTGTGACTCTGCAAAATGTCACATGTTTGTGGAGAGACTTGGGTTTTTTACAGTTTGCACCTGTCAGAGCCACACCTTCAGAGATTAGTTAAGTGTCGATGAAACGGCTGTCGCTGCAGAGATCTGTTTATTTCAGCAGCGCGAGGTCAGACGTCTGAGTTTGATGAGGATTAATGGGATAAAACGAGGTGAGTGGACGAAATGTAGACACTTTAAATCCTTTCTTTTTTATCTATGTCTTTTCTCGCTGTCTTTTATTGGTCTTTGCTTCATGATCAGGTCAAACTGCCAAATGACACAGAGATTATTATCGATATCACCCCCTCCTTCTTCCTTTTTTGTTTTGGAGTTATTTAGTCACATGTTTTCTTTGTGATTTTGCAGCTTTTGGTTTTATTTGTTTAGTTTTCTACATTTTCTGTAAGATAAGATGAGATGTAGATACAGCAATGACAAAATAATTAGAGATTTGTATTTCCACTTGGCCAAAGTAATTTTTTTTAATTCTAATCATATTTTGAAATGCACAGCTTTAAGACTGAATTATTATCTATGTTAGATTTTCCTCAAGATACAGATACGGACCAACGGATATATTTCATACATAATAAGAGCCTTTAGACTAACTTTCACTGATGATACTTTTTTACGTGTGTTTCCATAAACAGAGATTTGCAAAACTCCCAAAAATGTTGCACTGTTTTCCCTTTGGTGCATGTGTGCATTTATGATCTTTTTATAAAATGGTATAAAAGCTTTTATTTAGAGCGTTTTCTCTCCTGAAAGTCTGGACCAAGGGCCGCACTAAGAACTCATTAAATTAAATGATCACACAGTATTCGTTAGGATCGGTAACTTTTGGTTTAACACTTTAGTAAAAGTGCACTGACGCTGTGTTCACTGTCGTCCTTTCTCTACAGCACCATTCTGTCACTGCATTGAACTTTACGCTGAAGAAACATGGCAACCTTTGGTGAGTCTTTTTCCTCTTTTATTTAACAAACACTGAAACAAATAAACAATTAACATAATGTATTAATAGTTGAAGGAAAATAATCGAATCCTTGGTAATTCTGACAATTTTCTCATTTGGATTAAGTTAAGTTTTTAAGAAATGATATTGATCCTTTTTAAATACATATGACCAATCCTGGCTTTAGGTCTTGTTTAGTCTCTGTTTAGTCCATGATTTACCTTTAGGTTTATGCATAGTACAGTATAGATTAGTCTCAGGTTTATTCTGGTTTAAGCCTTACTTTAGTCCAAACGTTAGAACAGTTTAGTTTAATGAGCCTCAGTGAAAAATACCTGTTTGTTTTCTGTTGTGGAGCTCATACCTGTGATAATAGCACATCTAGCATCATCATTAATTTAATGATAGGTTTTAATGCCAATGAATGGTTATATAACAACTGAATTACACACATAGACACGGTATTGTTATAATGCTTCAGGCGGTAAATGGATTAAAGTGGCTAGGCGTCTAAACTTAAAACAGAATTAAGCTTTTTATTTCATCTTTTATCATTATTATAACGGCAGATTAAATTCTTCTGAACTGGTTTAGTCCTGGTTTAATTCTCTTTTAGTCCTGATTAATCCTGGGTTCATTCCAGTTTCAATATGATCAGTTCTGAAGTAAGTCAGTGAAAACACATGCCTGGAGTTCAGTTTCTTATTAATTACCGTAAGTTTTGTAAAAGTTCTGATTTTGTCATGGATTAGTGATAGTTTACTCCTATATTTGCCCAGGCTTCTTCTAAATCTGAAAAGAAGTTGAAAAATGCGCAGAAGTCAGAAAGAGAACTCGGATATGCCTTTGTTGACCAACTTTCAGACTTGAATGATATTCCTCAACTTTATTGAGCAAAGTAGTCATCAACTCTGCCTTTTTCTTCTAGACTCAATATAAAGCTATTTAACCTTTAACAGTCAGGTTTGTTGGTTAAAGGCTAGTTATCTGAAGAGCTATTAGCATTGAGTTTTTTAAGATTTTAATCAAAAGGTAACATTAATCAAGACTAAGCCATGTTGAACACTAATAATAATAATAATAAAACATTTACTAAATATCAGTCTGTGAAACTGAAGGTTCATATTCTGAGTTTCCAAGTTGAAAGCACATTAACAAAAAGTTGTTTTTAACTTAAGTTCACTCTGGATTTTGGTCCTGGATTTGTTTTGGTTTAATCCTATTTTTGTGCTGGTTCAGCCTTTTTAACTCCTGTTTGTTGTGTTTTTAAAGTTAGGATTTAATATTTATTACATTTATTTATTCCTTTTTTTGATCTGGAGTTAACCCAGTTGTTGTCCTGGTTTAATCATAGTATAGACCATTCTATCTATTTCTTTCTTTCTTTCTTTATTTATTTATTGACATTCAGAGTGAATGGATTGATGAATAAATGAAATGGACCCTGATGCTTTGCTGCTATTTTAGTCCTGATTAATCCCATTTGATTATGTATTGTCCATTGTTCTACAGGCTTACTTTTCCTTTTAAAAATGTTTCATCTTTTTCAAGTTTAGCGCCATCTGTGAGCCATTTCTCGTCAGTCCTTTTTTATTTTGAAGTGCATAGCTTAGATCCCTGCAGAACCAATCAGAAACAGCCTAGAGTCAGTTCGAAGAAGCCGTCCTCATCTCTATGACGGTAAAAACCTGACTCACTCTGACAGAAAGAAACATTCCTCGGACGTGATGCAAGCTTTGAGAACGAAGGAATGAAAACAGACGAAACAGACGAAACTGACGGAGCAGCTTTTCTGTTCCAGTAAAGTGGTACACTGACTCTAAACTGTCTTTGTGAACTTTGACCTGAAGCACTGACCATCTTTGCACACGCTCAAACAGACTCGGTTTAGTTTTGGGTTTAGGCCTGTATTCATTCAGAGGTTCAGTCCTGAGTGAGTCCTTCTTTACTTCTAGTACACTTTAGTTTAATCCTGGATGTAGTCCTGGTTTAGTCCTGTTTGAGTCCTGCATAAATCCTGGATTAGTCTTGGTTTGTTCCAGTTTTGTCACAGTTTGCCCTTGTTTTTCATCTTGGTTTAGGCCCAGTTTGAATTTGGTTTGGTCTTTCTGATTTAGCTCTACTTTAGGCCTTGTTTTTTCTGGGTTAAACTCTGATTAGTCCTGAGTTCTAGATTAATTTTGGGTTAGTCTTTGTTTGGTCTTGGTTTAGTTCTTGGTTTTTTCTTCCTTGTTAAAGCATGAATTTGTGTTGTTCTGGATCTGGTTTAGTTGTAGTTTATTCTTTGTTCAGTCAATAGTTGTGGTCTGGTTTTGTTAAAACAAGTTCAACTCCTAAATATATTCTGGTTTTAATCTTGATTTTAATCTTAGTCTAACTATTATTTGTTTCTTGTCTTCCAGCGTCCGAGCTTCGGATCGCAATGTTCGGGAAAAGCAATGACGACATGACAACACTGACCAACTTCATCTCCGGAAAACAAGACTCAAAATCGGACCCTTCCAATCCCAAAGCGACTAAAACGCAACGTGCGTCCAAGGAGAGTGGAAACGAACACCATTCACCATCTTTAAAACCAAGGAAGAGCTTCCTTTCAACAAAATAAGACATGAAATCATGAAATGTGTGGCCCATTGTCCTCCGGGCCCCAATATTCTGCTGCTTCTAGTCGATCCTTATGATTTTACAAAGAATGACTGTGAAAAACTCAAATTCATCTTGAGCTTTTTCGATAAAGACGCTTTCCAATATTCAATGGTGGTCATTACACAAAGTGAGACTAGTGTGAATCCTTTTGTGCAGAAGCTTGTACAGAAGTGCAACCAAAGGCACCATAAGGTTATCTTGGACGTAAAACGGCGCCCGGTTCATGTGGTTGAGGAACTAATGGAGAAACTAGGGGATATCGTGAACCAAAATCGAGGACAACACTTAAGCCTCACGGAAACAGAACCAAAACTAGAGGCCATTCAGTTTTTGGACTCCTCAAAATCACCAAATGAACACCAGACACATTTAATGGAAAGTCAGAGACAGGTTCACAGACAATCTTCTGAATCGCAACCTCGAAATGAACAAAGTCACAACTTACATTTAACCCCGAGCAAAAACATCAAATTTTTTGAGTCAAAAAACAATCGCAGAGACACTCAAACAAAATCCCAAGAGCAAAAACTAACTTCTGTTCAACAGTTTAACTCTCAACGCCCAAAGGAATGGCAAAATAATAGAAGCCCTATCGAGCCTCGTCCTAGAAACAAACCTCCAATGGATCCTCAATTTCAAAGACGTCTGTCGTTATTTGAACAAACCAATACTCCACAAAATGATCAAAATGTTCACACGATGAAATCTAAATCAGAAAGTGACCTTCGGCGCGAACACCAAAATTATGTTGAGTGTTTTAAGTCTGTGTTTGATCAAAATTCAGATCCTGAAGGAATTGCCAAGCCTCCTTTGAATATTGTACTCTGTGGAAAGTATGGAGATTGGAAAACTTTAGCAACCTATGCCATTTTGGGACAAAAACAATCAGGGTTGTCATCAGATTGTGTTAAACGCCAAGTAGAGGTGTGTGGACGCACTGTTTCAATAGTGGACCTACCTACTTTGTCCGGAAAACCACCAGACATCGCAAAGAAAGAAGCGTTTAAGACCATCAGCGTCTGTGATCCTGAGGGGGTCCACGCTTTTGTGTTGGTTTTACCAGTCGGTCCGATTACTACTGAAGATAAAACTGAATTAGAGGCTATTCAAAACTCTTATGGATCTGACGTTAATGACAAAACGTTGATTGTTTTCACAGTGGACTCAGAAACTTCAGCATCAGCAGTCAGTAACTTTGTGCAGTACAACACTGAACTCAAGAATTTTTGTCAAAGTTGTGGTGGACGTTACGTTATTTTTAACATTAATGACAGGCAACAAGTCATACACTTGTTGACAATAGTGGAAAACATGAACACTAATGGATCCAAGGCCTTTACAAAGGAGTTATTCCCAAAACCGCCAGTAAATAAAGTGACAAGAAGTGTGTCTTTGAAAAAACTGGCAAATATTCGTGCTCAGAGAAGACAAAGTCAAACCGAAAGTCTAAGATTGGTGATGGTCGGAAAGACTGGGTGTGGTAAAAGTGCTACGGCAAATACAATATTAGGAAGAGATGAGTTTGCATCAAAAACATCCCAAAACTCAGTGACAAGGGATTGCCGAAAAGTAGAAGAATATGTTGAAGGTCGTGCACTTGAAATAGTAGACACACCTGGTTTGTTTGATACAACTTTATCAAACGCTGAAGTCCAAGAAGAGCTCGTAAAATGCATCAGTTTGTTAGCACCTGGTCCTCACGTGTTTTTATTGGTGATGCAAATTGGTCGGTTTACGCAAGAGGAACAAGAAACGGTGCAACTCATCAAAGATTTCTTTGGTAAAAGCTCGCAAGAGTTCATCATGATCGTGTTCACAAAAGGAGACGAGCTAAAAAATACAACGATGGAGAGTTTCCTTGCGGAAGACGTCAATGGCTTTGTCCCAAAGTTGATCTCTGAATGCAGAGGGAGATATCAGGTTTTTAACAATAACGATCGTGAGAATAGAGAACAAGTTAGAGAGTTGTTACACAAAATCGAAGGAATGGTGAATGAAAATGAAAGCAGGTATTACACATCAGAGATGTTTAAAGAAGCAGAAAACGCAATTGAAAAGGAGACTGCAAAAATACTAAAACAAAGAGAGCCCGAAATTGTAAGACAACAGAAAGAGATTGAAAAAAAACTTCAAGAGGAACTGAAAATGGTGCAAAACAAAAAGTCAATGATACCAAAAATTCAGCAAGAAATCCAGCAAAGTGTAGAGCAACTCAGGGAAATAGAGGAGACATTTAAAACAGAGCAAAAGAGAAGGAACAGGGAGCAGGAACGGAGAGAACTAGAGGAAACAATAACGAAGTCGGAAGAGGAACTGCAAAGAAACAAATGGAAGCTCAAGTGTGACAATTTGCAGAAACAGATCCAATCTGAACAGAGAAAATCAGCACTTCCCGAAATGATGGTTATGTCGATCAGCATGGATGAAATGCGCAGGGAATGGGATTCTTGGGAGAAAGAAAGAAGGGAATGGTGGGAAAGACGGTATCAGGAAGACGAGCAACGACGGTTAGCAGAACGTGAACGGCACGAAAGACTCCGGAGGGAATACGACGAGGAGCGACAAAAATACGAAGAGGAGAGGCAAAAGTATGAGGCCAAACGACAAGAGGAAGAGCAAGACCGAAAAGAGCAAGAGGTAAAGCTGCAAGAGAAATATCACAAAGAGCTGGAGAAAGTAAAGAAAGAAAATGAATATGAAGCGAGAAAGCAAGCCGTGTCTTGTAACGAGTTTCAACACAAATACGCAAAAGATGTAATGGCTGAGATGGAGAAATACAACAAAGAGATGCAGCTTCTGAGACAAAGGCAACAATCAAGCAACGAGTTTTTGTTGAAACACTTGAGTAGAGAAAAAACGTGTAGAAAAGAGTATAATATGTTGAAGAAAAATCACGAAATGGAGATTAAAGCGCTTCAACGGAAACACTATGGCCACGATCACGAAGACCATCATCTGCAGAAAGAGATGATGGAGGTGCAGAGAAAACACGAAGAGGAAGTACAGCTGTGGATCCAGGACCGAGTTCAGAGATCTGTAGACAACAAGTCCTGTAGTATTCTGTAAAAGAGTTCACGTGCTTATTACAGAACTATTACAGCACAGTAAACAGTATTGACATGGCACATTTATTGTTAGCTACTGTACATTGTATGAAATGTGCAGTAAGGTTTGTTTATTAGAATGATACAAATCTTAAATCTCAAATATTACTTACATTTAAAGTTATCGTCCTTTTTTTCTTTCAAACTATATTCCTTTGTTTTCCAAGATGTGACGTAACATTGTATTAAAACTTGAACTGACATTTGTGTTTTAGTGTTTATATATTTTATTATTTTTTGTAATGTATTATTATTTTATGTAATGTACAAAAGCCACACATTCTCCGTGCTTTAATGTAAACACATCTCCAATGTGTTTGCTTGTTTAACCTACATTTTACTGCAAAAGTGTAATTGAGACGTGGTGTTATTTTAAAGCTCATTTTGTCTGAAAAGTATGTGCGTAGATTTTAGATTATTCATGGACACAGTGTCAGGTCTGGAGTAGGAACATGTTCCTCTCTAGCGCCCCCAACAGTACAGCAGTGGTACAACCCCAGACCCTGAGTTAAAAAGGTCTCACACTTCCTCACTGTGTCTCAAAGTAAAATTGTGAATTTAATGGAAGGGTGTGAATTAATGTCGGGTTTTTTTTAAATATTAAAAATGATGCTGTAAGTCTTCTACTTTGTGCCTTTAATGTGTATTGTATAATATGTGATATGAAGGATTTCAAAGAAGCATTAAAATGGGACTTTGTTATTGTTTGTTAAGCTTATTTTTTGTTTAGTGGGTCATATCTTTTACAAAATGAGGAAGATAGTGGTGTGTTAAAATAGGCTCACAGTCACACGACGTTTTGTAAATATTTTATACCAAGATGCATTGTTAATATTCACTTGAATGTAAGTAAAATTGAAAAAAAAAAATAATAATCACAGAACAGAGAACACATACTATTTAACAATTATAAAAGATAATGAAGTATTATGACCTTTTTTATTTTTGTATTATTTTTCACACTTTTTAATTTAAAGCTCCTCCTCTTTATGAGTCAGAAACATAAACAAATACAAAAAATGATCTCAAACCATTTGGAAAACATTACATTACAAATGTCATTCTTTTTCTCTGATTTATCCTGTTGCTGCTGGGAGAGAGCTGGAGACTTATTCACCTTTCTTCTAAACTCAAACTAAACTGAGAGATTATGTGTTGCTTAAAATACCTCCACACCCACAGAGTTCTGGAAAGGAATGAGGCAGCAACAACATGAAAATTCCGTTACCATTTTAACTATTACAAAATGTATACCTCTCTATTATATCATTTATCATAATTTAATTGTAGTCTTTTTTGTTTTTTTACTTAAAAACCCAAGTGCTCAAATTATTTTACATTTAAAACATTATCTAAGATTTACTAAAGTTATGACATGTTTACATCTGCATCATAGTCGTAACAAGTCCGACAGGTTTTTGGTGAGTGCTGGGAAACAACGACGGGGATTTTCAACTACTTTCCACTTCATTGTCTTCATTTACTAGAATATAACACGCATACAAAGACATAATTTTATGTTTTCTTTGTTACAGTTTTATGTTTAGAGTAATTTAAGTACATAGAAGCAGTGAGCCCTGCCTTTAATAGAACAGTGCCTTTGGAGCGAAGACTTATTCCTGAGATGACACTGAAGTGGCAGCGTTAAGAGACTGAAATCTGTGAGTAAACTCCTATTCTTAATAAAAGCTAATATTCACTAATAATAAAGAGCTAGAGAATGTAAAAGCCTTCTGGGAGTATTTTATTGGATCTGTCTGAAAAGTAAATAAACAGTTTAATTATTTTTCGAATTGTGGGACTAAAATATATCTCACTTTTTTCTTCATAACATAATTTATTTAATTATTTTACATGTAGTACTTCATTTCTTGATATATTCAGTCTGAAACTGCACTATGTTATATTATTTTTGGGATATTAATGATCTGAAGCATTGATGAGATTGTGTTGGTTGCAAATGTAAATGATGTTTTTACATATTTCCATGAAATGTGTTTTGCCACCACCAAAACACTTTATATTTTGCCATCAAAACATGTTTTTAATCCAATGTTTCTGTTTAATGTGAGTCAAAATTTAAATAATTGTTAATAAACTATGGACAGATAAATATTGGATTATTAATAAACACAGTTTACATTGAATTACTATTTTTGTTGTTTAAATCCACAGAAACCCGAGCCACTTTAGCTGCAGTGATTTCTGTCTCAGGAAACATGGCTAAAGCAATGTTTGGTGAGTCTTTAAAGGCATTTGGAAATAACTCACATTTGTTACATAACACAGAGAAAAACCTTTTAACTCTCTACCAAACCTGTTTTATTAATGACAGGTTATTATTATGTTTGATTATGTAAGAAATGATAATACTCCCTGATGTTTCTCACAATTAAATGAAAATAAACATGTTTACCAAAATGTTTTTCCAAATTCCAAATAAATCAATTAATCTCCAAGGGGAAATTAACAAGTCATGGGGACTGGGTCTAATATAAACTAATCAAATAAAGATAATTATTATTAAAAGCGTGACCATGATTAAATTCTTCCCACTTTATGAGTAACAATTACAAACATGTTATTTTGTTTGGCTTCTTGTGTTTTATTGCCACTTGGCAAATTAAACAAAAGTCTTAAGCCCTTTTTCTAATATTTTCAACAATACAACATTTTAGTGTATAGTTATTACATGTTATTGACTGAAGCAGTAAACAACCACAGATGAAAATACTTTTTTTATTTTCTTTTGCAGGTTCAGAACATAGAATCGTGATGATTGGAAAGAACCAGGATGAAAAGGCAAAGCTGGGCACTTTCCTCACAGCAAAATCAAATGTTCCTTACGCAAAACTGTCCAAAGAGAGGACTGTCTTCAACGGAGAATGGATGAACTCTGCTGTAACAGTCTTAAACACCTCAGACCTTTTCAGTTTGGACGATAATGAAGTGAGAGACGAGATCACAAACCTGACTTCACAATGTCCACCAAATGCTCTTCTGCTGTTAGTGGACCCTTCAGACTTCACCAAAAACCATCGAGACAAACTCAGATCCATTCTGAGCTGCTTCGGGGAAGATGCTTTCAAATATGCAATGATAATTTTAACTCAACTTGAAATGGGCTGGAATCCGCCGCTTCATAAACTCAAACAAGACTGCAGCCAAAGATATTTCAGACTAAACTTCAGTGAGCTTTCTGCATCTGTTCTCCAAGAGTTAGTGAGCAAAGTCCAGGCAATTGTGACGGAGAACCAAGGCCAATATTTAGGCTTTTCTGAAGAACCGATTTATTTTGAACCAAACGTCCAGTGTCCTTTGAATATCGTACTGTGCGGTAGGTTTGGAGATTGGACAGCTTTAGCTACTAAAGCCATTTTGGGACAAAAACTAAATGTGTCAGATGTCTCAAAGTGTGTCAGACATCTCGGTGAACTTTATAGACGGAGAGTTACCATCGTGGAGCTGCCTGCTTTGTCCAAAAAAGATGCAGGACATGAATCACTTGAATGCATTACGCTGTGTGGACCAGAGGGAGTCCATGCTTTTGTGTTGGTCCAACCTGTTGGTCCACTCACGGACGAGGATAAAGAAGAGCTCAAAGCCATTCAGAAAGCATTCACCTCAAGAATGAATACATTTAAAATGATTCTGTTCACAGTAGACTCAGATTCAGCAGCTTTAGCCGTCGCACATTTCATCAAAAACAACAAAGACATCCAAGAGCTTTGTGAAAGCTGCAACAATCGCTACGTGATTTTTAACATCAACAAAAAAGATCAAATACGAGATGTGATAAAAATGGTAGAAAATATCAGTGAGAATGGCTCTAAGAGCTTTACCAGAGAAATGACGGTCCAGCCTCGAGTGAAAAGGAAACCCACAGAGATCACTTACTTTACAAAACAAAGCATCCATGCAGATTCAAGCAAAGACACAAAAATCTGTCAAAATCCAGGCAAAGAAACTTTAAGGATAGTGTTGATCGGTAAAACTGGATCTGGGAAGAGTGCTACAGCAAACACTATTTTGGGACGAGATGAGTTCACGTCTAAATTATCACAAGGATCAGTGACTCAGTTTTGCAAAAAAGCAGAAGGAAAAATTGACAAACGGTCTGTTGTAATCGTTGACACTCCAGGTTTATTCGATACAACTTTATCGAACGCTGAAGTTCAAGAAGAGATCGTAAAATGCATCAGTTTATTAGCGCCTGGACCTCATGTGTTTTTACTAGTGCTGCAAATCGGGCGTTTTACAAAAGAAGAGAAAGAAACTGTGGATCTAATCAAGAAGTTTTTTGGAGAGAAGTCAGAAAACTACATGATCGTTGTTTTTACAAGAGGCGACGACCTTGGAAACATGAGCTTAGAAACTTACCTTGAAGGTGGCGGGATGAATGTATTACTTTCCAAATGCGGAAATCGTTATCACGTCTTGAACAACAGAGCAAAGCAGAATCGTAGACAAGTTAATGAGTTGTTGAACAAAATCGAAGAAATGGTGAAACAAAACGGTGGTGGATACTACACTTCTGAGATATTCCAAGAGGCAGAAGCTGCCATCGAGAAAGAGACAGAGAGAATACTCAAAGAAAAGGAGCCTGAAATCAGACAGAAAAAACATGATATAGAGGAAAAACACAAGCAAATGGTTAAAGTCACTAAAAGTACATTTACAGAGATAAAGGCCAAATTTGAGGAAGAGATTACGCAACGAGCCAAACAAGTCCAAGAAAAAAAGGGGAGGTTAGCAAAAGAGCAAGAAAACCATCGTAAATACGAGGAACAGAGAGCAGAAGAGGAACAAATTAGGAAAACTGAGGAAGAGCAACAGATCCAAGAGTGGAACAAACGGTATATGAATTTGATGAAGCAGATTGATGAAGAAAAGCAATCTGTTGTGACAAAAAAAAGACTGGCTTCGCTCAAAAACGATTTGAAAAGGGATAAAGATGCTTGGGAGAGAATACGACAACAATGGTGGGCAACAAGACATCAAGAAGAACAAAAAAGACAAGAAGAAGAAAGCTACAGACTTGCAATTCTTGAAAATGAATACGAAGAAGCAAAGAATACGTACGAAAACAAAAAACGTGAGGATGAGCTGAGGCGGCAGCAAGAGGAGCAGGAGTGGAGAGAGATGCAAGAAACTTACCAAAGACAGATGGAAGAAATAAAACAACAAAATGAAGAAGAAGCCAGGAAGCAAGCCGAAGTGTATAACGAATTTCAGAGAAAATACTCCAAAGAAGTTAGAACTGACAAGAAATTTGAAAAGGAACTGAATCTGTTGAAGGAGGAGCAGAAAAGCAACAATGAATACATGTTGAAACAACTCACAAGAAGCAAAACAAATCAAAAAGACATTAATTTAATGAAAGAACGGCACAAACAGGAGATGAAGGCCCTCGAAAGACTTCAGAGCCAAGGACAAGAAGATCTGGGGAAACTGATGGAGGAGCTGCAGAAACAGCACGAGCAGGAGGTTCACGAGTGGATACAAGAGAGAGTGAGAAGAGCCACAGGAAAAAATATGTGTAGGATCTCATAAAAACAAGGGATTGTCAGCTTTGGGCAGGGTTTTGAAGATCTGAAATATTCAGTTTTGACTGGAGTTTGAGTCACAGACCGACCCAGAATAAGAGTCATGCTACAACACTTACACTTACATAATAATGTCATGTTAAAACTGTAATCATATACCAAATACAAAGAAAAAAAACAAAAAGAGTGTTTTATGCTTGATTCAGTATTTGTGTAAATACATTTGAAATGTCTGGCTTTAATTTTGACTAAAATACTGTTCTCTCAGGCTTTGATGAAGATGTAGAATAAATCAATGTCAAATTTCTGCACAGAGAAAATAAAGTATATTGTACTGAATCATGTTAAGCTGCTCAAAGAAATAATATGATAAAGCCAAACTGCAATGTTTTGTTGTCTTCAACTTATTTTAATTCAATAATAACCGCATTACAGCAGGAAATGTTTTAAAACTTAAATGGTGTTTTTTTTTTGGCCAATATCATTCATTTAAATATAAGGGCTTAGCTTACTATAGTATATTCTGCAGTCAAAGTGGTCTATATTTATATATACATTTTATATTTATATTTTATTGGAATGTTTCCACAATCAGCATATTTTTGTGTAATAAAGGTACAATTTTGTCTCAAGTGGGTATGTTATGTGGATGTGTTAACACACTGTCCATTGTCAGTATCTTGCAATTTTAGGATATTTTTGACCAGAACAGGACCAGACAGAACCAAAACAGAAAATCATCCATTTAGTTCTGTTCACTGCAAAAAGCGCAAGTCTATGGAGCTTTACAAAAGGCTTTTAAACATCATCAAGAAACAAAAACAAGGCCTTTCTCAAGAGTTTTGTTGATGGACACCATTGAAAAGTCAACAATTTATGAGGCACTTCCTGTTTGGGCTCGTTTAGATGTCTGCAGTCCACTTGGGGTTTACATTTTCCCGTTCGTATGGAGCATTTACCATCTAGAAAAGGAGAATAAGCTGGGTTTGTGTACAATACTGACCTGGAAATCCTGCAGACCTTAAAAAAAAGCCCAATTGGACACCTCTATGAAGCAGGTGTGACTCGTTCTATAATATCTCTAAACAATGCTCTTTATATTTTGAGGATTTTTAATAGTGAAAGTCTGTATTGGTAACAATTTACCATTTGTGGTATTCATCCCCCAAAGATCCAAATATATAAAAAGAGAAAGCGTCATGTGATGTCTGTCGGAGGCATGTGATGCATACGTCAATGTGTGTTGATTTTTTACATTTTAGTGGGTTTTTAGGAAAATATTATAATATTATATTGGGCTTAAGGAGCTGCAGAATGATGAGTATATAAAGGTCTATTTTAATGGGTTTAGTGCTAATGTTTCATAACTGTAGCCAATACTATACATGCGAAATACTATACTACTATATATATTAGAAAGAATGATCAAACCATGAGGGCTGATTCCATGGCTAAAAAACTGTAAGGACACAAAGGCCTTTTGGAAAGATGTGAAAATGATTAATAGTAGTAAACCCCCTCTCCCCTGTACAATAGATGGTGTCTCTGGATCAAATAGGATTGCAGAGCTCTGGCAACAGCATTATAGTAAACTGTTTACCTGTGTCCAAAGTGAACCTTACCAGGTGGATAAAGTTGATGTTGTAGATATTATTAATATGATGAGATTTATCAAGCAAATATAAATAAGACTACAGGAGTGGATCTCATCTCTGCTGAACATCTCAAATTTGCGAGTTTAAGGTTAGCACCTCTCCTTTCCTTATGCTTCACTGCCTTTATTGTACATGGTTTTATTCCAGACTCCATGATGAAAGTTCTAGTTCTTGTGGTAAAGGACAAAGCAGGAAAAGTAGGCAGCTCAGAGAACTATAGGCCGATTGCTCTTGCAAGTATACTGTCTATAGTTCTTGAACAAATTCTCCTGGCAAGGTTTGATAAACTAGTAATGTCTACTCAATTTGGGTTCAAGCCTAAACATGGCACTGACATGTGCATATATGTCTTAAAGGAATTAGTAAGTAACTATAAGAGTAAAAACTCGACTGTTTTTATGTGTTTCTTAGACGCCTCAAAGGCTTTTGATCGTGTGAACGATTTCAAAAACTGTGTCAAGCTGGTGTGCCTAGGTATATAGTCAGATGTCTGTCTTACTGGTATGCAAACCAGACTGTGCAGATCAAGTGGGCCAACTGTGTGTCTGCACCTGTTCAGGTCCGTAATGGAGTCAGACAAGGAAGCATTTTATCCCCTGTATTGTTTAATTTATATATGAATGACCTCTCAGTTAAACCTGTGTAGATCGGGCTGTATGGTTGGAAGTACAGTAGTAAATCATGTACTGGTGTTTAGCCCAAGTTCAGCTGGTCTCCAGCAGCTCCTTAATGTTTGTTCTGTGTATGGTGAACAACATGTCAAATATAATCCTACAAAAAGTGTAATCATGATCTGCTGAACTAAAGAGGACAAATGTATGACATTTCCTGACTTTAAGTTGTCCGGCAATATACTGAGTGTCTCAGATGAAGTAATATATCTCGGTCATGTGATGACTGACAGACGATGAGGACATTTATCGTCAGTGCAGTATGCTATACACACAAGCAAATGTACTATCTCGGGAATTTGGATATTGTTCTGATGAAGTAAAACTGAACTTGTTTAGATCATACTGTCCTCCACTGTACACGGCACACTTATGGTGGAATTACAAAAAAGCCAGCCTCCAGAGAGTGCAGGTGGCTTATAATGATGCACTAAGACTTTTGTTAAAAAAGCCCAGACTGTACTGAATGTACTGAATACAGTTCAATACGATACACATCTGTATTTTGGAAACATTGGTATGACTGCCTCCTCAAAGGATATAGGTCTTTTAATTGTTTTTGTTTTTAAATTTATATTGTCTGTTCTTATGTATTATGGACCATGAGTCTGAAATAAAGTCTATATATACAATGATAATATAACAATAATATTATACATACATTTTTGTGAGTAAAATAAAGCAAAGTGATTTTAAATGTACATAGTTATATTCAGTTTACTATAATAATCCTCTATAGACAGGAGTGTGAAAGTGACTGTTTCTTTAAGGCCTTATCTGAGCAGAGGAATCCAAAGCAGTCTGAAAATGAGGAAGATGGAAGTGAATACAGTCCCACCAGCTGACTGGAAACACGTTAGAGAGATGAGTATCGTAATACTTTATCTGTTAAAAATGTTTATGGGACGGTAAAAAAAACTCTATTTCCTCTAAAGCATGTAACCCTTTTTAGAATCCTTTAGGGGAAGAAGAAAAAATAGGGGGGGGGGGGTTTTTTTTTTTTTTTTTAAAAAAATATTTTTTTTTTTAATTTAATTTTTTTTTTGGGGGGGATTTTTTTTGGGGGGGGGGGGGGGGGGGGGGGGGGGGGAGAAAGTGGTTGTTTTAGGGGGGGGGGGGGGGGGGGGGGGGGGGGGGGGGGGGGAAAAAAAAAAGGGGGGAATAATTTGGGGGGGGGGGGGGGGGGGGGGGGGGGGGGGTTTTTTTGGGGGCACACAGGGGTGTGGGGGGGGGGGGGAAAAAAAAAAAAAATAAAAAAAAAGGGGGAAAAAAAAAAAAAGCCCAAAAAACTTGGGGGGGCAAAAAAAAAAAAGAGGGGGGCCCCGGGCCTGGGTTTGGAAAATGGGCCCTAAAAAAAACCCCTTTTTTAGATTTAAAAGATTAAATGTGAAAGGCTGAGGTGTTAAGGAGACTCATAAAAACGTTTACATCATGCATCGTCATCAGTTGAAACGAGTTGAACAGGTTTTTGTGGAAAGCTGGAAAACACGGGGGGAAACTTTCCATTCCACTGTCTTTGGAAGAATTTAAAGTATTTTCATGTGGCACTGGGCATTTGTCTGCATAGTAACTAGTCAGAGGTTTATACTTAAATGTGGTAAGCCCTGCCTCTAATGGGATGGGACTTTTATCTACGTTCGTTAATGTAGACTCTTCACTTATTCTGACATGGCACTAAGAGCATCAAGAGACTGAAACCCACGAGGAACCGGTGAGTTAACTTATTCTTTTAAATAGAGAAAACACACTGCTTCACTTCTACGTCCAGGAGATTCAGATTGGTGTCTTTTTGTAAACGCACATATTGGTCAAAAATCAAAATTGGAGCATTTTTATTGGCAGTGTCTGACTTTAGACCAGGCCCAGATCAAAAAATAACTAAGAGAGCGTCTACAATTAAAGAGTGTACAGTAATGTTGCTGCTGTGTGAGAGACTGGTATTGTTCTGTTCCTGTTTGTCTGCTTTACTAATTACATAAAACATCAGGCTTCACTTACCGTCTTCTACACTGCAGCATAATTCTGTGATATTATGGTGAACAAAAAAAAGATATAACATACGACAAAAGCTGAATAGTTCTGAATAGTGAGTTGTGAATGTCCACTGATGCATTTCTTACATTATTGTCTTATAATGTTTGTCAATGTGCTTTCTATCTTTACCAAAAACATGTCATGTGTTGCACTTCTAAAGATCAGTCTTGGTCTTAAGAACTAAGGTCTCTTAGCTTTTTAACTTTTTATAGGTCTCAGTCTCAGGTTCAAACTGATTCTACTTGGTCTTGTCTTCAGACGTAAAGGCCACAAGACGTTAGTGTGTTTGACCACATTACTCTTGTGATTTATCTTAGTTTAAAAATCACCTCCTTTACAAAAAACTAACTCCTGACTTAGTCTAAAAATGGACCTGGACTTTCTGGACTACAGAACCTCATACACTGGTCTTTAACTGGTCACGATCCCAAAAAGGCTTGTTCTAGTCTTCATCTCAACACTTTGGTCTCGGTAGTTGCGTGGTTATGATTAACATGCATTGCTGAAACAAATCCTTTTCTAATGTGTTTTTCTTTTCAAACCCTCAGACCCAGCTTCTTTGTGTGAATGTTGTGTCGGGAACCATGGCTAAACAAACCCTTGGTGAGTCTTTAAAGGCATTTTAACATTGGATCTAAGTTCAATCTGTGTTCATACTGGGGAAATGTTTTTTGTTTTTTGTTTTTTTTCTATTGGTCTTGATAGCGAAATAGCACATAACATATAATTTTTTTTAACGGATTATATCACTGGTTATTTTGGTATTTTGGGCTTTTTAATTAGTCAATCTGGTTAAGCATTTCTTCATAAAATAATTAATAGAAAACAACAGAGCAACGAAAGTCATGTATAAATGACAGAAATTAAGTATTCGCCACCATTACGCCATACACCAAAACCTGATCTAATGCTATTTGAAATCTAAAGATGAGATGCAGCGAAGTGTTGCATGTGTATTATATTTTTTATTATATTATAGTATTTACAAATACTTAGTTTCCAAATTAGGTTATAAAAATCATCTAAAAAAATAGCATTGGTCCAATGGCTTCACAGGTTTAAAATATATTCATGTAAAATTAGCAGCAAGGCTAAAAATGCGAAATATTTTGGAAGAAAAACCATTCTCAATCTGAACCATGATCTCCAAGGAAATATTCCGAGTCTCTTCCAGTTACTTGTCGATAGACTGACTGTTACCTGTGTTTCCAGTTTGTAGAAGAGGAAGGAAGCCCAACAGGAGTTCGTCTATGTCAGTCATAAATGGGCACAAAACACTGGAGCTCACTGGTTCATTAAGCAGTTTATCATGTTATTGTGGGAAGTTCGGACCTCAGTATTATTTTAACCAAAGTTAAAAAAGAAAGTCGACTTAGAGTAATTTAAATATGAGTTCTTGTTTAAAAAAAAAAAAAAAAAAGAAGAAGAAGAAGAAGAAGAAGAAGAAGAAGAAGAAGAAATACTTTTAAAGTTTTATTTAAATGAAAACTGGATTCTGAAGGATCAAAATGTTTTTTCTACAAATTCCTGTTGGTTCTTGGCATTTTACTGTCTGTTTGTTTTATTTTTTAAATGTCATAGAGGTGTACAGCTTTCATTGCAGCAGTGGTATTCCCCAAACAAGCTTCTCTAAACTGAGATTGTGTTGACAAATGTCTATAACGAAATACAGAACTGAATTTCTGAAAATGTCACAAGGTTTATCTGAGCATCTCTCTAAAATGCACATCACAAGACAAACTCTGATCAACCTCGATCTTAGATTGTCTGACTGTGACAGTAACGTGTCGGGCCAAGACAGACTGAAAATGAAATCCAGGAAGTCGGTCATTAAAATGAGGTTTAACCACAGCAGCTGTTTTCATATTTTCCACATAAATGTTTGTTAATTAGCCAGTTACATAATCGAAATTAAAAGCATAGTACAGTGTTTTGTACACGTGGTTCTCAAACACTGGGCCTGGAGCCAAAAGTGAGTCATTTCAAAATGAAAAAAGAGTTAGTCATAGGTATTTATTTCAGGATCAAGGAAATGACAAAAAGGAATGACACAATACTAAGAATATCAAAAGAAGACACAAAACCATGACATAAATGATATAACAAAGGAATTAAGAGAAAGAAATTGGGCAAAAAACATTGGGGACTCTTCTGGCCTACTGTTTATTCACTTATAAACTAAAAGTCTATTAATGTAGTATTTTGTTTTTTTTCTTTTGCAGGTTCAGAACATAGAATTGTGATGATTGGAAAGAACCAGGATGAAAAGGCAAAGCTGGGCACTTTCCTCACAGCAAAATCAAATGTTCCTTACGCAAAACTGTCCAAAGAGAGGACTGTCTTCAACGGAGAATGGATGAACTCTGCTGTAACAGTCTTAAACACCTCAGACCTTTTCAGTTTGGACGATAATGAAGTGAGAGACGAGATCACAAACCTGACTTCACAATGTCCACCAAATGCTCTTCTGCTGTTAGTGGACCCTTCAGACTTCACCAAAAACCATCGAGACAAACTCAGATCCATTCTGAGCTGCTTCGGGGAAGATGCTTTCAAATATGCAATGATAATTTTAACTCAACTTGAAAAGGGCTGGAATCCGCTGCTTCATAAACTCAAACAAGACTGCAGCCAAAGATATTTCAGACTAAACTTCAGTGAGCTTTCTGCATCTGTTCTCCAAGAGTTAGTGAGCAAAGTCCAGGCAATTGTGACGGAGAACCAAGGCCAATATTTAGCCATTCCCCCAGAAACAGAGACAGAGTCAGTTAAATCTGAACCTATTTACCAGGAACTAAACTTTGAGCCTCCTTTGAATATTGTACTGTGTGGTCGGTTTGGAGATTGGAAAGCAACAGCCGCTAGCGCCATTTTGGGGCAAAAACATAGCACTGCAAGTTCTTCAAGAAGCGTTGAACACACTGGAGAAGTTTGCAGACGGACAGTTTCCATCATTGAGCTGCCAGCATTGGCCAATAAAGACACAGCAAAACAAGAATCGCTTTACTGCATTTCACTGTGTGGACCAGAGGGAGTCCATGCTTTTGTGTTGGTCCAACCTGTTGGTCCACTCACCACTGAAGACCACCAAGAGCTGGACGCCATTCAGAAAGCATTCACCTCAAAAATGAATATATTTAAAATGATTCTATTCATTGTGGATTCAGATTCAGTTGCTTTGGCCGTCAAAAATTTCATTCAGAACAACAAAGACATCCAAGAGCTTTGTCAAAGCTGGAACAATCGCTATGTGATTTTTAACATCAACAAAAAAGCACAAATACAAGATGTGATCAAAATGGTAGAAAATATCAGTGAGAATGGCTCTAAGAGCTTTACCAGAGAAATGACGGTCCAGCCTCGAGTGAAAAGGTTCGTCACCAAAAAAACTAAACAAACAAACATCTATCAAAATCCAGGCAAAGAAACTTTAAGGATAGTGTTGATCGGTAAAACTGGATCTGGGAAGAGTGCTACAGCAAACACTATTTTGGGACGAGATGAGTTCACGTCTAAATTATCACAAGGATCAGTGACTCAGTTTTGCAAAAAAGCAGAAGGAAAAATTGACAAACGGTCTGTTGTAATCGTTGACACTCCAGGTTTGTTCGACACAACTTTATCGAACGCTGAAGTTCAAGAAGAGATCGTAAAATGCATCAGTTTGTTAGCGCCTGGACCTCATGTGTTTTTACTAGTGCTGCAAATCGGGCGTTTTACAAAAGAAGAGAAAGAAACTGTGGATCTAATCAAGAAGTTTTTTGGAGAGAAGTCAGAAAACTACATGATCGTTGTTTTTACAAGAGGCGACGACCTTGGAAACATGAGCTTAGAAACTTACCTTGAAGGTGGCGGGATGAATGTATTACTTTCCAAATGCGGAAATCGTTATCACGTCTTGAACAACAGAGCAAAGCAGAATCGTAGACAAGTTAATGAGTTGTTGAACAAAATCGAAGAAATGGTGAAACAAAACGGTGGTGGATACTACACTTCTGAGATATTCCAAGAGGCAGAAGCTGCCATCGAGAAAGAGACAGAGAGAATACTCAAAGAAAAGGGGCCTGAAATCAGACAGAAAAAACATGATATAGAGGAAAAACACAAGCAAATGGTTAAAGTCACTAAAAGTAAAATCGCAGAAATAAAAGCAAAAATCGAACAAGAAATTGCACAGAGATCCAAGCAAGTCCAAGAAAAACAAGAAAGGTTAGCAAAAGAGCAAGAAAACCGTCGTAAATACGAGGAACAGAGAGCAGAAGAGGAACAAATTAGGAAAATTGAGGAAGAGCAACAGATCCAAGAGTGGAATAAACGGTATATGAATTTGATAAAGCAGCTTGAAACAGCGTCTGTTCCAACAAGAAGAAGTTTGATTTTACTCAAACAGGATTTGAAAAAGGAGCAAATGGCTTGGGAGAAAGACAGAGATGAATGGTGGGCAAGGAAGCTTCAAGAGGAGCAAATAAAACGAGAAGAGGAAAACAAAAGACTCTCGTTGCTTGAAAATGAATACGAAGAAGCAAAGAATACGTACGAAAACAAAAAACGTGAGGATGAGTTGAGGCGGCAGCAAGAGGAGCAGGAGTGGAGAGAGATGCAAGAAACTTACCAAAGACAGATGGAAGAAATAAAACAACAAAATGAAGAAGAAGCCAGGAAGCAAGCTGAAGTGTATAACGAATTTCAGAGCAAATACTCCAAAGAAGTCACAGCCGAGAAGCAGAAGTTTGAAACAGAACTGAATATGATGAAGGAGAAGCAGAAAAGCAGTGATGAATACATGTTGAAACAACTCAAGAGAAGCAAGACGCATCAGAAAAACTTTACTTTGTTGAAAGAACAGCACAAGAAGGAGATGCAGGAGCTGGAAGAACTGCAGAAAGGCTATGACCAAGAATTCCTGTCAAAAGAGATCGAGGATCTGCAGAAACAGCACGACAACGAGATTCACGAGTGGATTCAGGAACGAGTTACAAATGCAGCAAGTGATAGTTCATGTAGTATTTTATAAGACTGGACTTATGATCTACGATATTTAAGTAAATAAAGACTGGACTAAACCAGGTCTAAAGCAGGACTTACATTTGGACACACCTCAGTTTGATTGAAGGGTTTGCCTGGTCTTGGATTTGGACTGGTCATAAGTAAATGTCGATCAAATGAAAAATTATAACGTTATTGTGATGAACAATTCTTCTACTTCTACTAGAGCTTGGTCAGAGGATGTATGGAATATTTGTGAATGTTCATGTTATTTATCTTTGAAAATGGAAAAGAATAATTACTTTAAAGAGTCCTCCTCAGAAAAAAGTATCTTTGGTATGTTTTACTCTGTGTGCATTTGATTTATACTTGATTTATACTGATTTATGAATGTATTATAAACAGTTATATAATGAAATGATACAAAGCGGTTGATGATCATGTTATAAACTGTTTATTAAGCTTTTGTTAACAGACCATATGGGAGTAAAAGTGTTTTTCATGTTTGGTCATATTTGTAAGTGTTAAAATTCATGTGCTTTTGTTTCTACATTCAGTCTTTGCATTACCAAGACTTAGTTTCAGTGAAATTTAGATAAAATGTGCTTTGATTTTGTAAAAAAAATGCAGGACATGGCTTTTTATAAAATGAGGACAAACTTATTGTATATTGTATTAGGATTTATGTGTGGAAAAATGAGACCATAAAGACCCTTCTAAGCTTTTTAATCAAAAACCAAGAATCAGAAAGGGTTTTACTTTTGCAATATGACTACATAAAACTGTTGGAGTCAGATGTATCTTTATTTTAAACGTGAAGAGATACCATAGACTGGTTTGTGTTATAAATAGTTAAAGACTGAATTGTGATAAAAATCTGTTTTATTCAGCTGTAATTGATGTTGGTTAATATTGGTCTCATAACTGTATAAATGAAGCATTTGTATGAACTGAAAGTTTTATTTTAGGGCTTCCCTGATTTAAATATTAGTGAAGCATTTACTTGAATCCTGCTGTAAAATCCTAAAGTCCTGCTGTAAGCCAAATAAATGAGTGAGCCACAAGAGGAAAGTGTAATGTAGTCTGTAATTATAGATAGAACTTCCATAAGGCTTTAACTAATGCTTTATAACACCTAATAGAGAGTGTTACCTGTACTGTACGACCATCATGTTCTGCTCCCCACAGTGTCTGGCACAGCGGATGTACCTCATCCAGCTCGACTTACTGGGGTCGTTTCCATCAATAAAGTGCTGTAGTGTCCCTTCGGTGTCGTAGATCTGAGGAGAAACAGGTACAAATACAGTTTAAAACAATATAATATCACCAACAACATGACCTGGGGTTTACCAAAACATACACAATATGGTTGGCCTATTTGCATTCATGGGATTTCTTCAATTTTGGTCAATAGTAAAATGTATTTACTCAAAAGTCTCACCCATAGCTGATGGTTCTATATTTTCACCTCTAGGGGGAGTAAGTATTTACAAAAATCGATATATTTGAAGTCTTTTGATTTGAGACTCAAATGGTGCAAGAATGGTTAAAGCTTGAGAAAACTTTCAATTCAATTTTATTTCAATAGCTCTCAAAAAATTGCCTCAAAGGTCTTAACAAAAACAAAAGAGTGTAAATATTCAAACAGGTTGAACCAGAGCCTCAGAGTCAGAGGAAAAACTCAAAAAACCCAGCTGAGGAAAAAGAGAAACCTCACTTTCCAAATTTCACAGGGAATCAGATTTAAGTTTTTTTTCAGTGAAACATACACATTTTTACAGATTTTGGGGGAATTGTTCTCACTCTTTTGAAAAACATGCCATGATGACATTTGTCTACAACAAAGAGAAACTGTTCAGAGACACACTGTTCACAGATTTGAGCCCAAGGTTTAGAGAAACACTTTTCTCATTCACAAATTGAGCCAAAGTTAATGAGATAAACTGTAAAACAACTTTTTATCTGGGGCTCCAGGAAATGTATTCTGCCAGTTTAACCTGGTTCTAGCTCAGACAGAAGCAGGCTTTACTTTAGCCTCAGATATTTTAAGGATAATTTTAAATATATTTTTTTTTATCTAGACAAATTTCACACATTTTTTAGTTTAAAATGTTTAATTCCAGAAACTGGCTCCACACCTGATTCTCTGCTCAAGACACAAACAGCATCTGGTTCAACGAAAAAGTCTGCAAATAAATGTCTGCAAAAGTGTGTCCTTTTGACAATTAAGAGTCAATGAAAGAAATAATTAAATGAAGTTAAATCGGGTCTTCTGTTAAAGGTTCTGCCGGAGCCTGTGGTACTGAGCGTGGACAGTTTTGTGAGAAAATGCTTACAGGCAGTGAATCTAAAAGCAGTGTGTTTCCTGTGATGGTGGAGCCATTGATTGTTTGTGGTGAGTATAGACAGCACAGAGGACTATTGGCTGGGGTCAGCGCCTCATGAACACGCTCCAGTCTCTTCAATACAGTCTCACTGCATCAGAGACGGATTATTAATGAACACAGACGTGAGACCAGATTGAACCGGGTTACTGTTGTGAAAACTTCATGACCAAAGCCAATAATCTAACATTCTGCGCGTTTGTGTCCATATTACTTATATTTTCTTTGCATTAGCTCTGATGCTAAGCTCCAGCCTCATCCATACAGTTCACCAGAGCTTTACCAATGATACCAGCCACTGTGTAAAGCCCCTGATATGAGCTCATTGGCTGTGATTTTCTGTTTCTGTCAGCACAAATAACATAGCTTAAATAAGCACAAAAAAGTTGGTGAAAATGGTTTAAACTCCAAATTGTGTATTGTATTATTATCTACTTTTGGAGGAGAGTGGAGTCTGAGACAGGGACAAAAAAAAAAAAGAAAATCAGGGACTGGAGCTTTAACGTTTGAGCTTTTTTTTTTCCATATTTTATATTTTTTTGGTGTGATAAATATCAATCTAAAAACATATAAATTGTTCAGGACAGTTTGTGCTTTCTGACTTGAGTGTAATGTCTTTGGTTTGTTTCCCTGTTTGATCATAGCGTAAAATACCCAAGCAATAACAATCCAAAACTTCTTTTTTTTCCCTAGCTTAAAAACACAACAGTGAAGCAAAATGCCTCAAGCAACACTTTCCAACTGAACCTGAGTAAAAATGGTGAAAACTGGCTTTTCTGGAGGGTTTAAATATTCTCAAGTATAATAATAAAAATGCTCAATCTGTTCTAATCTCTGTCTAATGGAAAAAAAAAACAGCTGAGTTTACTTTTCCACTGTCGGACTGAAAATGTATTGTTATCCCTCAGTTTGTGTTTTCTCTGCAGAGACAGGGCGACCGGGCTTTTAAGCAGCTGTAAATCAGGTTTGTTTAGGACTTCACACCATCTGCCTGTGATAGTGTTGGCTGTGGTTTGACGTTAACGAAGAGGCTAATGATCTGTGGCTTGTTTCACACATTTTAAATCAAACAGAGTGTTTTTTTTCCCTTTTTTCTGGTGTTGGGACGATTCACGGAAAAGAAACTTTGACATCTGGGGTATATTTACGTTTATTTACAATCATATATCTTCTGTTTTCACCTGCTTGTTCAATGTGTAAAATAAAAGAGTTGAAATGACTAAAATCCTAATGTTTTTTTATTCTTTTTCCTCCTAAAGCCCATATTTCAGCTCAAACATGGCTCACATTAGTCCTCTCCATCACTCTTTTCAGTGTGTGGTCTGCAGCGTGAATATAAAATACTGCTGTGTTGAAAGGACTCGTCTGTTCACAGGAATAATGTCCCGCTCACGAAGAAGCCGTTAAAGCCGTGTTTGTGCTGCAAAACCAAGTCTGGACTAAACTGTGGGGCTTTGGTTTAAGATGGATTTGATAAACAATGAGGCACAGCTGCAGCTCCAGCTTCACTTTCAGACCTTTTCCCTTTTTCCATGAAATTCTTTTGGCCTTTAGAGTTCCCCAAATAAAAGATATAATATAATGGGTAAATAAATATGAATAAACTGAATTACACATTATAAAAATCTATTGTAATAAATTATAAAAGTAAACTAGGAGCTTGATTTTTTTAGAGATGAAAAATACAGTTCTATATTATATTACCACATTCTGCAATTTGCAATAAATCTTTCCTTAAAATCACGTTGTAATGGTAATATTCTCTGTTTTCTACATCTACATTAAGTCATTCAATGTATTTACTACAGTCACATACATATAAAATACTGCTGTGTTGAAAGGACTCGTCTGTTCACAGGAATAATGTCCCGCTCACGAAGAAGCCGTTAAAGCCGTGTTTGTGCTGCAAAACCAAGTCTGGACTAAACTGTGGGGCTTTGGAAGCCCTTTGAGGCAATTGTCATTGTGATACTGGGCTATACAAATAAAATTGAAAATTGAATTGAATATACTATTTTGGCTTTTACGCTTATTTACGGTTGCCATTTGACGATATTGTGACACACAAACTCTAAGTCTGACTAAAATCTGTTCAAAACCTGGTTAAAATACTTCAAAAATGTGTTAAAATCCATCTAAAATCTGTTCAATTTCAGCTTAAATCTGTTTAAAATCAGCCAAAACCAGTCCCAATCCACTGAAAACCTGTTCAAGATCTTCTAAAACTTCCCCAAATCTAACCAAAACCTCTTCAAATCTAATTAAAACCTATCCAAATATTTCCCCAAAAATATTTCAGATTTTTTTCACATTGGCAGCTCACACAGGAGTCAAATGTTCTGTGCTGTAAGTGTGAGTTCAACTTAAGCTTTATAAATTCCATCTAAAACTTGTTCAAGTCCAACAAAAACTGTTCAAACGTATCTGAAGTTTGTTCAACTTAATCCAAAACCAGTACAGCCAGTTTCCTTCCAGTCAACTGAAGACTTCTAGTGGCTTTTACGGTTATTTTCTGTTGCTATTTGATGATTTTTTTCACATTATGTAGGTGTGAATGGAGCTCGGGCTCAGATGTGATCGCTGAGTGTACGTTACTGGTGTTTTAGCGATAACTGAGCAGCATTAGTGACACACGGCGAGCGATAAACCTCACAGTCGTCTCCGTCACGTCGCTCTGAGGTCCATTTAGATACCGGCCGTGTGTCGGGACTTTACTTTAGGCTTTTTACTGATAACTCTCACACTCAGAGGTCACTGCTCCGACGTCCGCCAGCTTCTACTCTGAGAGGGAAAAGTCAAGTGAAGCTTCTAAACTTAACACGAGGCACACAAACACTGAGATGTACATGAGAAGAGGTGTAAACTAAACTAAAACCTGTTTAAATCCAATTAAAACCTCTTCAAACATATTTAAAACCTATTCAAATCCATCTGAAACCTGTTCAAATTCATCTAATATTGTTTGATGACCAAATAAAACCCTTAATAATAATAATACCCTTAATAACACATGTCAAAATCTAACTAAAACAGTTCTAACAAACCTAACTCTATTCAAATCCAACTAGGACCTATTCAAATTCGTGTAAAAACTTCTCAAATCAAATTAAAACCAATTCAAATCAATCTAAAATCTGTCTAAATCCATCTAAAACCTGCTCAAGTCCATCTAAGACCTGTTGAAATCCATCTAAAACCAGTTCAAATCTATCTAAAACACGTTTAAATCTAATTAAACCTGTTCAAATCCATCTAAAACCAGTTCAAATCTATCTAAAACCAGTTTAAATCCAACTAAAACCTGCTCAAATCCAACTAAAACCTGTTCAAATCCATCTAAAACCTGCTCAAATCCAACCAAAACCTGTTCAAAACCAAGTAAAACCAGTTCTAATCCATCTAAAACCTGTTCAAATCCATCTAAAACCTGCTCAAATCCATCTAAAACCTGCTCAAATCCATCTAAAACCAGTTTTCTCTCCAGGCCACAGTCGAGTGAAGTTTTCCAGGCTCCAGAGCGCAGCGTTTGTTCTTCTCGGCCGTTGTCTCTCTGTTGTCTTGTATTTTTGGTGTAAAACTGGTTGTGAGAGCGGATCGATGCTCGCACGCCTCGGTTTTACACAAAATCAATAAAACGGCACTAATTCTGGCGTTATCTGCCGTCTTCATCAGCCGCGCGTCACTGCCGTTTATCACCGCGCCGCTCTGCCCCTAATCTAATCTCACTCACCGTAATCCTACACGAGACGGGACGACACCACCTGCTCCGCTCCATCGGAAAACTGTTTAAATCCATCTGAGACCTGCCCGGATCCATCTAACACCTGCTCAGCTCCAACTAAAACCTGTTCAGGTCCGACAAAACCTGTTTAAGGCTGCATGGACATGTTCAGATTTATCTAAAACCTGTTCAAATCCATTTAAAATCTGCTCAGGTCCAACTAAGGTCGTCTGAAGCTAACTACACGTGGTCCATCTAATCCCTGTCTAAATCTGTCTAAAACCTGTTCAAATCCATCTAAACATATTCAGGCCCAACTAAAACCTGTTCAAATCCATCTAAACATATTCAGGCCCAACTAAAACCTGTTCAAATCCAGCTAAACATATTCAGGCCCAACTAAAACCTGTTCAAATCCATCTAAACCTAATTAGGCCCAACTAAAACCTGTTCAAATCCATCTAAACATATTCAGGCCCAACTAAAACCTGTTCAAATCCATCTAAACATATTCAGGCCCAACTAAAACCTGTTCAAATCCATCTAAACATATTCAGGCCCAACTAAAACCTGTTCAAATCCATCTAAACATATTCAAATCCAACTAAAACCTGTTCAAATCCATCTAAACCTAATTAGGCCCAACTAAAACCTGTTCAAATCCATCTAAACATATTCAGGCCCAACTAAAACCTGTTTAAATCCATCTAAACCTAATTAGGCCCACTAAAACCTGTTCAAATCCATCTAAACATATTCAGGCCCAACTAAAACCTGTTTAAATCCATCTAAACATATTCAGGCCCGACTAAAACCTGTTCAAATCCATCTAAACATATTCAGGCCCAAGGAAAACCTGTTCAAATTTATCTAAACCTAATTAGGCCCAACTAAAACCTGGTCAAATCAACCTAAAACCTGAACCAACCAATGGTAAACTAATCAAATACACCTAAAACCTGTTCAAGTCCAATTAAAGCCTGTTCAAGACCAACTAAAACCTGTTCAAAACCAACTAAGCCTGTTCAAAACCAACTAAAACCTGTTCAAAACCAACTAAAACCTGTTGAAGTCCAACTAAAACCTGTTCAAATCCACCTAAAACCTGTTCAGATCCATCTAATCCCATATCAGTCACTCATAATGTACAGTCTCTCAAAAACTATCCCTCAGTAAACTCTTTCCAGCTTCAGCGACAAGTTCAGTCACCAAGAACTTGCCTCAACCTTTCGTTTTGTGGAAAAGACTTTGTTGAGACTCGTTTGTAGCTGCTGCCATGTCTCTCGTAATGAGAACTCTGTTTTAAATCCAGTAACGTCGCTTCAGGTTATATTCCTTTAGTCCAGCAACTATTAAACAAGTATAGTTTCCATTAAATCCCATGAAAAAATACTGCAGTTTCCACCTGTCCTGTGTTCATCATCGACTTCTTTTAGCTTGTTGTTGCTTAGCATGAAACAGCCGTCAGCACCAAAAGCTCTGTCACTTATCAAACAACAGGAAGGTACCTTTGACCTTTTCAGAAATTAAAGTAGAAAAAATAAATTGCTTTAAAGGTAATATTAAATTAAATCCCTGCTCAAAATCCAACTAAAACATAATCAAACACCTTTATAATTAGGCTATTACTAAAACCATTAAATTAATCATAATAAATCAGTAAATAAAACCAGGACGACAGTTTCTTTTGGTTTTTGAGTCATATTTCTTGATGAGATGAGAGTTGTTTTCTGCACATCTTTCCCAAACTGCCCTCCATTCTTCACAAATAGCCTCATAAACCCCTCTGCCATCATCACCGCCGCTGAGTTCCCGCCCAAAACCAACAGTCTGGACCTCCACTGGACCAGGACCTCACCAAGACCCGGTCCAGGTCCAGACCGACCATAAATCAGAGGCCTATAATCACAGAGATAATATTTACAGAACCAGCTCCGAGGTGGACACTTTGCTTTCTCACACAACAATCAGGAACGAGAGGAGGTACGGTGGCCCTCGAGGACAAAATACTAAACCAGGGGCAGAGGAAAAGAGTGCCACTCTCTCATCTATTTGATATGATACGGAACAATGCTGAAAAAGCTCTGTTAGCCATTTTAGCGAGACACATCTAAGTGGAATTTACTGTGAACGCTGTGTTGTGAACGCAGGAACATTACCAACAATCTACACTGAGAATCTAAATGGACCAAAAAGAGACAAACTTCAGCAAGTGATTCATTTTCAGTCTGGACTCTGGACACAGAGGTGAAAATCTCCAAAAGTCTCCAATAAAACCAGAAAAAAGTCAGTAGATTTGTCACTTTTTTGAAAAAGAGTCTCTAGAAGAGTCTGAATACTCACTTAATATCACAACAAAGTCTCTAAGTTTACATCAGAGGATTCTTAAAGATCCTGAATGTTACATCCAGCTTTGCTCTACCTTCTTCTTCAGGTTGACTTTAGTTTAGACTCTTCTGATCTCATTACTGCCCCCAACAGGTTGTTTTAGGAACTGGAATTCTCACTGTTGTCAGGTCAAGTGTGAAAAGAGGAGACTCAGTAATGTTCTGGTGACGAGGAGCATGTGTTAACTACTGATCATGTGATCTGGGTTATTTACTGAGAACCATGTGAGAAAGAGGCTTTATAGAATCTAGAAGAAAGACAGCACCACTATAAGGTACTATATAAGGTACAATAGGAGTTCAAATAAATACCTATCAATATAACATCCCTTTCCTTCAGATACAAATGTTACATTCCACTGAACTTTGGTCCAATCTGACAATGTGTTGAGTTTTCATTCCTTCTCTATGGTTTTAATATGGTTTTAATGGAAAAGAATTCCCAGTGAAAACAGTGGCCCGTCCTCGTTGTTTGAGTCTAATATGAGTCTAGTGCAGATCAGAGCCGGGTCCAACTGTGAGACTTCAGAGAGACGCTGCTAAACTGCACAGAAACAGTCAGAGAGAAAATATTTGGTTAAAACTGGACAATGATGGGCCACAGGGGGATTCAAACACGCAGAAAAACATGTATTTTTACAACTAAAACGTTTGAACACAAACATTTCCCCATCACTAATATTATCTCAGAGTGATTTCTGACCCGTGAGCAGATGATTGTGGAGTGGAAGGGTCATATCTCACCAACAGCGACAGTTTGACGTGTTCATTACGCCAGATTTTACCGTCGACATAGAGAACATTTTTAAAAACAAAACCCCAGACTATTTCTTTTAACAGAACGTGATGAATGAGCCGCACTAAAAGAGCTCAGTTTGAACTGTTTAGTGACGCACACTCTCTCAGAATCAGAATCATTCCTACAACACACTGTAACTGTCTGGGATTACATGGTCTGGTTTAGTCCAGTCTGGTCTGGTTTTGTCTGGGATTACATGGTCTGGTTTAGTCCAGTCTGGTCTGGTTTTGTCTGGGATTACATGGTCTGGTTTAGTCCAGTCTGGTCTGGTTTTGTCTGGGATTACATGGTCTGGTTTAGTCCAGTCTGGTCTGGTTTGTCGGGGTCTGGTTTAGTCCAGTCTGGTCTGGTTTTGTCTGGGATTACATGGTCTGGTTTAGTCCAGATCCTTCTCAAACTGAAACAGAGGAACTGCACGAACTGTTGCTGTTTTGAGACAAACCAAATATTGATTTGATTTAGAATTATCTTCTAGTTTTTCACTTTGCATTTTGTAAAATAATAAAAATGGTTTACTTTACTTTTTATATCCACACCTGAATAAAACTTGGTATTTGTGAAAAGAGACACAAACTTGGGTCTCCTCTCCATTTATTTTCTTTAGTTTATCCAGGACAGGGTCAAGGGCGAGCCTAAGCAGAGACTTTTTTGAAAAGAAGGATATTATATTGATTTTTCATTTCGTTGTGGCACCCACTGCGTGACGTTTACTGGCTGCTGCCTAAACACATTTGTTTTCTACGGATCTCACGTCTAAGAACCATTAAAATAATTAGAAAATATATTTTTGTGGCTAAAAGTTCCACACAGTGCTACTTTAAACAAGACATGTCCATTTCTTATTGTATATATTACTATAATAATAATAACTTTCCAGCTTTTTTTTAATACAATCTGTCTCCATGTTTGAAAATAAGTTGTGGTTTTTGTAGTCTTTGTAAAATATTGCTCACATGTTGAGATTATTTTCATTTGTCGATCACGAGGCCTTTCCCTGTGAGTTCCCATCGAGTTTTCATCGGTCTGAGGTCTGTTCGTCCATCAAAGACTCACTAATGTTTATCTGACTCAAGTCATAACTTAACACCGGAGTAGAGTGTCTTTTATTAAAGCTGACCTAACGTTACATAATGGGGTTAAATTACACGTTACGCCTCGCTCTGTTTGGATTTCAGCGAGGCGTTCGGGTTTTATCGATGGACGTCATGAAGACAGACGGTTGTTAACAAACTGGACAAATACAGAAAGACAGTGGGAATCAGAAAGTGTTTTAACTTCAGAAACAGGCCTGATTTAAGTTCTGTGTTATTAGTTATTATTGGCATTGTTTAAACAAGCATTAAGCATCAAACACAAGTCCAACGCTACGAGACTCAATGTCTATTTCAGATCCTTTAGACACACAGCCCTTTGCACTGTTATAATCAGCTGTGGATATAAAAGTATAGTAAACAATAAAGTGCCTTTATTTTTATTATTTTATAAAATGTAAAGTGAAAAAACAGAGGATAATCCAAAATAAATCAATATTTGGTCTGAATTTGTCTCAAAACAACAACAGTCTGAGCAGTTCTTCTGTTTCAGTTTGAGAAGGATCTGGACTAAACCAGACCAAACTAGACTAACCAGACCAAACTGGACTAAACCAGACCATGTAATCCCCGCCCCCAGACAACCAGACCCCCCCACCACACACCAAAACCAGACAAAACCAGACCAAACTGGACTAAACCAGACCATGTAATCCCAGACAAAACCAGACCAGACTGGACTAAACCAGACCATGTAATCCCAGACAAAACCAGACCAGACTGGACTAAACCAGACCATGTAATCCCAGACAAAACCAGACCAGACTGGACTAAACCAGACCATGTAATCCCAGACAAAACCAGGCCAGACTGGACTAAACCAGACCATGTAATCCCAGACAAAACCAGGCCAGTGAAAAGCTAAAATTGGTCTTTAGTACATGCTGCATCAGTTGTATCAACATGTAACCAGGAATATCAAAATATTCTTTAAAATATTGGACAAATATTTAATGTCAAAGCCAGTGTTCCAGGACGTCTGTGAGCTCCTCAAATGTTTCTAAACATTTTATAGCGGTGTGTGTTTGATCAACAGAGCTTCCTTCAGCTTCAGTTAAGGATCTGAAACCAAACAATATATAACACCATGAAATACACTTATTTCAATATGTCATCATTAATTTTTCCAAAAGTGACATATTGTTTATTACATATGTCTGGAGCCTGTTCTACCTGTTTAGTTAAAATTACAATTGCAAGTCTTTAGAGTTTGTAGACAGATGTTTTCAGAGTTAAACGCAATAAACAAAGCTTTTTCTTGGAGACTTATCCGCTGTGGTCTAATTGAAGTCAGTCTTATCGATGTCTGGAGGTGTTTAAACGCTGTGTAAACCCAGAAACACTCAGAGATAAAGACGCTTAAGGACTTATTCCTCCATAAAGTCACTCTCTGAGCAGATCAATGCCGTGAAATACTGCGGCACCAGGAAAAGTCCTCCCCTCCTCCTGCCGCTCGTCTTAATTAAAACTGGCCCTTCCTGGACGCCATAGACAACATGCCAGCAGCTCCCTGATTGGCTATAGGACTCACTTCACTTCCTGTTTTGGGAGGCGTCAATAAGAGACTTTAACCACGGCTGAGGAGTAATGGGAAGGTCCCGTCGATAGGAGCCTAATGACCGAGTCCTGCCCCGAAGAGCGTTTTCTATCGGACAGCGCTGGAGCCGGAGCCGATCAGGTTTACTCCAGGGCAGAGGGGGTAAAGAGCCGGTCTGTGGGCCAACACAGGGACGCACAGCAGCTCTGGAGGGGTCCAGAGGTGAACCTAATCAGACCTCGTGAAATATGGTCATTTGTAGTAACAGAGCTTAACGATTAAATGAAGAATACATCAGTTGCAGACTTGTCTTTCTTTTCTGAGACATTATTAACCCAGTGATCCATTGGCATCCAGTTGTATTTAGAATTTGAAAATTTTCTTATTGTTTTTCGTTGTTTAGATTACACAGTCCCAAAGTTACTGGGATAGGCTCTAATCACCGTGACTCCTAATGAAATTAAGCAGAAGAAAATGAATAAAAAATAAAATGAGTCCTTTAGAACAAATTCAGCTCCATTTATTCCTGATTTCATCCATAGTTTATAGTCCTCAGTTTAGTCCAGGTTTAGACCAGAGTTTGGTCCTAGTTTGGTTTGATTATGTCCTGGTTTTAGTTTTGATTTAGTGCTAGTTTAATCCAGGTTTAGTCCAGGTTTAGTCCCTGGCTAAGCCCTACTTTACTGGCAGTTTATTCCAGGGTTGGTCCAAGGTTTGGTCCTGGTCCTATTTTTTTTCCAGTATTATGTCTTTTACGTCACAAAAACAGCTGTAGAGACATTTTATTCATAAACTCAGACTCGTGTTTAAACAGAACCATAACCTTCAGCGTCACCGACAGCAGGTCCCTCTGTCCATCTTTATTCACATCCACAGAATAAAGCCATCACATAATGATTAAATTCATGTTGGATTTGGCTCTGACAGAAGCCCCGCCCCTATGACCTCTCACCTCTGACCTCACACCTCACACATGTCCCAAAGCCACCAACAACACCAGACAGGATCAGAACAGTATTACAGTCTGGGAGACAGTTTCTTTTTACCAAAAGGCAGTTTTTAATTGACATTTTTTTAGATGTTTTGTTCCTAATTCAAGGGACTTTGTCAATCCTCCATTTCCGGACGCCTTTTTCATGACCTTTTATCTCACTTTGACCTGGATGACTGAGAAGGTTTAGTTCAATCTAAGCCTTAGTTTAGTCCTTGGTTTAATCTTGATTTAGTCCTTGTTTAGCCCTAATCCAAGTCCTTGGTTTGTTCCTGGTTTTGACTTGATTTAATCTTACTTTACTCCTAATTTAATCCTTGAATTGTCGTGGTTAAGTCTTGGCTTGGTCCTGATTTAGTGCTGATTTAGATTTGGTCCAGTCCTAGTTTAGTCCTTTTAGTTCATGGTTTAGACGTCGACCTGATTTAGTCAATGTTTATTCTTGGGTTTAGTATTTATTTAGACTACAGGTAATTAATTCCTCCGTTAGTACACATTTTATCAGGTTAGGTCCAAGGTTTACTCCTGATTCAGTCCTGATTTAGTCCTGGTATAGTCTAGTTTTAATCCTGATTTAGTCCTGATTTAGTCCTGGTATAGTCTAGTTTTAATCCTGATTCAGTCCTGATTTAGTCCTGGTTTAATCCTGATTTAGTCCTGGTATAGTCTAGGTTTAGTCTAGGTTTAGTCCTGGTTTAATCCTGATTTAGTCCTGGTATAGTCTAGGTTTAGTCTAGGTTTAGTCCTGGTTTAATCCTGATTTAGTCCTGGTATAGTCTAGGTTTAGTCCTGGTTTAATCCTGATTCAGTCCTGATTTAGTCCTGGTATAGTCTAGTTTTACTCCTGATTCAGTCCTGATTTAGTCCTGGTATAATCTAGTTTTAATCCTGATTTAATCCTTATTTAATCCTGATTTAATCCTTATTTAAATCCTGGTATAGTCTAGATTTAGTCCTGGTTTAATCCTGATTTAGTCCTGGTTTAGTCTAGGTTTAGTCCTGGTTGTGCCTTAGGTTTATGCTTCATTTTAAAAACATTTTGAAACCCCTCGTTGTGACTAACCCCTTGAGTCCGGTTCAGGGTTGTACTTGGCCTGAGCCCCTCCCTCTCCTACCTCCCACGGCTGACCTCTGACCTGTGACCTCATCAGTAGTGGCCTGACGTGCGGCGGTGGCAGGGCAGACTGATGCGGCGCTGACCTTTAGCGTCGGTCTAAAGGGACTCATCAGTCTCGAGGCTCATGCAAATGCAGCTGTTTATAACGGCACATTGACTCCTGCTGCCACCGTATGGAAATACCCTGGAGCGATCGATGGACGAGGGACGCACACGAGTACGCCAAATATACTCACAATATACTCACAACGGAGCGCACAATATACTCTCAATATACTCACGACGGAGCGCACAATATACTCTCAATATACTCACAACGGAGCACACAATATACTCACAATATACTCACAACGGAATGCACAATATACTCACAATATACTCACGACGGAACGCACAATATACTCACAATATACTCACGACGGAACGCACAATATACTCACAATATACTCACAACGGAACGCACAATGTACTCACAACGCAACGCACAATATACTCAATATACTCACAATATACTCATAACAGACACGCAATATACTCACGATATGCTCACAACGGAACGCACAATATACTCACAATATACTCACAACAGACACGCAATATACTCAAAATATACTAACAACAGACACGCAATATACTCACAATATACTCATAACAGACACGCAATATACTCACGATATGCTCACAACGGAACGCACAATATACTTACAATATACTCACAACAGACACGCAATATACTCACAACGGAACGCACAATATACTCACAACGGAACACACAATATACTCACAATATACTCACAACAGACACGCAATATACTCACAATATACTCACAACAGACACACAATATACTCACAACGGAACGCACAATATACTCACAACAGAAACGCAATATACTCACAATATACTCACAACGCAACGCACAATATACTCACAACAGAACGCACAATATACTCACAACATACTTACAACAGACACGCACAATATACTCACAACGGAACGCACAATATACTCACAGTATACTCACAACAGACGCGCAATATACTCACAATATACTCACAACAGACACACAATATACTCATAACAGACCCACAACAGACTCACAATATACTCACAATATACTCACAATCTACTCACAACAGACCCAGAATATACTCACAACAGACACACAAAGACACAAGAATATACAGATATGAGGGATGTCACTGGAATGTAACTAGAGATATTTGTGTAGAGTAAGGGATTGGGATTGTGTTCAAATATACAGCACTGTGCACAAGATTAGTGCAACTGTGGATATAAAAAAGTAAACTATAAAGTCAAGAGATTTTTATTATTTTACAAAATGCAAAGTGGAAAAAAACAGAAGATAATTCTAAATCAAATCAATATTTGGTCTGAGTTTGCCTCAAAACAGCAAAAAATCGAGCAGTTCCTCTGGACTAAACCAGACCAAACTGGACTAAACCAGACCATGTAATCAAAGACAGAACCAGACCAGACTGGACTAAACCAGACCATGTAATCCCAGACAAAACCAGACCAAACTGGACTAAACCAGACCATGTAATCAAAGACAGAACCAGACCAAACTGGACTAAACCAGACCATGTAATCAAAGACAGAACCAGACCAGACTGGACTAAACCAGACCATGTAATCCCAGACCAAACCCCTTGTTCTGGCATCACTCAAAAATTAGAGCTTTTTATCTCTTCGCTCACTTTCCATTTTAAAATGTGATTTAAAAATAATACATAAACAATAAATACAATAAATTGTATTTTGTTGAACTGACTAAAGACTTTGCAAACCAACTTCTGATTAACCTCAGACACTCGTCATCTGTTATCAACACAAACCCTGGTGTCCCACAAGGGTCCGTACTCTCCCACTTCATTATAGTGTTAGAGTTAGAACTGACACATCTAGATTTAAACTACCACAACTTCAAACACACCAACAAAATTAGTGTGTGTGTGTGTAGTGATGTATATAAGTCTCTAATTATGCATCAGAATGAGTGGCACTCCAAATTTAATTGTGACTGTATGATTTACAATGACAATAAAGCCGTTCTGTCTAATCTTTACCTCTGTTTGTGTTGGATATGGTATGGTTTTGTGCTAGATCACACTCTAAACTACACATCCCATCTTTAAAAATGGGAATTAACCCTTTTCCACATCACATTACATGACAGAAAGTTGAACAAATCCAGACTGAAGCCGTGAAACGAGCCTGTACCTCCCACAGATGTCGAGAGTTCCTGGCGGCTCCGGTCTGTATCTTGTCGAGCAGCAGAGGGACTCCCTGAAACGGCCCGATCCACGTTCCCTGAGGGATCCTCTGAGCCGCACAGATCCCGTACCCCAGTCCCGGGACGGTGCTGGTGCACAGACAAACCTGCACACGACAGTGAAACTGCATCAGGATTACAGTGTGTTTTTGTTGAATTAACTTGGATTCAGGGTGAGTTTCAGGATTGTGTCCTCTTTTTTTCCAGCTAAAGTTTAGTCCAGGTTTAGTCCAGATTTAGTCCTTGTTTAGTCCTGGTTTAGTCCTGGTTTAGTCCTGGTTTAGTCCTGGTTTAGTTCAGGTTTAGTCCAGGTTTACTCCTTGTTTAGTCCACGTTTAGTCCAGATTTAGCCCAGACTTAGTCCAGATTCTGTCCTTGTTTAGTCCAGATTTTTTCCTGGTTTAGTACAGGTTTAATCCTTTTTGAGTCCAGATTCAGTCCTTGTTCAGTTCAGGTTTAGTCCAGGTTCAGTCCAGGTTTAATCCTGGTTTGGGCCAGGTTTAGTCCAGGTTTAGTCCAGATTTTGTCCAGGTTTAGTCCAGGTTCAGTCCAGATTTAATCCTTGTTTAGTCCTGTTTTAGTCCAGGTTTAGTCCTGGTTTAGTCCAGGTTTATTCCAGGTTTAACCCTGGTTTGCTGGAGTGTAGGTACCTGTTATACTTCTTATTCTACAGCTAACGGCCGTACCTCTCTTGGCAGGTCTCGGAGCCACTCTGGGACGTCCGGTAAAACGACAGGAGCCGAGGAGCTGCTGGTCCCGACGAGTCTCCTCAGAGAGTGAAGAGGGCCGTGCATCGGACACTCGCCGTTCCTGTTGTCGGCGCACATGTCGCAGCCTGAGATCAGAGGGAAATGACAATATTTAATTTAGTGTTGTCTTAGGGTTAGTCAGAGTCAGAAGCTCCTGAAACCCTCTCTCGTGTTCAGTCTGTGTTATTACAGAGTGACATAGGCTCTGAGGAGGAGATGAAAACAAACAAAAACTGTAACAATAACACAATAAACTAGGAATAAACCAAGAATATACCAAATCATCACTAACCTGGGAAAAAATTCAAGATTAAACAGCCAAACCCAGACTAAACCAGGTCCAAACCAACTAAACCAAACAAATTAGGAACCAAATGAGTGACTAAAGTAAGAGTAAATCAGGAGAGTACTAAACCAGGGCTCGATGTGCTTAAACAACATATTCAGGTCTAAACTAGGTCTAAACCTGGAACTAAACCCGGCAAAATCTGGACTAAAGACAGGAATAAACATGACCAAACAAAGACAAAACTCAGGATTAAACCAGAACAAAATTAAGGAGTAAATCAAGCTTAAACTGGCATAAAACAAAGTGAATAACTTATCAGAATCACTAAACGCCAGACAAAACCAGGACTAAACTCAAGTCAGGGCGGATAAAATTCAGCTTTAAAATTTCGTGTTTAAAATCAGATAAATCTATTTTATTTCTTAATCCGTGAGGGAAATTACTTTGTTACAGCAGCTGAAAATATAAATGGCTGAAACAAAGAAAAAAGGTACTGAGCAAACAGGACGAAACCAAAACCAAACAAAGCCGTGTGAAAATCTCAAACGTAGTAAAAGTGGACTCCAGACGGTGTTTGTGGGTCAAAGCAGTGCATCATGGGAGTGTCCACGTTCACCGAGAGATGCCCCTGACGTTAATGGATGTTAATTGACTGCAGCGACATAATGTGAGCCTATTATCGGTGAAACTAATCTCCCACAGCCTCAGACCGAGGCCCGACAGGAAGTCCGGCCCGTTTCCACTCTGCCTTTTCCCAAAAAGTGCCCCTGCTTTGCTCTGAGAGAAGGAAATGTGAGGAAATGACAGCGGCTCTCAGGACGTGATGGATGGGGCTAAATTAAACTGTATTATGCTCATTTATAAACGGCTGAGTAGAGCAGAGCGGAGTAAATGGGAAATTCGCACCCGAGGAATGTGTTTATGAAGCGAAACAGGCCTGAATCGACTCCAACACAAGCTGTAAATGTTTAGATAAAGTTACATTAGGACGGATACTAATAGATCCAGTTTCTGTGGTCGACACCGAGATTCTCTCACGTCTCAAGAGTCTATGAGCTCCGCAAAAGGACGGAATAAAAATGTCCGTATGTTTGTTACCTTGAATAGTACTTTATCAAATATATTGTGTCTTTAAGCTCCTCCCACTGAGCTGTGATTGGACATAGTTTAGTCCTGGTTCAGTCCTGGTTTAGCTCTTCTGGCCTGGTTTAATTATTAGTTTAAGTTCAATCCTGGTTTAGTCTTGGACTGTTTATTTCGTTATGGATTTAGTCTTGGTTAAATCCTGGGTTTAGTAAAGGTTTTAGTCTTGGTCTAACTTGTATTAAGTCCATGTTTAGTCCACATTTTTTCCAGGTTTAGTCCTACTTTTAGCCCTATAAACAGTCCTGACTTAGTCCTTGTTTTAGTCCTAGTTTACTCACGATTTAGTCTTAATTTAGTGTTTAGTCCTGCTTTAGTGGCTACTGTAGCTCTGGTTTAGCTCTGGTTTTGTCTTGGTTTTGGCCTCGTTTAATTATTGGTTCTAGTTTAGTCGTGTATAGTTTTAAATTAGCTTTCTTTAATTCTTAGTTCAGCCCTGGTTTAGTGCTGGATTTAGCCTTGGATTCAGTCCTGGTTTGGTCCTAGTTTTACTCCTGTTTTGAAACTAGTTTAAAACTGGTTAAGTTCCAGGTTTAGTCTTGATTCAGTCCTGAGTTTACTTTAGTCCTAGTTTAACTTTAATGAAGTCCTTATTTAACCTCACTTTCTATCAACATAAAACTATAGAATTTATTTGACTCATTTCTAGAACTGCCATATTTCATTCAACTTATTCTTCTTTTTCTGACACCATTTGTAATTTCAGTTTAAATAACATCAAATAATGACCTAACCTAATAACCTAAATATAAATCAGTGTAACTCCACATTTTACACAGCTCCAGTTTTCTGAGTCTCTTCTGAGTCTGTCTCTCCTGTCTCCTTTCTCCTCTCCTGTCTCCTCTCTCCTGTCTCCTCTCCTCTCTCCTGTCTCCTCTCCTGTCTCCTCTCCCTTCCTCTCTCCTGTCTCCTCTCCTCTCTCCTCTCCTCTCTCCTGTCTCCTCTCCTCTCTCCTGTCTCCTCTCTCCTCTCCTCTCTCCTGTCTCCTCTCCTCTCTCCTGTCTCCTCTCTCCTGTCTCCTCTCTCCTCGTCCTCTCCCTCTCTGCTCTGATGAACTGGCTGTGAACCTGTTTAGTTGTTCCATCGTTCAAAGGCAGTATTGTGTTACATCGCTCTCCAGTGTTTGGACAGGACGGCTCTGATCTCAGACCGACAGCGTTTACTCCGGCCTCGGCCTTTATTATGACAAACTGGAGCTGTTCTGGAGCTGTGTTGGGTTAAACGTGTAAAATACAGCAAATAAAAGGGATTGTTATATGTTTTCTAACACGTGTGAGAGTTTAAATCAAAGAAATACGATAAGATTTTCACTTTTTAGGAGCAGAGCTGTTTTTGTATAAACCACCTTTAGATAAACTGAATTGATTATTAAACTGAAGAAGTTAAATAACTAGCGCTAAAATCAAGGCTAAACCAAGACTAAATTGAGAACTGAGCCAAAAACTAAACTAAACAAAAGCTGAACCAGGACTAAACCCAGACTGCAGTCAGAACCACACAAAGTCTAACATACAGTTAAATTCAGGAGCAAACAGACAAAACCACAAAAAAACAGATAATACCAAGTCTAAACCAGGTCTGAACCAGATCTGAACCAGGACTAAACCAGTTCTTTATTTCCTTTAGTAAGTCCTGTTTTTTATTGCGTGTAGTTATTTAAATCCATGTAATTCTACATTATACCTCACACTTAAAACTAAAACTAAATAAAAATATCTGTATTAATTTTCCTATTTGCAGAAATCATTTTTAAGAGTTGTAGCTGATGACAGTCCCGGTTTAATCTCAGTTTAGACCAATTTAAGTTTGTTCTAATTCTAGTTGAAGTCTTTTTTTTTTTTTTTTATTCACTTGAAGCGGGGTCCAGAAACATGGGACAAAGACATATTTTAGGCTAAAACTCAGATTTGAATCCATATATTCATCCAGTTGTTTATCTAGTCTTATAATCATCTCTATAAATGTCACACGTGTTAAAATAAAGCTTAAAATCTACCCTTTTTTGACGTTCAAATTAAGTATGTTGTCGACACTAAAAAGATAGCACCTTTGTGGGAAAACAGCGTATTTTTGTGCCATTACTATTTCTATGATTATGATTATAGGAGGTGTAATTAATAAAGTGCGGCGTGACACATGTGTGACTGCTTTATCTGCGGCCGCTGCCCCAGACTCACGCCGAGGCCGAGGATGATAAATAGGGAGCCGCTGCATCGATCCGCTCCTCTCTCCGCAAACACAAAACTGTAGACGGCAATTAATTCCTGCTTGTCCCTCCATCGTTCACGGGGCTGCCGCTGCGTATCGACGAAGATTACTGCTGATGAGCCGTTTTATCACCGCCAGGACGAGCACACACACCTCTCACACAAACACCGGACCGGACCGCTGTCAGAGGGGTTTAACAGCGCCGCCCGGAACCGAAACAAAAATAAATAAATACTAAATACAAAAAAAAGACATCAAAACAAAACAAGACGTGGTTTTGTTCTGAGATTTTCAAATGGTTTCCAGACACAGCGACATTATACAAACCAAGCTATTAAATCTGAAGCAAATTTTTAAAATCAAGCTGCGTTTCTATTAAAATAATAAGTAGAATAAATCCTGGAGGGTAGAGATGTGAGAAGCTAGAGTTATAGCTGTATACTGCTGCAGTGAACATTAGAAACAGATTGTTTCTAGTTTATTCCCATTCTCCATGAACTTTATGGGACAGAATTACTTTTTATTAGTATTACTTTTTTTCTTTTTTTGTCTTTTTCTTTTTATTGCGGGGTGTGTGTGTAAAGGTGTGATCTTTGTAATATTTTTCTGTCTGTCTTTGTCTCTTTTGTGACCATTGACAGCAGCTCTTTCAATAAAGCATTTAAACAGGCATTACCCGTTGTTTTTTCTCTTACTTTTAGCCCTCCTTTTTACTTTAGGAGATTCAACTGAAAATCGAAATGCAATGGACTTTTAAGGGAAAACAACAAAAATGATCTGTGAAAAACCAAGACCTTAAGACGTCATCTGGGCTTTAATATCGAGGATTTTAATAGAATTATCAGCACAAACCGAGTGTTTGGCCAATCACAGCTCACTCTCAATAAAGGGACGCTCCCATTGGTCGACATCAACGTCAAGGAAGTTACTGGAGATATTCACTTCCAGAAGAGCAGGGACAACTCTGTGAGCCACTTACTTGGAACATTTCAAAAGCCTGCTTCAAATCATAACATTTTTTTTCCTCTAAAAATCAATACGAAGCCTCTAATGATCAGATCGGTGACACTTCAGAAAGCATCCTCATTTGAATGACAAAGCCCAGTGTGTTCATTTCCATAAACCCCGGTGAGAGGAGTAAACATTAACAGAGAGCTGCAGGCCTGGAGTCTGCAGGAGCCCAGTGACCTCTGACCTCTGCCCGACACAGCAGCTGTCAACTGTAACCTGTCAGTCAATACAGTCACGTCACTCTGAGGAGGACAGAAGGACGTGAAGACCACTGGATTAGGCCTGGTTTAGTTTTAAGAATGCTGTGTTGTATTTCAGTACGTGGTTTAGTAACTATTTAGCCCTGGATTTACTGAGTTCATCCTCGTTTATTCCCAGTGTACACCTGGTTTTGTCCTGGTTTAGTGTAGACATGATTAGTTCAGTCCATGTTGTGTGTAAGTACGTATCACCTCCTCTGGACTACCACCTTAAACATAAATGGAGTCCTATATGTTCCAACAATAAAGGCATTTTTGTCTAGGACCTGGTGATTTGTTAGATCTTGTTTTAGTCTTTAGATTTGTGCCCAGACTAATGTTTAGGGTCAAACCTGATCTGGTCCTGGTTTAGTCCTAGTTTTGGAGTCTAGTCTTGTTTTAGGTCCTAGGTTTAGTCTTATGTCTTGGCCCTGGTTTACTTCTTTTTAACCTGGACGAATAGTGCCTTGTTTTTTCATACTTTCCAAAGAGCAAAACTTTTTAACAACTTTTATGTTACTTCTCTGATGTCCTGGAAGCACTCCTAAAAGTCATTTATGTCATATTTTACTTGTTTAGTCCTGGTTAATTCCTAGTTATTATCTTTGCACTCGTCCTGCTCTTATTAAAGTGTATGTTCCTGATACGTACGGTTGTTGACCTCTCCGGTGTGGTTGCTCAGAGGGATTATCTCCATCCGCTGCTGCCCGTACAGATAATAGTCCAGCTCTTCAGACGTCAGCTTGAACCGTGCAGTTTTACTCCCTTCTTCTCCGACGCTGCTGCTACTGCTGCTAACGCTTGTGCTTTTAACGCTGGACGACACCACGCTCACCCCGGACCCCTCTTTCTGTGCGTTTTGCTGCGGGTTATTTTCCACTAACACTACGTCTCCTCCCGCTCCGGGCTGCGGCGGTCGTTCGGGGAGGCACACGGGGGCCAGGGCCTGACCGAAGAGCGCGATCTGCTGGGGCACGGGCAGCTGGGAGACCCCCGTGGAGCTGGAGATGGTGGTGGAGGTGTTGGCGTTGGTGGAGGCGCAGTGGAGGCCGTGGATCCGAGCCGTCCTCAGGGTCTCCACGTTGATGGACAGGCGGTGGTCGGCGGGTAAGGAGGAAAGGGGCGGGGCTAGAGAGGCAGGTGTGGAGTTAGGGGGCGGGGCTAAAGGCGGTTTGAGCTGCGTCTGAGGAAACAGCTGCTGCCAGTGCTGGAGGTACGAGGGGTCCACCTTCAGGAAGGCCGAACCGCTGGGGTCTGCAGGCTTCAGCATCACGGCCTGCTGTGGAGACGAGAGCAGGGTTAGACCGGGTTAGACCGGGGTTTAGTCCAAGTTTATGCTGGGTTTAGTACTGATTAAAATAATGTTTACGTTGGAATCAGTCTTTAGTCTTCAGTCCTGGTTTGGTCTTGGTTTTTCTTGGATTATGTCTGGATTAGTCCTTAGTTACTTCCCAGTTTTATATTTTGGGGTAAATCTGATCCAGTCCTGGATTAGTTAGGTTTTGGACTAGATTTGGTTCAGATCTGTTTTAGTCCTGGGTTTAGTTATGTTTAGTCCTGGTTTAATCCATGTTTAGTCCTTGTTTAATCTAAATTTAGTCCAGGTTTAGACCGGGTTTGGTCCTGATTTAGTTCCAGTTTATGGTTTGGGATCAGTCTTAAGTCTTGGTTTAGTCACTGTTTGGGCTTGGGTTTGTTTTGGATTACATCTTGTTTAAGTCTTTAGTTTGTGCCCAGATTAATGTTCAGTGTTAAACCTGATCTGGTCCAGGTCTAGTCCTGTTTTGGTGCTAGTTTTAGTCTAGCAGACAGCTGCTGAAGTGAACTGGTCTGGATTGACTTTTCTTCAGGAGACACTTGACTCTTTAACAATAGACTTAACCTTTGGCCTTTAAATCTCTCAGAGTGACTCATGAATCAGGTTTAACTCACTTCAGTCCGATGAATATCGCAGAGAAACACAGAGAGGGCATTTAACACCTCCCACATTTAGTAGAGCCCCATCATAGGCTTTATTTAATGAGTACCAATAATTTCACTATTCTTGAAAACATTGTATTTTAATCTTGAGATGGTAAAACTAAAAGGTAAACAACGACTTTTCAAACTAATGAGGCATTAAGGCCTGTTTGGATTTTTATGCATGTGACAAAAAGAACAGTTTAATGACTAACCGCATGAAAACCTCAGACGTCATCTAGAATTTATTATCAAGGATTTTAAAAGGTTTGTCCAATCACAGCTCGCTTCAGAAAAAAGGAGTGCTCCCATTGGTCGACACTGATGTCAATAAGGAAGTAATGTCTGCCGATAAAACATCAAAAGTGTGTATTTAGCACTGGATACGTCTTTTTAGAGAGAAACTGCGGCAAAAAGAAAAACAGAAACAGAAAATTGGCTTTAATCAAACAATATTTAACGAGGAGGACGAGATATTGCGTTATTTGTTCAGCCTGTCTTCAGTTTTATGCAGTTCTTCAGTGTATATTGTTCTTCAGGGACCCCTTGTGTACTGTAACAAAGACGACCCTTATAAAGATACTGTGATAAATGGGTGATATATTTTCAGCCTTATTGTGCAAAAAACATGCTTTATGTAAAAATGTGCCTCATTTTACAAAAATCTAAGTTTTCCAAACATAAATCACAGTAGTGCTACAAATTTGGAATCAGTACATTTCAAAAATTACATATTGTCCATAAATTAATTGTATTTCCAAAAAGCTGGACGCCACTATGTACGTTTTAAGAGAAAATATATAGCCACAAACTTATGAAAATATTCAATAATTCACAGACATGTTTATGAACTAAATTTGAGGCATTAATGTGAGAGTTTTGTATTAGTTTCTGTTGAATGTAAAGGTCAAATGGCACAAACAGGTCAGGGTTTACGTTGAAAGTATGGGTCACTCCTTTTTCAACACTTCCACTTCAAATCCTCACTATTATTACAGTATTACTAACATATTTCTAGATTTATTTGGGTTAAATCTAATCTTTTTTTCGTCTAAAGTTCTTTTTTCTTGCCCTTTACCTCATTATCTCTCTGTTTATCATCAAGTTCAGCTTTAAAATCCCTTCACTCTTTGGACTAGAGCCTAAAATCAGCAGCAGCCTCAGTGTGTGACATAATTGGATTAAGTCTGTGTTTGAGGAGGTGTAATTGAGCCGATAAGAGACGCTTGTGGTTATTGGAGGAAAAAAGTGCATCAGTGTTACTTCAGAGAGACATTTTGGCTCAGAGTTGATTTAGAAACAGTGTTTTTACTGAAAATGCAGAACTTTGAATGAAAATACAGCATAAAATTGACCATTATTAAGTTTTTGTGAATAAAACTGGGCTCTGATGATAAATGCAATTAAAGCCTAAGTCCACTTTGTTAAAACATACATAAGACCACTTTAGAGAAATTTATAACATTTTAAAGCCTAGTTTTGATTTTCACCTTAAAATTCCAATTGAGTTAAGTTATTTGGCAAATTTTCCAATCAAAGGGTTTTTATTGATTAAATTATTATGACTTGAAAAATGGCTATGGCTTTATGCAGTTTGTAGAGAGGCCACTTCTCAATCAAAATGAAACATTTTTGAAATGATGTCTTATGCAAATATAAAACTCTCACATTAAGGCCTCAAATCACATAGGCGGTGTCCACACTAATACAATTACAGATTAGAGATCAGGATTTATGAGGTCGATCACCGATTACCGATCACAGCCGATACCGATCACATTAAATGTGTATTTAAGGGCTAAATTAAGAATGGTATAAACAAAAATGAACCACTGAATTAACCTGTTACCATTCCAGCGGCCATCGTCACTTATTCATTTCTCGGTTTTAGACAACCGCTCGGTACACATGCAGCACATCGTTGGAAAGCTTAGATTCTTATCTTTTTAGTGATGTAAACCTTTTCTAGACACAACATCAACATTACGAACACTTAAAGCTTCTTTTTCAAAAAAACAAACAAATCGAAACCGAAACTTACTGGCGCCTCACTTCTGAAGTCTTCCTGCGGCTCAAACATACAAAACAATCCAACAAACACGGTCCTGTTCTGTTAGCAAGTGTTCAGAGAATCAAATACAGTAAAAAATATCTACCCAACACATGTTATTGCATCCACAAATCCCCAAAGAGTGCAGTTTCGTCATTTTGATCGGAGTATTCTCTTATTTTATCGCTCCTAAGTCCTAACTCACACAGCGTTTGAGGTGAAACCCCCCGCGGTTTTTTTGGGAGGAATAAGGGGATAAACCATTAAAGAATCTCTGCCAATCCACAGGTAGCTCTCAACGTTGCAGGACTTAAATAAGTGTAAATACATATTTCTCCTTTATTTAGTAAAGGTTTTCCAGTTTTTATGGATAAACGTTAAACAAATCTCGCTTGTTCTGCGCATGATCGGTTTTTCTGATCGGCCATTTTGCCGAGCACCGATCACACTATTTATAGCTGTGATCGGCCGATCGTGATCGGTGACCGATCGATCGGCGCACCTTCATTACAGATTTTTAAAAGTCTAGTTAGAATCTGTCATGTATCGGCACATAATATATTTTAAAGGAGCTAAATCCATCCCCAATATTCAAAATTAGTCTAAAAAGTAATTCAGATTTTATAACATTCATAGACTATACTCCTATACGCACACTTTAAATCAAAGTTGTTTATATTGGGAATCAGTAATTCAAAGTAAGTCGCTTATCTGGAAAAATATCATTAAAATGGTCAGCCGTATATTCTAAAATATAAAAAAATGCAGATGACTGGCTGTTGCCGCGATAACTGCTGAAAATTTAAAGAGGTTGTCGACAAATTGATAGAAATTTACTCATTGACTATTGAAACTTGTTCCAAATAAGTATAACATTTCTTATTAAAAGTTACAAAATGTAGAGTGAAAGATGTGGGTCCTAAGATTTGGGTTAAAACATTTTTTGTGATTTTGTGACCGTCGTGATGTCATTAATAAAATATGTTGGTTTGGGGGTTTTTAATAATAATGGACAAGAGATGTATATTTATTGTGGTCATGAACATAATATCTGAGGATAGACTTTCAGGGATCAAGACGAGATCGAGTTAAGATCAAGAATGATGGAAAAGACCCAAGGAAAAAAAGGTACTGATTTAAATTCCTCAACCTCTGTATAAACCTTTTGTAAACTAGACCGAGGAAAAATGAGTTTGATGTGTTAGTAGCCATGACCACAGTCCAAATGATCATCAATGACCAAATCATGACCAAGACCAGGACCAGGACCAAGACCAGGACCAGGACCAGGACCAAGACCAGAACCTAGACGAGCGCGTGATGTGATGGAAGTGGATCAGAGGAAAAAAGATTAAATTAATTAATCAAAGTCCACGTTTTGTACACTGAAATAAAGCCGAGTAAAAATGAGTTTAAGTCCAAAACAAGATCAAAAAAGTCAGTGCAAGACCCATTTCAGGTCCTTACAGATATTTATTTATTTATTTACAGCTAGTGCCCCCTTAACCATGGCGCGAGTTGTGTTTCTCAAAACTCACACTATTTTAAAATACCTCATATTGTTGCTTTATATTTTATGATTTCTGTTTACTGTGTGACTTTTTACCTTCAAATCAAATCTGAAATTATCCAAGCATTTAACTTAGTGCATTGTATAGTTATATATAAATAACTGCATGTAATTAAATGTATTTTGTAAATAAATTTCATATTCAATTCAACTGCATGAATTAAAATTATGTTAATTGGCACATTATCCAATTATATGCTCATTATTGATGAAATTATTAAAACTCGTCCAGTGGTTTCAGTCTCTATACAGTTTCAGTTTAAGTGTAAGACTGCATTTCTCTCCTTGTTTCTGCCCCATAATAAACAGATATTTGTACAATTATAAGTCCTATAGAATTAAATATAAAACCATTTAATGTAAAAATGTCTAAATAACAATTGAACTGACTAGTATTACACCAAGAAAATAGTGATATTATTTTTGGCGTTTGTCCTTAAACTAAGTGCACCTCAATCTACATTTATCACAAACACAGGAAAATCTAATTATGACTTTAAATTTAAAACAAAAACAGAAATATAAGACGTATTAGGGAGCTGTAGTATCTGTGGAGGTTTGAGCCGAAGTGAAAACACGTTGCACTGAGCTCAGTTCAGTGAGTGGTCATTAATAACGTGATTTATTTTGAAGGAAAACCCACTTGACACTGCTGCCCCTTTGACAAATATAGCCTTTACTCAGGTCTCTCTTCATTCCCAGCTTGTTCTGGGTTTTTTTCTTAACTTTGAAAATATATTTGTAATGTTCTCTGTTGTTTGATTTTAAATATGAACCCATGGTTTGTGTGTATTTAATGTTATTTCAATAAACCCATGGTAAATTTCCCATAAGGTACAATTAAGTTTATTGTAATGTATATTATTGCAATAGTTTTAATAAAATGTTGTAATTTAACACTTTTTTTCTCTACATTTTCAGTCTTAAAAATTAATAAAGCCCTGTAAACAATAACATTAATGTTGATTGTCTTTGTAATTTTTCAATGAGGCAACATTTTTCCATAAGCAACAAGAAAGTATTCAGTTATATTCAGATATTTACTTTTGCATTGCTTCTATTAAAATTCAATTTTTTTTCCATCTTTTTATGTCTTTTATAATGTTGTGTTATTTATACATTCTAAACATATATATATAGTAGTGTTATTGATGATTTTCAGTGTCACAGGTGCATGCAATATTCACCTTATAAGACACGTTTATTTTATTCAAGTCTTGCATTACTTTTGAAAAAGTGCTGCATTTTCATGCTTTTGATTCTTACAAATTCTTGATAATGTTATGCTATTATCTGTTTTAAATGTACAGGTACCGCTTTTATGTTTCAAAATTATTTCTGCAGCAACTGAGTCCAAAACAAATTCCCCTTTTACGTCTGTTCTGTTCTGTGCTTTTCAACTATTTTTGTATTTAAACATTTAAACTTGGATAAACACAGAACAAAGTCAATTAAAACTAAGCCTAAACATTAATTCTTAACACAAATTTCCAATGAGTGATAAAAAATCTATTCACAAACTATGTTCCTTTAGGATCAAACCTATAATAAAGGCTGTTAATGCTGTTTACACTTCCATTTGAAGTTTATTAGTAAGTAAAAAATATGCTTAATCTGCAGCTTTAGTGTAACATAAAAGACTACAGCCTCTATTATACTGACATCAATTATTTTGAAAAGTGAAAATGATACTCTATGTTGTGCTTTTGTGTTTTATTATGATATTTATCTCTCATTGACGAGGTTCTTTAGTTGAAGAAAGACAAATCTACAGTAAATTGTGATGTCATTTGAGGAGAACACAGCTAAAAACTGCATCATAAGGTGTTAAATTTAAGCGACACAAGTATAAACCATACACTATCATGATTTTTAAGTGGTCAAAATATAAAATTCAGCATTATATAATGATTTTCTTTATTGTCCATAATGAGGATTTAAACATACACTAATAAATTTGGATATTTGATTTAACTAAGTTATATTTAGTATCTTATATCAAGGTTTTCTAACTGTATTTGGCAATCACAAAGTCTCCAAGTAGAACTGGCCTTTAGGGAATAACATGCAATAATATATGCAAATAAAAAAGATTGTAAAAAGGTAAAAGGTGCAGTGTAGAAGCTTACTTTCAGAAATAAACGTCTAAACCTGCAGTGAGAGTTAAATGTAATAAAACAAAAGCCTGGACCAATTAATATAAAGAAAGATTCAGATTTTGTGATTTGTTTTACCTTGTCTCAGAGAGTTACAAGTGGACAGATGTTTTTCGACGACTGCAGGTGTATTCTTACATATTTTTAAAATGACGGCAACAAATACGGTTGATTGTAGTAAGACATTTAATGCTATTTGAGATTGTAAATTGATATTTAAAAAGTGCTGCTTTTGTATTCTGATAACTGCACTTGTTCTACTGTTTATTATTGGAATTTTGTATAAACCTACTGCACATTTAATGCCGACACTGCACAGTAGTAGTTGTTGCAAAAAGTAGTTTTTGCACATTAACGTATTTATCTACAGTTATATTCAACTGTTTGCATTACAACCTTCATCAAAAGCTGTATATAGAGTCATATGTTCAAGTAAAATTGTCATTTTGGTCATATTAAAGCTTATAAATAGGTAAAAAAAAAAAAAAAAAGTGCTGTTTAGAAGCTTACTGTCACATGGAATGTGATTTTAAAACATTGAAAAATCAATTAAGCATCCAAAATGACTATACTCTTAATTTGTGCTTAATTAGAATGTACATCTCGGTAAATACAATGGTCTATTTTGTCAAAGTACATTATGTTTGGGATCTGATATTGTGGTTGTGGTTCCTGTAGCTCAAACTAAATCCTATAAAATTATATGTTATGGAATTTGAGATTGTAACACAGTAAAAAGATTCAGTTTAGAAGCCTAACTAAAAGCACAACGTGATTTTAAAACAGTGAAAAAGCATATTTAACGTTCAATATTGTGGTTTTTGTACATTTTACCTGTCTACAAGTAAAAGTGGCCCTTAAGACAACGCTCTAGTAAGAAATGTCCTGCAGTTTGGGTTTGTGAAATGAAAATGTGCTGTTTAAAAGGATATTTTAGGAGGGAAACATAATCTAAACTACTATCTATGGATAAAACATTTTCAGTTAAATAAATCATTTTATTCCATTACACATATAACAAGTGCAAAATCCTAAAATCCTGTATATTTTCCCATTATGTCTATGAAATCTTGCAGGAAAACACACTTCCAACAGGACATACCATGGTTCTCTTATTGGATTTAGCAAATTATATCAGAATCTTATAGGATTCTATAAGAAAATACGAAAATCCTATAATTATCCACTATGTCTAAGAAATCTTGAAGGAAAACACTCTTCCAATAGGATATATAACAGTTTCTGAGGATTTTTGTTATTTTCAATAAGAATATAATAGGATTTTATAAGAAAATGGTAAAATCCTACAGTGCTTTTTGACTAATTGGATTTTACAAGAAATAAAATGTTATTTTAGCATCACACATTGTGGTTTTCATCTCGTATCTGACTGTTCCCCTCAGGTCTTTTGATAAAACTGACCCTGAGGTAAAAGTAAACGGCGACTAAAGCTATTTCAAAATGCACTGATTTAAAATAGGATTTGCTCTTTTTTAAAGCTCATTGTCCATTTTGTCATATTCCTATTAAAACCTTAGATTAGCTCTGTTAAAATGCAGTATTTTTAAAGTGTATTTGAACTTGAGAGCATCCGACAGACGCTTCTTTATTAACTTTACCGAATAATTTCATTAAAACTGTGGCTAAACCTGAAGCTAGTTAATTTTACATTTAGCATTTTAGCAATTTAAGAAACGTTAATGCAATTTTCAACTAAACAGTGGTCTAATTTGATATTTAGACCAATATTTCAATTGGGAAAGAAAACCTAAACCTACAACCCAGCTTTTTGTGGTTTAATGTAAAAAATATTCAAGCAGAAAGAATAAAAACAGATGTTTTAAAAGCTAGCTAAATTTACCGTTAGCAAATTATATCAAGGCTAATTACTTTATGTCTCGTGCTGTAAAATTAACTAAATTTACGTCACTTTTAAGTCATTTAGGTTCAGTTTTCTTGTGATTGTGGATAAAGAAGGGACAGCTAAAGGTTTGTGTGTATAAATGGGATATTTTTATCTGAATAATGAGTTATTAAAACGTGAAATTAATAAAGTGATGGATAACTGACTGTAAGTGGCGCGACGCTCCGCTTCGGTCCGTTACTCGTACTTTGTTTAACACGAAACGAAGAAAAGTACAAAATCCTTGAAAGCATGCACACTTTGTCTTTGAGAAAGTAAGTTAAAAGTCAAATTAAAAGTTTGCGGAAAAACACAAATCTCGGGTTGTAAAGTTCCATGTGAATCAGCGGGGCTTCGTGGAGTCCGTGGCCGGGGTAGAGTGACCGTTGACCGGGGTGGAGTGACGCTGACGCCCCGCTGGAAGTGTGGAGGTCTGGAAGTGGAGGAAAAGATGGAGAGAGGAGAAAAGAAGAGGCTTACTTGAGGAGATGGGAGTCCGGCTGGAGGTGCACCATGGAGCGGGGAGCCGGGACAGGAGTAGCCGCTGGACTGAGGCTCTGTGTGGGGCAGTGTGTGGGACCTCCTCCTGTTTTTCCTTCTCGGTCCCTCCCTCCTTCAATACTTTATTCTCTCTCATCACCGTTTACTCTCTGTTATCCCTCTGTCCTGCCTTTTCTCGCACTCCATCAGCTCCCATCCCCTCACTGTTTATTGTTTTTCTCCTTTTTCCTCACATTCCTTTGAGTTTTACACAATTTAACCCAAGTTTAATCACTAAGTATAATGTTATAATGTATTAAATTTTATTATTATTTTTATTTTTATTATTATGGACTATTGCAAAAAATGTCTTAGTTGGCTACCGTGTAAAAACTAAGGAACATAAGATCTATGTTTTATTACACTTTTTATTTATTTTTAAGTCTTTATCACTCACATTTGTTCTATTACTATTTTACAAAGACAGCTTTTTTTTATTTGAAACTGTAGTATATACAGCATTTATTTATTTTTTTACATTTTTGAATCTAGATGTCAGTCACTCAACTGTTTTTGTCATTTATTTTACTCCACTTCCCTTTTCCAACACTTTATTACCCTCAAAGCTAGTTTATGTTACATTTGCGAGTCGTTGGATTTCCCAAAAAGGCCTCACTTTTTACAGACTTCCTTCAAAAATGTGTAAGAGGATTTGAAAACACTGACTCAGGGCTTTTGTTAAATTTTCGGTCATGTTTTTTTAATGGAAGTAAACAGGACTCTCGCTTCATGGAGCTAACCCTCACTTTGTCCACTATCCCTCTTCTGTCTATGATCCTCCACAAACCATTTACATAAAAATGACTAAGTGAGAGAGTCCTCTAGTGGCTGATATCACACACTGTACACGTCGAAGTGAAATTACATCACTTCTAATCATTATCGGAGCCGTGTTCGGTGTTGCTCTTTCGGCCCTGGCTCGTTCTGAGAGTATTATTCCAACAGCTCGGTGGTGAAGGTGGTGGTCGCGCTGAGAGCAGATAAGAGCGATTACAGCCGTGTTTCTGAGCCGTTATCCCCGACCCACAGCTTTCCCACCGACTCTCTGACACTAAACACACGACTTTATGTGTTTTCATGGAGACATTCGCTGACATAATGCATTCCCCGGACACTTGCTCTGAACTTACTCTGTATATAAAGATGGACAGTGGGTTAGGTCAGTGTGGGCATGTGTTTTTATTTGGAAAAGTTGTTAAAAGTTGTGGCCAGAGCTGAAATCACAAGTTAGCACTCTTTTTAACCAGAGCTGAATGATATAAAATACTGAGTGTAGCGTTAGCAAACAAACCAGACTGTCTAAAACAGTGCGTATTGTGAGCGATAAGAACATGAGCTGCAGTCTCTCTAACGTGTTTCTCTGTGTGTGTTCATGTATTTGTGTGAGTTTTGTTTTGACTGGCGTGCAGCTGACAGCTCCCATTCGTCATGCTCAGACTGAACTGATAACCAACACAAACACAGCCATAAAATGAACCGCTGTGCGACTAAAGACACTTTTTCACGACAGAGGAATGTGCTGCAGCCGCAGGACGCCTCCGACTGAAAGTGTGAGGGTTTTATTATGAGGCCTGAGCTCACGCTGAGAGGTGAGAGACCGTTGGACCGGGACACATACGTGATTGAAGAGGTCAATAAAAGAGTTTAAAAAGCCGCTGGAACACGCAGAGTGACAGCTGCTACTTCGCTCATGTGTATTTTATAATCTGTCGGTAAATGTAACAGGACTATATCAAGATCAAATCAGGACCATTCCATCGTCTTTCTCTGATCTGGGACCAGGCACTAGTCCAAGCAGAGACACCCAGACTCTCCTGACACTTTGATTGTTTTGGGGTTGATTATTGTATACTTATGTTTATATATTATATTATTGTGTTGCATGTGTGAATGTTGAGTGTGTGTATTGAGTAGTAGCTAATGGGGATTGACATAAACAAACAAACAAACAGACAAACTTCCTGCTGTTCTTCCAGGGATATACCAAGGCAGGCAGAGAGACATAGCCCCTTCAGCGTGTCCTGGATCAGCTCCACAGCCTCGTCCTGGGGGTGGGACATGCCCAAAACACCTCCCCAGAGAGGCGTCCAGGACAGATGCCCGAGCAGCAACACTCTGTCTCTAACGGAGCGCTGCAAAAGCTACACTGATCCATCTGCCAATCTCCCATTCCATCCTTCCCTCACTTCAGAAAATACCCTGAGACACTTGAGCTTCACTTTATGCAGCAGCTCTCCTCCAACCTGAAGGGGGCGCCACCCTCTGAGAACCATGGCCAGCCCCCCTCTGGCCCCTGACAGCTCCTAGAAATCCTCCAAAATAACAAACAGAACCAGTAACCAACCTGCACCGGGAACAGGTCTGACTTAGTGCCGGCAGTGAACCAAGACACCATACTCACAGAGCGCCCCCCACAGGAGCCACGAGGAACACAGTCGAATTCCAATTCCCATGAACTCTTCAGCCGAGGGTCTAAGGCTTACCAAATCCACCACCAGGACCAGAACTATGGTGTTGCTCCTGGACCCGAGGTCGACTATCGGCCGAACGCTCCTCCAGCCCCAGACTTTACCAGAGACTGAGGAGTGACCTCCACATTCTTAAAAAGAGGGACCATCCCGGTCTGGGTCCAGACGTACTGTCCCTGACCTCTAAAAATGACCTAAAAAAGAAAAATCTCATTTAACTCTGTAATTGTCCTGCTCTATTGTAGTCCCAGTCTTCGTTAGTCCTGGTTTTTACGGATCCCCATTGAACGAGGCCTGTTCTGGTACGATGGATCCTAGTCCCTCTCGGTCCTGGTTTTAGACCCTGTCAGTCCTGGTTTTAGTCGGTCCAGGCCTGTTCTCAGACCCAGCTAAAGCGCCGCTAAATGAGCCCTTGTTAATTCTCTGTTTTCCTTCTCGCTGTCGTCCGAATAATTAGCTTTTGTTGTAGAAAATGATGAATTTGGGCAGTTCATTTATCGAGCGACGCCGCGCGATGTGCTCTGCTTCAGAAACTCATTAATCAATGAATGAAAACACCTCATTCTGCTCCAGAGGCTTTTAACTGGAGCCTCTCTCACACTGTTTTCATTCACAAACACAAACAGAGAAGAAGAACGCTCATTATGGTCCATTACTACCACAGGAATATATGTTTACATAGAGGTCTGGGTTGGACCTGGTTTAGACCTGGTTTAGTCCTGGTTTAATACAGGTTTAGATCTGGTTTAGAACTGGTTTAGGCCAGTTTTAGTCCAAGTTTAGGCCTAGTTTAGTCTTGGGTTAAGACCTGGTTTAGACCTGGTTTAATTCTAGGCTAATCTTGGTCTAGTCCTTCTTAGTCTGGTCTCAGCAGGTCTCTGTCTGGTCTCAGCAGATCTCAGTCTGGTCTCAGCATGTCTTGGTCGTGTCTCAGCAGATCTCCTCAGGTCTTAGTCTGGTCTCAGCAAGTCTCAGCAGGTCTCAGCAGGTCTCAGCAGGTCTCGGTCTGGTCTCAGCAGGTCTCAGCAGGTCTCGGTCTGGTCTCGGCAGGTCTCAGCAGGTCTCGGTCTGGTCTCAGCAGGTCTCGGTCTGGTCTCAGCAGATCTCGGTCTGGTCTGTTCAGCAGGTCTCAGCAGGTCTCAGCAGGTCTCGGTCTGGTCTCAGCAGGTCTCGGTCTGGTCTCAGCAGGTCTCAGCAGGTCTCAGCAGGTCTCGGTCTGGTCTCGGTCTGGTCTCAGCAGGTCTCGGTCTGGTCTCAGCAGGTCTCAGCAGGTCTCGGTCTGGTCTCGGCCTGGTCTCAGCAGGTCTCGGTCTGGTCTCGGCCGGTCTGTCTCTGTTAAATTAAACCTGCAGAAAGCCTTCGTTAGCGCTCGCTCTGATGCTAATTGAATTAGCGCCGAGCGGAGCCATGAATTTAAACATGAGGCTAACCTTGTAGCTGCTGCTGTTGTGTCACAGTCATTTACATAGAAGCATGTTGTTGAGCCCACGTCCAATTAACAGCTGCGTCGGTAACGAATGCGGCGGCGCTGAAGACGAATGGACGGCGGCGCTGACAGGAGCCCGATACTCGCCCGGCGCTTAAGGTCAGCGCTGAGACCACATTATAATTCAACCACCGCTCGGACGGGAATTCAGCTGGGACCAGACGGGACGAGGCTGATGGAGACTGTTAATGCAACCGCGGATAAAGACAGGACCCAACCAGGACTAACCAGTTTATACCATTTTAGAGCTAAGAATATGAAAGCCCGAAAACATCTTTTTTCCGCAGAACCTGGGCTAAGGTGTTTTACCTGTGTCAGGCCATAAAGAGCAAAGAAAAAAAACTAAATTGAAAGAGATACTTATTGAAAACCCACATGAAATATCAATGAATGAGAGTTTTTCTCCAAATAAAAAGGCCTAATGAAGTCTTTTGATGGTGTGATTTGTAAACAAAGCACCGGGAACAGTATGGACACAGGTAAAAATATAGGCTAATGCCACAAGAATAGATTTAGAGTTAAAGCAAACTCAGAGGTAAACATCTCTCCAGATAATTTTGATAGATTTTGAGATCCTAAGCATTCCCTGATTTTCTTTACTTGTCCCTGTCTCAGACTCCACTCTCCTCCAAAAGCAGCCTAGGGACCTCTCCTGCTTCTCTTTTATTAAAAAATAAAACCAGACCAGTTTTTCCTCCAAAATACTAATCCATTTGACCAAACTGAAGTTTAGAGTTTAGCGTTAGCTTAGCTGTGACTTCAGCGTCAGGACGACAATTATCTCCTCCTCGTTAAACATTACGTGATTGAATTGACAGTATTTATCTGTGTTTTACGTTGTCTCCCTTTTCTCTGTTGATGCTTTTCTTTTTTCATCTGTTTCTCTGTTAAAAGACATATTCAGCTGAAAATACACTTTATCTGCAGCTATTAAACTTCCTGGAACGTCATGTGACAAGTGTCGACCAATGGGAGAGGTTCTGGTCATTTACAATCTTATAATATCCTTATATCCTATCCTTAGAATAAACAGTAGACGGATCATAAAGGCTGTTTTTTCACAAATTCTTACAATAAACTATTTGGGTTTAAACCATTTTCACAACTAGAAGAAAACATATCAGGTACAGTCTGTTTAGGCTGGCCATGTTAGACCTGGTTTTAATGCCAGGTCTGAAGAGGGTCATTGATGTGATAACCTGAGGTTCCTGTGGGTGATCCAGACTGAGGGGGTCCACTCAGAGTTACACAGTGGATTATGTGGAGCCTGTGAGGTTTTATTTATGTTAAACATCTTCCATTGTGTTTATTACTCTCCCAAATCCACTCTTTACCCCCTCTCCTTATACTGCCCCATGTTTCCTCTCCTCACATCCTTTTCCTTTATTTCTCCACTGTTTCCTGCCTCCTTCCTGGTTCTTCCGCTGTGGGAGGGGCTTGTCTCCAGACCCCGCCTTCAGACCGGAGCGCCGCGGAGACAGTGCCCGGGTTTGGAGCGTTGATCTCCGGCTGTGCTTCCCGCTGCGACCCGCTGCTGTGCTTCCATCACCTCGCCTCCTTCCTTCCCTCGTCTCCTCTCCTTCCTCGTGCTTCACCATGTCTCCCGGGCTCGTGCTCCTCGCGCTGCTGCTGTTGGTGTCCGCCGTAGATTCACGGAACGGGCCGAAAGTCACCGAGAAGGTAACGGAGCCTCTGCCGCATTTATTTCCATTTATTAGCATCTACGCGCTCGTGCATGGATGTGTGCGCGTCTCAGCAGCCGTGCACGTGCTCAGGCTGTGTCATTATAACGGTAACCCCGACATGCACACGCACAAACACGCGCGTAAAAGGTGGAAAGTGAAAGGAGACGCGGACGCAGCGGTTGTAGAGTTTTCTGACGCACGTTACGCACGCACTGTGATGTGTACGCACACGCACGCACACAGCTGTGGCCACGCACGCGCTCGGTCCACGTGTGCACTCAGATGGAGCTGATGTGTCTTCAGGGTCAGTGCTGACCTCAGTGAGTTTTACACTGACTGCACCAGAGTCTTGCTCCAGAGACGTTTACTGTGTTTTCTCGCTTCATTCACGGATTTAATTTGTGCTAAAAACAAAAAAACAGCTTCAGTAAAATATGTTAAAGCCATAAACAACAAACAAAGATGTGCTGGAATATGCTCTGATTATCATATCTACAGCTGCACAAATCCTTTTCACAAATGGGTCTTATTTTCTATAAAGTAACTGCAGATCTAATTTCTTGGTGAAATTATTTTGTGAAGGATTGGTCTGGTTT